>RAIA01000052.1:0-427500 GCA_003664395.1 Leishmania lainsoni | reverse complement strand
CCCCTCGATTGTTGACTTGCTGCTCCACCTGCTCGACTGTCCCCTCCCCGCCCGCCCCCCCCCGGCAGCAGCAGCAGCACCACGGCGCACCACCTCCTCTCCCTGCCGGAGCCGCACCACCTGTAAAATTAAGACAAGCAGCTCTGGATGAACCGTGCAGACTCCACAGGTGAGGAAAACACTGCGGCAGGCGGTGCTTCCGCGCTACCAGTAAAGACTCTCTGAAAGTCCTGGCGAAGCGCACAGTTTCGTGTCCCGAGCATGAAGCTGTGTAGGTAGAACACAGATGACAGGGAGGAAGAGAAAGGCAAGTGAAGGGCAGAGAGGAGTGTACACCGTTGCCACTGCCAATGTGCTACTACTACACGGTCTTCTCGCGCAACAGCAGGTGCCGCACCACTCACGGATGGTCCGTTGTGTGTGGCACCGATACAGCGCTCTTGAAGAATGAAGGTTGCTGTGATGTGCAGCAGAATGCTAACATCAGAGCCCGAAGGTGTTGCTGTCGGGCTCTGTGAGGCTCCGATGTGCAGACAAGTCTGCATCATCTCGCGTGACGCAATGACGTCAACGACGGCGCCAATGGACGCTGAATGCAAATCAGCGATGCACCATACGCGGCCAGAGGCCACCTCAGCAGGCAAACCCGTCGGCATCTTTGCATCAGCCGATAGTGTCGTGGCAAGAGGCAGAAACAGAGTGCCTAACCCTAACCTTTGTCACAGCCGCCGCTTCGGCCATCCAGAACTGCTAGCGCTTTAAAGATACCTCAGTGGGAATGGTGGCTACTACTAAGGCAGGTACACCAAGTCTTCCGCTACGCTCTACACCGTGTGGGCCCGACGGGATGCATGTAGTGATAGACACGCGGGTGGGCTTGTCCCACTCTTCCCAGACTGTAACCGCTGTCAGCGCTTTCCCTACGTTGTCTTTAGTATCTAAAGTCGTCGGGAGTGCGGTGCTCATCGTCTTGCCGAGAGCGCCGATTCAGGGCTTCGTGATACGGTGCACTTCCGACGCAGGTGAGGTGCACGTGCTGGGAGGGTTCTGCGAGGAAGACAAACAGCGTCGCCACTGCACTGCCGCTCCACTCGCAGAGAACGACGCGCTCAATGACTGTGCACGTCCGTAAGTACGCTGATGTCCGACGGCTGCCCATTTTCCATCCTGGTCAATGCCGTCAGACGTTGTTTCAGCAGGACAAGGTAGAATCGCACTGCCTGCCTGGTATGTCGCTTCCATTGCCCGTCGCTGTACCTCGCTGAGCTGGTTGTTCTTCCATGCGTGTATCCATGCATCTCCTCTACCTGTCGCCTCAGCACATACCGCCGCACCGCCACATGTTTTCATTTGCATGAGTGCCGTTGGGGCATGGGCACAGCAGCTCCAGTCAGCCGTGCAGCCGCGCGAGGCGACGCTTGACATCCTTGCAATGGTAGTACGCCTGCACTAAAATAGGGTGTGAGAGCCCTGGCACTGCAGTGACAGAGCCCTCGTGCTGGACTAACACCCTGGGAGACATCGGCGAAGCAGCTGTAGCTGTAGTGCTGAGCAGCAACGAAGTACGAGAAAGTGAAGTGACGTGTTTGAGGCGTAGCCCCGCTGTCGTCACAGCAGCACGAGCCGCAGCACACAGTATCTCCACTGCGACGGGCCGCCAAGTACACCATTAAAGGCGCAACTCACGCTTGCCAGCAGCCAACCAACATCCCCAAGGAAAGCTGCGCGTCGCGGTAAGCCATCACCGTGGCTGAACAACGCTGCCGCTGCTGCCGACTCCTCAAACACCCCCTGCCTCTTACGCTACCCAGTCATAAACAATCGCCCTCACATCGGCTACAGTCGCTACGAGATGGACTTCCTCAGTGCAAAACCCAACGTCACCTCCTCCTCGCCGTCGCCACCACCACCACCGATAGAGGTGCTCTCGTGAGCACTTAACGTATCGATGGCGCAGTGCCAGCGGGTCATCGAGGCAGCCTTGATGGCCACCTGCCGCGCCGATCCAATCGGCGTTCACCGCAAAGTCACATCAAGGAACTCCAGTTGCTCCTGGGTAAAGAGGAATGTACCGCAGTAGGCACGATACTGACCCATCATTAGCCGCGTTACCGCCGAAGGTACGGCGTTGGCAGCTCCCTCAGTCGGTGCTGTCGCGGCAGCAGGACAGACTGATGCCGCTGATGATCCCTGGCAAGGAAGTAGACGCCGTGTGTGTAAAGTCTCCGCAATGCCATTGTTTTGGTGCCAGTGCTCTAGAGCTGCACCGCCACCCTCAGTGTAGCCTTGCGACGATCAAGAACGGGGGTCCAATGCTCGGCGCACCATGCGTGATTTCAGGCGAGGCACTGCAGCACCACGCCAAGGGCCTCAGCCAGCTACAGCCAGCGGTACACGACGCGCAACGTTGCACTGGTTAGTAAATCATGGCACTTTACCACGGCTGTTGTGTACTTGTCAGACGAAAGCCCCTGTAGAAGACACGCAGGCATCTCTGCCGAACACGATACGCATCCAGCGTGCCACTTCGGCGTCTGCAATATCGGCATCCGCGGTGACTAGGCACCAAAATACTGCCTCGCAAGTTAGTGATAGGCAAACTGCCGAGCCTATCACCTTCAAAGACAGCGCCACTGTCGGCGTGTGCGGAGAAATAAAGAAGGCCTCAAGCAGCGCTGGCATAGTTTCCACGCCGTCATCCTGTAGACACCCCATCTCAGTATGCACCTCAGCCCTCGCACCATCTGCATCGGTGCTCACGCACGACAACCTAGACCATGTGTCCTCCAGTACAGTGCACGCAACCGTGGACGACGGCGCTTGACACACGCTCCTCCTCAGCAAACACAGCAGTGCTTCTTGCTATTGTTGTGGTGACAAGACTGACGACCGCGATGGCACATCTGGAATCTCAGAGAAAACCAGTCGACCGTCGCGAGCTAAGAGTTGCTCAATCCACGCGCAAAGTTCCTCGAACGCTGAGAAGCGTGTGGTGGTGCGCATAAGGTGGAGCACAACAGACTTCTCGTCGACTGTAGCAGCACCTGATGCCATGTGTCGATGATGCCTCACACCCATCGAAGATGCAGTGCTTTCCAGACCGCCTTCCGTGGCACCATGCGCGGCGCTTGTGTGTGGCGTCACTGCCTGGTTGTCAGGCGTCCCTGTGGCCCTGGCGACACGGCGCCGCCGCACCTCTATCGCGCGCGAGGCCAAGATGACAACGTCTCGAGTCACGGTGAGCAGATGCTTCGTGGTTATTGAGGGACTCACATCGCGTACCGCGTCACTGGCCGTTGACACGGAGTTTAGCCTTTCCTGCGTAGAGGTGGCGGTGATGGCGTGCACCGTTGACACCGATGCCTCGTAAGCGACAGAGCTCACTGTGGTTGTTTGCGTGTCGCCTACCAGAGCGGGGGTCGTGCGTTATACCCTTTTTTTTTGCCGTCAATGGCGTCTCTTGGCTGCTTCCCGCTTCCTCTGTAGTCAGCGACTGCTGCGCAAATGACAAGTCGCAACACCACACGTGGTGCACCGCTCACGCACCCTCCAGCGCGCACACCAGGTGTGCAAAGTGGGGCATGAGGTGCACAGCACGCTGGACCAACGCCAGTGCATCGGGAACTCGAGCAACACTCGCCCCAACCCGCCCTCAGTGCCGATGCCATAGTTGCTGACGTCGTTGCTGCTGTTGGGGTCATTGCCAGGGCACGGAGGTAATCCGGCGTCCATCCCTAGCACTGCATGTGATGGATTATCTGGACTGCCGCCCACAGCTGTCGAGTAAGTGACCTCTGCTCTGTCGTTGACGCGGTGCCTGCGGTACTCGATGATGACGGTAGTGTAGAAGTCATCTAGCAGCTCTTTTAGAAGCCCGAGATGAACGATGGAAAGAGTGAGCGAAACCAGCAGCTAGCATTCTTGTGCATGTCCGCACCAACACCACAGCTGTGCTGCCACTGAAACGCATTACTGAGGCAGCGACCCTTGCCAGCGCTGAGAAGTACTTCGATACGATTGAGCGACGAGTGCTCCTGAGAGGCATACGTGATGAACGCAAGCGGTGAACGGAGCTGCCAGACGCAGGCGATGGGTAACTTGATAGCCTCCTCGATGAGGTCACCTTAACTGCACTCGGTGAACTGACGTCTCTGTACTTTGCTTTGTCGGCTGCTGTGTGCGATACCTGCCACTGTAGGGCACATCCCGTAGACGGCAAGAATAGCCCCCAGTGGCATGAAGTGGACACTCATTTTCAGACAGCGCGTCTCATGCGAAGCGGTGGCAACGTTCTCCTTTGGTAAGCTCGTGAAAGCGGTTAAAGGCGCGGCGTCACGGCGCCGAGAGTTCTGCAAAGCAGGCGCGATACGGGGATGCGGGTAGTTGTCGCCACAGCAACTGGCGCTGGTAGCACGCGAGCAAATAAAGAGGCCACCAGTCCTACGGTCGTGTCGATGCTCCCGGGTGGAGCTGCATAGGCATCTCTGGATAAGGCCGCACGCGTGACTAAAGAATCCCCCTGCGGTATGACCACATTGACTAGTGCTGTTTTGATCATCGGTGTATTTTCTTAGGATGGACGTCAGACTTGCGCTGGAGGCTTGGAAGCCCAAGGGCGGTGGGGCAGGATCGGAACATGGCAGCGGCCACCTCACTGTCGACGCAATCCTGCAGAGACACAGGCGCGTATTGTATGTAGACAGGGGGTGGGAGAGATTGGGGGATAGACGGAAGTGCTCTCCATGCCTGAATACTCGTGTGACTACGCAAAGGCCTCCGTTCCCTCGCCAACGTGAGCGAGCGAGCTGCGGGAGCAGATGAAAGAAGGAAGAGTGAGAGGGCTACACGGAGGCCGTGAGCGAGGCAGCCTATTTGGCTCCATCGGGCCGACCCCTGCGCTCTGTACGTTGTGGGGGTGTGCGATCGGGCCGCCTACACCGGCGCCACACCGGCAGGCATAGAGCACGTCCTTCATACGGGAGCATCGATACGCGTAGATGTGCGTTGTGTCTGCGCAGTGACGAGAGCCCAGTGCCACCTGCCCTTCCAGCGGCCCTGCCTCATCGAGTGGGAACATGCAGTCAACTATGTGCCATGTACTCTGGGGATACAAACAGTGGTAATAACGAGGGCGAAAGGGCCATTGGATCGGGGATCGTTCGCAAAGAGGATGGCAACGAGAAGCGCAGCTGGTGCAGGTCAGAGGAAGGCCCCCTTGCACGAGAAGGATAGAGAAGCCCAATCGCCCGCCAGCTTGGCCCACCGCTGATGTCCAAGAGACGCACAAGTGGCAGAGAAAAGGAGCCAGAAGAAGAAATCGCTGTACTTTCCCGTTGTTCTCCCGCAGAGACCGGTGCGCCATCACTTGCTGGCATAGGAGAGAGATCGAAAAAGAGGGGTAAGGAGGAAAGCGCGCGCGAGCGCGAGAGAGGTGGTAGTCAGCATTCACTGTCCATGTCACGGATGCACCACACTATAATGGGTCGCTAGTACTCCACGGGAGAGCAGAGGTGTGCAGGCGGAACTAAGGCAAAGTTGCACTGGTGTGTGGTGTGTGTGTGAGCAGCATAGAAAACAAGCGATGTGAGCAGAGCTGTGCAGAGACAAGACGAGAGTTGAAAATGGAAAACAAGCAAGCAAAGCTTAGAGTGCCAAGCACGCGAAGCCACAAACGATTACGGCGAGAACGAGGAAACGTTGCCGAGAGCGTCGTTGCCGCACGTCCACCACGAAAGCGGAGACCTCAAAACTCTCCACCTCCTCTCTCTAAGGAAAAACGGGACCTGCACCACCGCTCCGCAGAAAGCGAGAGACGAGACGAGAGAGGGGAGACGAGAAGGACGCCAAAGCCTCTGCTCCCCTACGGCCCCACCATTCCCTCCCATCCATCTCACTCCGAGCTTCGGTTGTGCGGGCTAGGGTAAGCAGCACCTCTATGCTTGTGTATGAGTGTGTGTGTGTGTGGGGGGGGGGGGTTCGGGAAGACAAGTCTATGCGTATCTTGTCCGCCAAGGCAAGATAAGGAAGATATGCGCGGTGAGGTGTAGAAGTGGCAACGACCTCGACAAGGCGACAGAGCAGAAGAGAGAAGTAAAAACGCAGGAGAAGAGGAACGAGATTAAGGGGAAGGGGGGGTCAAATCATTACATGAAGTAAACTACTCAATGTGAAGGAGCCGTACTTCAGCAGTGAGAGAGAAGGCAACGTCTCAACGCTGCATCAGATGCGCACACGCTTCGATATAAAGTGCAGCCCACACTGGAGAACTCGAGGAAGAAAGGAGAAAGACCTTCGGACAGCGCATTACCAAGGGAACGCTGTCGCTGTTGCTGGTTTGACAGCAAGAAGAGCAGACGCGATGCAGAGCGGTGCGTCAATCAAAGCCGCTGCTTGTCTTCATTCGTTTCGCCAGGAGCCACGTGAGTATCGCGGTGCTCTCTGCTCTCCCCCTCTCAGTGGCCCACTCACGTTCACACACACTGGGATTTGTTGAGCAGTGAACTCTGCTGCGCGTGTTGTTTCGTATTAGAACGACAGTGTATCTAATTCCTCTTCCGCCTCCTTTACTTGCCTCATGTCCTTCCAGCACACACAAGCGCTGCCCCTGCTCTCCCGGCCTCCACCTCCTCAATCTCCTTACCTCCCCGTTTGCTTCGACACGCTGAACTCACGTACGCATATCCGTCAACCACCACGGCAAGCTTTCCTCAGATCCTGATTGACCTCCACAAAGAGATCGAGTGGGGAAGGAGAGGGCCCAAGAAGAAGGAGCAGAAAGCAAATAGGAGATAGAAGGCGATAGACAGACAACACGGAGAGGAAAGCGGTGTAGAAAACCACTAAAGGAGACGGGAGAACCCACACAACGGTGGAACAAGAAGGAGCTGACGCGTTGTGAGCTTCTCGCACTAGCTTTGCTGGGGAGCGTATGCACCTGGTGAAGGGACATCACATGAAGAAAGCAACAGGACAGGGAGGGAGGAAGGGACAGACCACCCCACGAATCACCGCAGCGGCGTGGCCGGGAAAGCGGGGGAGAGAGGTGCCTAGGCAAAAACAGGAGCCTCTGTGCATCCGTGTGAGGGGGGTTTCAGACAAGGAGGGGAGGGGGGGCCGAGAGAGAGGAAGAGGGCAAAGGAAGGGAAAAAAGCGGAAGAGAGAAAAACACAAGTGCAGCAACTTGTGTGGATATCCATTTCGTGTTTGTTTCTTCACTGGCGCTTCAGCGACTTCGCCTCTGTGCGGCGCCGATTTTCCCTCTCGCTCTTCCGGCCTGCAATGCCGTAGTAGAGCATTTGGACTAGAATGATGGCGTTGAGGGCGGCGGCAACGCTAAACTGAATCAGTATCACCATCTTGCCCTTCTCCCACGACACGTTCAGGGCAGTTGTCATAACGCGCACAACACCACCGCCGAAAGCTAAGAAGAAGGTGAGGAAAGAGAGCTGACCGCGGCACCGGGTTTGATAATTCGTGTAGATCTGCGGCACGCGGCTGAAGATGTTGAAGAAAACTTGTCCGTTCAGCGCATACTCGTGGATGGCGCGTGGCACCTGCCCGCTAGCAAACACGTACAGCACCAGCAGCTCGGTCGTCAGCACAAGGCTCGCCCTACGCGTCGCCTTCTGCAGCCTCGCCACGAGCAGCAGAAGCACAATGAGCTGCACCGAGATAAAAAAGTTCTCGCCGTAGTCGCGAAACGGCAGTCCCCGGACGACGCCCCAGCTGGTGGAAATGATGTACGAGAGCAACTCCATGAAGAGCGAGAGCAACGAGATGCCAGCTGCTTTGTTGTTCTGCCACACCTTGAGAATCTGTGGCACTTTCAAAACCGACGCCCCCACCACGACCGCGTAGGAGAGGTAGTTCGACACGAAATACCGCATGGCGGACTCGACGGACATGGGTCCACCTTTTAGTTGCTGCCTACTGGAGAAGGAGAGGAAGAAAAGAAAGACAAGGGCCAGGGTGGTTACACGAAGGGGCACCACCACAACAGCACAGCAGCAGCCGAGGGAAATTCACGAGAAAAGGAGCACAAGGCACGCCAGTGAAGACACTTCAAGCTCGTCCTTCTCTCTCGTTTGCGACTCGCTCTTCTTCCGGGATGCCAAGGAGGGCAAGAGAACACTGCAGAACACCAAACTTACGAGTTCAAAGCGCGTCTGTTGTCCGCCTCTCTCTCTCTCTCGCTCTGCTGCACGACTTCCTCTTCGTGTTTCGTGTTGGTGTTTCAGCGCTGCTTCGATGTGTGTTTGGTCGTCTCCACAAGTTCGTCCACTCGTGCTCGCTTTTTTTTTGAGCGGTTCCTTTTCGCGTCTTCCTCTCTGCTTTAGCGCAATGGCGAAACAGACAGAGACGAAGAAGTGCGGGGGAGGTACTCTACGCATAAACCGCGCACTCAGCGCTGGCGGAGATGAATGAAAGAATGGCTCAGGGCCCCCAAAAAAAAAAAGCAACGCACCGCAAAAACACAACAAATAAAAAGAGGGACTGAAGAGGAGGGCAAACACCGGAGAGAGAGAGAGGGAGAGGGGGAGGGACGAGGTAAGGAGAGAGTAAGCGAATTGGTCGGGATGATGGCGCTCCTGTTCAACGTTCCTTCTCGGGGAGGGGGAGGGGAAGGACGGGGGTAAAAGGTGAGGTATCCACGAATGGTGCACACACGAATGAACAGGGGAGAGAAACGCACAAACAAGGGGGAAGACAGCCTGGGAAGTGATGGGAGTGGTGACCAGTGATGATATGTGCGTTTTGTTGTTGTTGTTTGCCTTTGCCTCCCCGGCTGCGAGTCGCGATGTC
Organism: Leishmania lainsoni; assembly: GCA_003664395.1. Lineage (NCBI taxonomy): Eukaryota > Euglenozoa > Kinetoplastea > Trypanosomatida > Trypanosomatidae > Leishmania > Leishmania lainsoni. Next base: position 418,698 of record RAIA01000052.1, on the reverse strand, counting down.
TCCGCCTATTCTCTCTTGCGTGGAAGAGATGGGCCTGCGTGCAGTGAAAAGAAAGAGGGAGAGCACAATGTAGTGCCGGATACAGTGCAGGCATACGCACACTCGATTTGCTCCTCCCCTCACGTAGAAGTCTCAAAAAGCAAGCCAATAAAAAGGTGAGAACTTTGGCGTACGTGAGCTTGTGTGTGTGTGTGTGGGGGGGGGGGGGGGTTTCGCCCCTGCTGCTGTGTTGCTACCGTGTTGGTGCTTCTTCTCAGGCGGTACCAAGCAAGCACAGGCAGCAGCAGGCAAAGGGGAGAGAAGGAGAAGGGGGCGAGCAGTGGTGCCCACCATGAGCGGCAGGCGCAGAACACGACAGCAGCACTAAGCCACAATTGCCTGCTGTGACGTCTGCACAACACTGTGGAAGCACATACCCACACATTTCCGTCGCCAGACACAGGCAGCTGCGTGTCAACGCGCAACACAAAGCTGAGTGCTGTCGAAAAGAGCAGTGTGAGACTTGGGAATATAAATCGAGAGAAGTGGGGGAGCGAATATGACTACCTGAGAGCCCACATGCATGCACGCACACAAAGACCCAAGTGTCATCGCAGGCAAGCACGCCATCAGTAGTCGCCGTATCGCAGCAGCCACTCCATTACCCGCACCGCCTTTATCACACAGTGAAAGAAGGGCTTGGCTTGGCTGAAAAAGTGAAGATAGTCGGCTTGACTTCCGTCAACGGTGACCTCCTCGTTCACGACATCACGCATGACGCTGGCGTTGTGCGGGTAAACAAAGATGATGCGCAGCACATACTCGGACTGGCCAGCGAATGCGCGCTTTACGAGGCGCGACCACTGATGCGTGGCCTGTACCGTTGGAGACTGCAGCAGGAGGGCGGCTTTGTGGCGGAGGCCCGTGTTGAAGAGAGTAAAGTCCTTGTCTTCCGACTGCTGCAACCCCTGGGATACGTCGTAAGGGGAAGCCCTGGAGGCGCTGCTCGCACCAGACGAAGCGGCAGCGACGTCGTCCTCCGCCTTCCCTACTTCAGACACTTTTGTGAGCGTCAGCAACTGCCCTACTTCAGTCAAGTTGTACCACAGCGGGTACGGGTTCCGCACCAGTTCGTCTGTCATCGGATCTCCAGCGTCGACGAGAGTCACGTGAGCACGTATGTACTCCCACTCTGCTCGGTAGTGTTCCAGCACGTCGGAGACAAAGCTGGAGCAGCTGGGGCAGTCTTGCGCCCGGCCGCTCATCAACACGAGTGGCTTGCGGCACAGGGGAGGGAGGGTTGGGGAAGACTCCGGGGCAACGTCGCTGAGGCGAGGGCCCGCCGTGTCTGTTGGCAGCGTCAAGCGCGGCAGTGCAAGCGTCGAAAAGCATCCCGCATCTCGCAGAGCGAGACGTACTTCGCGCCATGGTGTCATGAATGGCTTCAGCCCCGTGTCGTAGTCCAGCGTTCTCTTCATAGAGATGGTTCCCCAAGTGTCGGCGTCGCTCGCCGGCGCATCGCTGTCACCTGTGGTCAAGTCCGCTGCAGCAGCGTGCGCCATCAGTACACCGGGCACGGAGCTGGCGCGCGGTCGTGCGACGCACCTGTTCATCTCGCTTCTATTGTAGAATAGTCCCATGCTGCTGAGCATCAGGTGTGCATCACGGCAAAGGCGATGTTCACGTGTATTGCTTCGGCAGAGACACGAAGAGATTGAAGCGTCGGAAAGAGAAGAGAGGAGCACCACGACGGCCAGCAGCAGTGGCAAGAGAAGTGGTAATGGCGTCAGCCATTCCCACCTTCGGCACACGCGGCGCTGCAGGATGTGGGGCGAGCGTACGCACACTTGGGATGGCGCCTGTGTCAGTGGTACGAGGGCACCCATCAGCTACCTGTGTTGTGTTGTGTTGTGTTGTTGTGTGTGTGTGTGTGTGGGGGGGGGGGGGGGGGGGGGGGGGAGGCAAACCCTTCAACTACCCACTGTGTTTAGTTTTCTTAGCGAAGGTTTTGATGGTAGCACCGCTCATTCTCATTCGCATTCTCTCTTTTTCTTTTTGGCTTTCTGTACTGATCGCCGCACAACTGGGCGCACGTAAGGCACACCGCATGGCAGACGGAGGGGAGTACAGGAATAAGCCAGATTGAAAAGACGGAGCAAGGTGGAGGAGGAGGTAGAACTGTCAGAGAGAAAGACTAAAGGCACGAACCTCAAGAAGCTCATGAATGCCTGTGAAATAAATGAAGCTCAAGGGCAATGGGAATAGGCAGCCCATTTACTTGTATCTCTGGGCGTGCTCACGGCGTTGTTCTGCATCCAGAGAATGTCCCTCACCTAGAAAAGGGAGGTGACGCGGAAGAAAGACGACTCGCTAGACACACACACACACGTGTTCATGGTGCCTCAGCCAACCCTCGCCCACGATGCGCGCAACACACACCTCAGCTTGTACGAGGCGCACGTACCTGCAATGGGCATCGCCCTGGTGAATCGCCGTCTCTATTTTAGTCTGGGTCACTGCTCAACCGCTTTCTCTTCCATCCCTGAGAAAGAGCCATACACCGATAGGGGCACGCACCCCTCCTCGCCAACGTATACGCACAAAGAGAGGGGAATAAGAGGCGGAATAGGAATAAAATAACAACAACAACAGCACTCGGAGTGCTCTCCACACAACACTTATCTTCTAAGAGTAAGTCCCCCACCCCCCCCCTCCTCTTCCTCTTCAGCACACGCATCTACACACCATTTGGCAGGCCCTGATGATCACACATACACCAGCAGCAGCACCAGCAGCAATCTTAAAACCCAGACATCGGAAAGATGCACACAGACGCACGCACACAGGAGTACAGTCTTGGGATGGGACAGCCATCCAACGAGGCAAACCGCAGCGCCAAAGGGCAAATGCCGAGATGGAGGTAAGAGAGGGCCCGAAGAAGAGTCAGGACACCGGCCCAGAGGGCACACAAACATACGCGCGCGCCACCCCATCCACAACAACCACATGTCTAAGAAGGTGAAGGCGGACCAGCAGCGACAAGTCGCTGGGGCGATGCGCTCTCCGGATCACCTCCGCGCCTTGCCAATCCCCATTGAGCAACAAACAAAATACAAAGATGAGGAAAGTCATGAGACGTGGTGCGAGGAGAACGAGCTAAGGCGAGGAAAGCAGGAGACCAGCGACCAAAGAGAGGCAGAGCACCATCCTCACCTACAGCGACTCTATAAGACAAACAGAGGAGAATAATAAACGATCGCCTGAAGGCCACGAGGAAAGGTGGGGGGAGGGGGGGGGGCGCAGCACGCGCACAGCAAACACAACTCGAAGGCAGGAAGAAAGCAAGTGAAGAGTAAAAAAAAAAAGAAATCGTGAACAACGTAGCACTACGCAGCGAGAGAAGAGTCGCAAAGCTGAAGAACGAAGAGGGAAGAGGGAAGAGGAGGCGGCGTGGCCTCCATGAGTTTAGTGATAGTGAGCTCGGCATCTTTGTTGCAGGGTCACATGCGTCGGCCACCTCCTCCCCGTTGGAAGAGAGTCCCCACTCTCAACAAAGAAAATAATAAAAAAAAAACACACACACACAAAAAGAAAAGGGAACCAAACATGAGAGTTGGTGAAAAGGTGGCGGAAGTGAGCAGCTGATGCCTTTGATGACGCACACGCAGCACTGTAAAGGGAGAAGAGGGATTGACACAGCAAACGACGTTAAAATGCACGACGAGAACGAGCGCGTCAATGGCCCGAAGAAACACACACACACGGGTAAGAGAAGCTGAAAAAAAAAACGAAAGAAAGGCACGTGAGACTTTACTCTCTATGTTTGCCCTTTCACTTGCTGTCAGTGATGCCCTTGCGCGCCGAGAACACTGCGAAGGGGAGGGGGGTAGAGGGCAACTACACGCGGAGACAGACAGGCAGCGGCACTCCCGCCCCGAGAGAAGACAACCTGAGAGAGAGGCGAGCACCGGCGCATAGACGGAAGAAGTGCAAAGAGAAAACGAGAAAATCGGTCAGGCAGCGCAGGTAAGACTGCCAATCCTCTCTTCCGTTCTTACTCGCTTTCTGATTTCTTGTGCCTCTTGTTCCTCTCTCCCTAGCTCACACCTTTACATTCCTGATGAAGGGGTGCTCTAGCAGCTCCGCACTCGTCGGCCTTTTCTTGTGGTCAAGCATCAAGCACGCCTCCACAAACGCAATGAACTCCGGATCCACCATGTTCGCAGCGGCTAGCTTCTCGCGCAAGACGCTGTACGGGGCCGTCTCCGTCCGTGGCGGCAGCGGTGTCGCTGCAGCTCGTGATTTTCTCGAAGATGCGCATGTATGCGGCGCCATTGTCGGGAGTGGCGTGTAAAGGCAGTAGGGCTCCTCCCCATCGTCGGCGTCACCCTTCTCGGGGTGGTCCCGCTGCCCATCTGAGCAGCCGCCGTACTCATAGATGCACCCAAACTTGTTGATGTAGTCGCTTGTGTGGCGACCTTCCCACAGCATCCGCCGCGGGAACGGCGTGCCGCAGACGTATACAATGCGCGCCAGCATCTCTGGCACGGTATCCGAGGTGAACAGCACGTCGCCAGTGACCATCTCCACCAAAATCGCGCCAAGCGACCACACGTCAATGCGGCCGTCGTAGTCGCAGCCCAGCACCACCTCTGGAGCCCGGTAGCTGCGGCTCTGGATGTAGGAGCTGAGGTGGTCGCTGAGGAAGCAGCTGCTGCCAAAGTCAATCACTTTGACGATGCAGCGGCTGTAGGAAACAAACATGATGTTCTCCGGCTTCAGGTCAGTGTGAATGAGGTTGAGGGAGTGCACGTAAGTTAGCGCCTCGACAATCTGCCGCGTCAGCAGGCGTAGGCGAGGAACGGTGAAGTAGAATTCCTCCTCCTCCTCTCGGTTGTACTTGCCGTAGTCGTACAAAGTTTCGCGTAGCAGCTCCGTCACGAGCATGATATGCTCCTTGTAGTAGAAGGCGTCGATGAGCCGAACGATATGCGCATCATCGGGGTCCTTCTGGCGGTTCAGCAGTGTCAACAGCCGTATCTCATCCAGTGACTGGTCAAAGAAGTCCTTCGTATTGTTGATAATCTTCAGACAAACTTGGCCGTAGCCCAGGATCTTGCGCTTGCGCTCGCACTCGAGTCGTGAGGTTGTCACGGTGGGGACAGCCTTGCGATGTCGCTTACTAGTGTTGACCGTGGTTGCGGCGTCCAACTCCTTGCTAGAGGAGGTAGTCGCACCTGTCTTGTCTGTGCAAGCCGCATCCTCGGTCTTATCTGTCGGCAAGGCAGAGGCATCGTGCTCATCGTCGACATCGACATCACTCTCGTATTCCTCCCCATCGTCCTCTTCATCGTCGTAGATCGGGTCCTGTAGATCGTAGCAGCGCACCGCACGACTGAAGGTAGCCTTGCCCAACATCTGAATGATCTCGTAGCGCCCAGCAATGACGGTTCCGGGTACGATTGGGAAGTTCTTCTCCTCTTCAAAGCCAGTTTTGAATGGGTCCATGATGACGCGAAGGTTAAAAGTACCCATCGTGGCTGGCGCGCGGTTTTCGCGCACAAGCTGCCTGAAGCGATGGCGACGCTCCTCGCGGGATTTGACAGCGTCGAAGCGAACGTCGCGCTCTACCTCGACAACAAACTCGTAGGGCGACCTTGGCTGGAAGGATGTTATGTCCTGCTGCGCGCTCGCCATAGGGACCTCATTGTACCTGCACGAGTCGAAATCACGCTTAGTAATGAGAACAGGTCCGGTGGCGTTGGAGCTGAGGTGCTCGCCGTTGTGGATGCACTCGTCGAACAGTCGCTGTAGGAGCCGAGCCTGCTTCTCCGTCACACCACCGCCGTACGGGAACGAGGGGACACGAAACACCTTCATAGACGCCGCCTTCTGCCCAGCCGTCCTGCCTGCCTTGTTGCGAGTCGCCACCGTCATAATCGCCTCATCATCGTCGTCACCCGAGTTGGGATGATGGGAACTGTCATTGAGCTCACTTGCACTGCGGCTTCTGTTGCTATTGTGGTGCTGCTGACCGACACTACCGGTGGCACTGATGCGGCGAGTCAAGCCCTCCGGCTTCCAGGTCGAGGCCACCACCTCGCGGTACGCGGCACCATTGACCGGTTTGAAGAGCACCTGGGTCTTGACTCCGTCGTAAGCAGCACCGTCATCATCCTCCTCGTCCTCGTCTGCCTCGAGTGCCGTAGTGGGAGTACGGCGTCGCATTACTGGTGGTTGCGAGTGCAACTCTGCTAAAGACTGCACCTGCGCACCGTTGCCTTCGTCTGGACCCTCTTCACTCTCCTCCTGCGCGTCGACTTCCTCCACCTCAGCGTGGTGCTTCACATCCGCACGCTGATGTTGCTTCTGTTGTGAGGACACCGCAGGCTCCTGCTTGCTGCGCACGGTTGCGTCCGTCTTCACTGCTCCCGCCGCCAACTCTTCCATTCCGAATTTTTTTAGCTGTGTCGGTGGGAATTGCTGCGACTGCTGCTTCACACCGCTCCCGGGCGATAGCGCGGCTGGAATGTCGGTCAGCTGCTCCATGAGATGTCCCGAGAGCCGCTCCAACTGTGAAACGTCGTTAGGCGCAATGGAATCAACGTGCTTGGGCGCGGCGGCCACCGTTGTGGGTGCTCCTGTGTAGCCGCCGGTGAAAGCGGTCGCGTCTTTATCCTCGTTACTAGTGGTGGTGCTTGTATCGGTATTTACGCGGTTCTCAATGGCGTGCATGAGAGCCTCATATGAGTTTCGCTGTTCGATCGAGCTTGTGCGGCGCCGTGCTGCGTTCGTCGCCTCCAGCATTGACTTGGCGAGAGCCTTGAGTTCCTCGATGACAGACTCGGTGGTCGCAGCAGCACTGCCGGAGGTGCTGCTGCCAGTATTGCTCTTCGGCTCATCCCTGCTGCCGTTAGCGGTGTTGACGTTGTCCTCGACCCCGCTGCTGTGGTGGTAATGGCTGGTGCCGTTCGCGGTACCACCATCAGGGTACGAGGGTCGGGTGGTGATCGACGTCTGGCTGGCCGCCGCGCCACTCCCCTTAAAAGTCAGGCCGTCAGTAACGGTAGAAGTCATTGCGGCGGATCTCGCTGGTAACACGTTTCGAGCAGAGCGCTTGCTAGCGGTGTACGCACCGCTCCCCAGAGACGCTGCGGCCGTTTGATTAGAGCTCATCCTCTTCCTTCGCTGCTGCCCTGTGGCAGTGATCTCCAAAGCAGCGCCACTACGCCCCTTGAAACTCAGTCTATTTCACCTTTGTCCTACAACGCCTGGTTGGTCGGCTCGCTGCTGTATTTACCCGCTGTCAGATTTTTTTAGGTATTCGGTGTGGAGGTGATCGTCGTCGTGCTTTTGAGCGTGACTTACGCCAGGAACGTGCACCGGCTGCAACCCGGGGAGGCATATAAGCACACACACACACACAGAAAGAGAGAGAATGTGTGGTGTGTTTGTGGGTATCGTTGAAGAGGCGAGATGATGTGGACGTGAAGCTATACCACGCCCTCCTTCCTTCCTCTTTTCTGTTTCGGCCTCAGCCTCGAACTCTCGTTGACCTTCCCGTGGTGCTCTCTAGTGAAGGAAGGTCGAAAAGGGGAGGAGGGGGGGAAGAGGGGGGGAAGAGAGGGGGGAGGAGGCAATATTTACTTGAGAAAGACAGAGGGAAACAATCAAGCCCAAGAGCGCTGTCGAGGCCTTTGCCGACACGCACGCACGCACTGGCAGCACACAGAGGGCACAGGGGAAAAACGAGAGGGAAAACGTCTACAGAAAACGTACAAACGTGTGAGCCACGACCAAAAGACGAGGCGGCAAATTACAACGACGAAACACAACGCGCGAGTCAACGATGCCGAAACAAAAGACAAAAGGGGGACACTATGGAGAGGCACAGGGACAGTGGTGGGTGGTGCGTGGTGGTGGGTGGTGCGTGGTGGGTGGTGGTGGGTGGGTGGTGCGTGGTGGGTGGTGCGTGGTGGGTAGATGGCCAGCAGCCCCAACGTCAGGAAAGAAAATTGTGCGGACAAAGGGAAATTGGGAGAGAGGAAGCCGAGAGACACACGGCGAAGCCCCTTCAGGCGAGCAAGATGGCGGATGGAGAGAGAGAGAGAGAGAGGGAGGGGGGGGGGGCAAGGAAAAGGAGAAAAAATGAGGTGTGGAGAGAGAGAGAGAGAGACGCAACCCACCCGTGAGAGAGTATTGTTATCGTCACTGTTGATGCTCGTGTATATTCTTCTCTCTCTTCTTTTTGTTGTTGTTGCGGAGGGGGAGGGGGGGGCCGCTGGAACGGGAAGAGCGAGTAGGAGGTGGCCTGTCGGAAAGGGGCGTGGGTGAGAGAAAGGAGGAGACAGAAAGAGGGGGAGTGACACGTCAACGCTGTGTCTGTGTGTGTGTGTGTGTGTGTGTGTGTGTGTGCTTTGGCTATTGGTTTTCAATTTTTTTCCTTCGCTTCTACGTACGTACACACTGGTGGGCGAAGACAGCAAGATGAAAGAGAGAAGGGGAAAGAAAGAGTAGAAGACTACAATGGCCCACGACACACGTGCGTGGCTGGGCACCCATACACATATCACTCACATGAAGTTGACGGTGCATTCTCTGCTGAGCGCACAGAAGCAAAAGGCATGTCCAAAGGCGCATCAGTTACGAGGACCGCTTAGTAGACGCCTTACTGCAGTACTCGTGTGGGTTCGGAGAAAGGGAGAGAGAAGTGTGCTCGATTCTCTTCCTCTGCTGCTCGCCTCGCATCCCCATTATTATTATGATGTGTAGTCAATTTTGTTTGGTAGGGGGGGGGCTTGTTTGCTTCGAAGGAAAGTGGTGGAAGCACGCGCTACATTGGGTGGATGGCTGGGTGCTGCTGTACATAACTTCACCAGAGGACGAGGGGGGTGCCGCTTTCAGAAAGCAGGTGAGGGGGGTGAAGAGGCAAAGAGAAATGAGCTCTACGTGGGTGTGAGGGAAGAGGGAGGGGAGGTGGTAGTGGTCTCCACCTCCCCTAGACGATGAGACAAAGTGTTATGTCGGCAACGACAACAAAATAGAAGCCCCCAAAGAAGCCACAGGAGAAAAAAATCGAGCGAACGAGAGACAGACAGCGAAAACACACACACACACACACACACACACACACACACAGCAAATCAGCGAGGGAAAACCCCCAACATTCAAGCACGCAAGACGGAAGGGGCAGAGACAGTGTGCCGCATGACACGAATACACGCGACACTCACAACAAAAAGAGCACCACACACACCCCGTACGGGGAGGATGAGGAGGAGAGAAGGGACAGGGCAGAAATTGTACAAAGAAGCCAAGGGCCACCACCACCACCAACAGGGGCACAGCAGACCCACACAGCGGTAATGTGGGCCCACCAACACAAAGCCTCCACCAGCGACAGCGCCGGATACCAACGCGAAAAAGAAGAAAGCGTACACAGCAGGGATCTACAAGAAGGTGGCTGAAAAGGAGGGAAACAGTGGCGTATGTGAGAGAGACGTACGCACACACACACACACACAGCCAACGAGCAAAGCGACGAGGAGGAAAGAGAGGCGACAAAACGGAGAAGCGCTCAGACAGAGAGAGCGCGCGCCTCAGTCACCGTCCGTCACGCCCTCCCCGCCCCGCTCCCTCCCTTTGCGCTGTTAGCTACGGTTGTGCGGCCATCTCAAAGTGCACAAGACGTCTTCGTCAAGTGTCCACCTGAGGTCCCCGCCACACCTGCCGGTGAGCTGAGCACACCAGTAGAGATCGTAACGGAGTGACTCACGGCGCACTCTCTGTTTTCTCCTTGGTTGGAGTGCACACCGCATCATCATCACTAATCATCCAAAGCGCAGAGAGCGGCCACGCCGCGCAACGTCCAGTGGTCGCCTGGAACGCCGTCGAGTGACGGCAGCGTCACACTGGTCACGTAGTTGGTGGAAACACCAGTCGTGGACAGGGTGCCGGCGCGCGTGCGCACCTTGTAGAGGGGACACACGTACGTGGCCGCTGTGGATGCGTTGAAGTCCTTGGCGACCGACTCCGACGTCATGACAGGCTCAAAGTGGATCGTGGGCAACTCCACCGTGAGGGCGCCCGGTGCGGCCTCCACGAGCCCGCCGCGTGCCGCATCCCACCCGCAACCCTCAAGGTAGAGACCACTCACGTAGGCGCCGACCACGGCCCACGCCTTGTCGTCGGTACCCGCTTCGTAGGCAGTCATCAGACCCAACACCTCGGTCGCCTCACTCGGTGCCAGAGCGCGGAAGCGCAACTGCAGGGAGTCTATGGGTACCTGCAGCGCTCGGCTCCGCGCTTGTAATAGCGCTGTCACGAAGCCTTGAGGAAAGAAGACACCGGAGAGCCAGAAGCTCGGTGGTGGGCCAGCCTCGCCCCAGCGCCGCATGAAGTGTACCCGACGCAGGAGATCCTCCATGAAGGACCCGAGCGGCTTGAGGGTTAGGTAGCCGACCTGCGTCCACGCCTCCGGCACCTGGTTGAAGGCCAGCCGCTGCATCATTAGCTCCAGCTGCAACGTCACGACCACCTCACCCTTGAGAGCGCGAATCAGCTCTGCCAACGAGCTCTGCATGGTGGACAGAAGGCGGTTGTACAGGTCCGTCTCATGGGAAAGCAAGGTTTGCAACGGCGCGGGGTCCGCCACTGCGCTGACCGTGGTTCCTGTAGCGCTTTTGGCGGGCGACGTTATGCTGCCCAGCACGGCCTCCTTGCGAGGCAGCAAAGGGGGCAGCTGCGCCAACAACTTTCGCGCCACGTAAACAACAGGATTCTGTGTCTCTCCGCCGTCACTCGCCTTGGTGTCATCCTTGCCGTGGTCTCCACTGGCGCCGTCACCGACGCTACCACGCTGCGTACCAGTCGTGCCAGCTACAGTCCCGCCGGCATTCATCGAGACAAGCGCGTCGACAAGACCCGATGAGAGCTGTTGCTCCACCGAGAGAGTGGCGTTGTCGTGCAAGCCGAAGCGAGCAGGACTCTCCCCGTTGTCCTCCTCCCTCTCTCCATCGCCTCGGCTTACCTGGCCAGTGGCAAAGGCAGCCTCGGCGAGTTGCGACAGCTCCGCGTACGTGACTCCATCCTTGGGGAACGGAGGTGGCATAATGGCATCCTGCGATGACGCTTGCTGCGACGTTGTCCCTGGAGCATTCACGTCGAAGAAGCGGCGCGTCAGAACCTGCAGGCACAGCGCATCCCACTCGTCCGTCACACGGCCGCCAAAGTCGATCGTGCCCAGCATGTAGCACAGCTCCTCCGTCGGCAGACCTGTGGCGGCGCCTGCACCGCCATCTATGCAGCGAGCAAGAGCCGTCTGCAGCGTTGCCAGCCCTGCCTCAAAGTCTGCCATGCCCCAGTCATAGGCAATGTTCCACCCGAGCGGGCGATAGCGCCGCCGCTCCATAAGAGTACCGTGGTAGAACGCGAGTGTCCAGACAAGTCGCTGCAGCTGGGGGGAGGGCTGTCCGCTTCGCAAGCCAACCAGCGGCGTCGCAGAGGCGGGCGTGTCGTTGGCGTCGACGTTCCCGACGTCCGTGGCAGCAGCAGCGGCAGCGGTCCAAACATCCGCCACCACGGCGCTGTGCAGAGTGTACAGCACCTTTCCTCGTAAACCCATCGGTGGCTCCTGCGTGAGCTTCAGGCCTGCCTGCAGCACCAGCGGAGGGAAGCTCGGCGATGGGTTGCTGGTCAACCAGAGTCGGAAGTCCGCGTGTATCTCATTCGGGTTCATGCTCTCGACAAGCACCTGCAGCTGTGGCATCCACGATGCGTACACATGGCAATTCTGCAGGTATACCCATGCGCCCTCGCGCTGCCCGTCCCGGATCATCTGCGTGGCACGCACATCTTGATCCTGGCCGAGGGAAAGCATGTACTTGCGCCCAGCAAAACCGCGCTCCTCAGCGAAGCTGACGAACAGTGAGGTCGGGTCGGCGCCGGCGGAGAGGATAAAGATGATCGGTGTCATCTTGGTGCTGTCCAGGAACGCCTCCTCAAGGTCAAAGGGAGGTGCAATGGTGTAGTGCTGCCCCAGCGTATCTGCAACGAGCTGAGCCGCCATGTAGTGGAACTTGTTTGGCCGAAGGATCTTCACGGCCATCACACGGTGCCACAGCGACAGTCGAGCCAGTGACGTCGGCAGCCGAGTCAGCACCTCCGCCCCGTAGGTCTCAGTAAACCACGATGTCCACGTCAGCGGCCCGTCGCCAGAAAGATCCGTGCCGCCGTGGTCAGAAGCGTCCGCCAGCGATGCGATGAAGGTTTTGCACACCTCGGCAAAGGCCTCAAGGCCACAAATGGCGCCAAAGTTCACCCACGTTCCACTTGTCAAGTAGCTGGGGCGCTGTACCGTCATGCAGTCGCTGCCCTCTCCGTTGGCGGCTGCAAAGGCCGGCGGCAGCGTTTGCCCTGCTCCGCCGCAGAGAAACAAATCCCACTCCTCCTTCGTCACTTGACCCATGCTGCGCAGCAGCGTCGTCGCCAATACGAAACTGAAGAGCAGCTTGTGGGTGCCAAAGAGGCCGCGGCACAGAACACGGTAGCTCGTCCACGTCACCTCTTCCACAAGTAGCACGACGCGCGTCTCCACCTCTGCCTTGGACATCGCTGCGACAGCCTCTTCTTCCTCCTCAGCGTTCGCGACAGGCAGGCCGCCGTTGCCATCTGTCAGCAAAAGGCTCACATGGCAGCTCTGCGCCTCTCTCCCGTTGAAGTTGCCGTTGCCGAGAACCATAGATGAGGTGGACATCGAGGACTGGTGATGCTGCTGCTTCGACTGCAACCACGCGCGCCGCGTGCCGACCAAGACGGAGACAACCAGGTTCTTGAAAAATGGTAGCGAGTAGTCGTACATGGGATCTACTTTGGCCATCTGGGTAATCGCGCCGTACAGCAGCGACCCACGAACCGCCAGCGGACGGTATACGTCACGGGTGAGGTTGATTGTCTTGTTCGTTTCTTCCACCGCGGCCAGCTCCGCAGCGATTTTCTCTGATGTCGCCTTCGAGGTCTGCAGCACCTGGATGAGCTCGACATTGTCCAGGACGTCACCAGTGGCGTCGCTCAGCTGCTGCAGCACCTGGGCCTCGAGTGCCGCAATCTCCTCGCGACTCGCCGCGATCGAGATGACACAACGGTCACCGCGTTGCTGGAGCGACTCCCGCTCTGAGCCGACGATGTCGGCTAACAGCTGCTCCTCCAACCCCTCTCGCGTTACCGTGAAGTCGATCACTGTCAGCTTCACCTGCAGCTCAGGCGTTAGTATCGGGTTTGCGAGCTTCGTCGTAATGTAGAGCTGGAAACGGTCGTCGTAGGTGACGTCGCGGTCGCCAAGCGTGACAACATCGCGGCCAGCCACGCGGCGCACTTGCTTTAGCAAAACCGGATCGAGCGCTGCGTCGAGTGTCTCGCCAACATCCTCAAGAAGCACCACCTGTCCCTTCTGTACGGCGTTTTCTATCTGCCGCATGAAGTTCGGACTGTTCAGTTTCAGCTGCAGCAGGCCTGCAGCGCTGCTTGAGCGACTGCGCTTCAGTTTACGCACAAACGCATTCGCTTGCCCCTGTGGATCGATCATGTAACAGCACTGCGTCGTCCGGTGAAGGATCGTAGCGTTCTGGATGGAGTACGTGTCACGCGGCAGTGACTGTAGCGCCCATTGCTGCACCGTCGCTTCTGCCTCGATGCTCTCGAGGGAATAGGTGGCGTCGAAGGGAATGTCCAGCGTCGCGCATTGCGAACGCCAACGCTCCACTAACACCTCTCGGTAGTCCAGTGGGAAGGGGCCGAGGTAGCCCACACAGCCGGCGGCCAGTGCCGCAGTACCCTCCACGCAGCCCAGCTGCGTCTCCACCTTCACCAGTGCCGCCTTCCAACGCACACGCTCGGAGGCGAGTCCAGAGATAAGCTGATCGGCGCGCGCGAGTCGTGCCATGGCGATTTCCATTTGCCGCTGGAAATGGTTAGCCTTTTCCTGTGCCGCCGCCGCCGCATCCTGTAGGGCGGTAATGCGGTCGAGCACCTTCTGCAAAGCCACCTGCTTCGACCGCAGCTCTTTGTGGGCCACCTCCACCTTCCTCTCTGCATCCGTGAGCCGCGCCCGCTTCGGTGCGATTTCCTTGGCGACGAAGTAATACTTGTACATGGCATGGACCCACATGCACATGGATCGGCATGGTAACGACGTCTTCTCGATGACGTCCGGCACAAAGTCAGGATCCTGCACGAATACAGAGAGCCTTCGGATGCACGCGGGGGCGATGGAATCACGTGGGTACCCTGTCAAGCGGGCGATGAAGTCGAACTTGCCGAGACACGTCTTTGCACTCGCCCAGCCATCCTTCTCACCCAGCAGAACAAGCACGGCATTCATCGTCTTTTCCACATTGCTTGGCGGCGTCGTAAACGTTTTGATCTCTTGGATATCCTTCGCGCTTAGAGTCTCAAGAGACTGCTTGGCTGCCTCGAGGGCCGGCAACGCGTGTTGCAGCCCCTCCTCACACTCGTGGCGGATCAACTCCGCCTCATTCATGAGCTGCTGCGCCGCCGCCTCCTCCTTGGACTGCGCCTCCTTCATCTGATTCGCCTCGAGCTGCTCCATAGCCAGGGTCTTCTTCTGCTCCTCCACCTGCTTTGCAGCAGCTTCCAGGCCAGGCTGCATCTCGCGGATCTGCTGTTGCAGCTGCGCAATCGTCGCGTTTGCCGTGTCTAGCTTCTCCAGTCCATTGCGGTAGCGACTGGCACTGGCCTGCAGGTCGCGCCGCAGTTGCTGATACATCGTATTGTATAGTGTCAGCACGGCCAAGTAGCTGGTCGGGGTCACATGGGTGCGCCGTCGATACTGCGCGTACAGCCGCTCCGCCGCGTCCCTGACGGTGGACTGCAGGAAGACCATGAGGACGCTCAGCTTGTCTATACCGGCCCCTGTGGCGCCGTCTTGTGAAGCATTCGACAGCGTCGACTGCGCCACGGCGCGGAGTGCCTCCTGCGGCCATTCCGAGAACCAGTCAATCGTAGTGCAGTTCACCAGCGCAGGAAACATGCGCAGCCGGTCACGGAAGACGCCGCTCATTGGAGACATGCACAGGCACAGGTGAAACCGCTCGCGGCACTGTGAGACGAAGTACTCGTACACGCTGTTGCGTGTATCGGGGCGATTGGAAGCGAGCGACGCTTCGCGGCAGTATCGTACAATCGTCTCCATGTCCTCCAGTCCCATCATACCCGGCACCTCGCCAGTGTTAAGAAGGCTGCTAATGTCCTCCAACATCTCGCTATGCACCAGCTGCGAGTCGGAGATGAGAAAAACCACCTCCTTGCCCCGTGCGCCGCTGTCTAGCAGTACCTTCCGCATCTCGTCCCGGAACTCTGCGATGCCGTAGTTGCGCGCGATGTGAACCGTTTGAACATCCATATTCATCATACAGGCGGCGAGACGGCAGAGCGAGGAGCGGCCGCTTCCGCCAACGCCGACGAGCAATGCATGGCCACGCGGCTGACTCACAATGCGGCAGATGCGAGACAAGTGCTGAACTGCCTGGTCGAAGAAGAC
Organism: Leishmania lainsoni; assembly: GCA_003664395.1. Classification (NCBI taxonomy): domain Eukaryota; phylum Euglenozoa; class Kinetoplastea; order Trypanosomatida; family Trypanosomatidae; genus Leishmania; species Leishmania lainsoni. Next base: position 403,163 of record RAIA01000052.1, on the reverse strand, counting down.
CAAATTCATGGATGTGGTGCTCTGAGTATTGTACTCGACCAGGTGTTGCTGCGCCACCGCCTGCAGCGACGTTTCTTGGCCGATGCGTTGATAATCACGGTTGACCCAGGCGCCGTACAAGACGGTCGCAAGCTGTGCAGGATCCGGGGTGGGCAGCGCCCCGTCTATGCCGGCCGCGTCTGCGTTGGCGGTCGTGACGTTCCCGCAGAAATGCTTCTCGATCACCTCGGCACAGCAGTGCCACCACCAGTCACGATCGGTGTCGTCGATTAGGCGATCGTGGAAAACGCGCGACGCCTCGTGACCCCAGAGGTCAACGAGGGCCTGAGGGGATGCGCAGTGAGCAGGCTTGATCTGCAAAATACCCTGAAACACTTTGCTAACATCGCGCAAGTTGAAGGTGCAGTGTGTCTTGTCTGGGGTGGGTAGGCACTCCACCGCGATGCGGCGATATGCTTCAAGTGTGCTGTCGACGACAGCGTCCGCCAGCGCAGCCACCTCGGTCGCAAAGCCGCGTGCGTAGAAGAAACCCTTCAAGATGGCGGAGAAGATGGACTTCATCGATATTTCCGTCAGCTGAGGGGCGCAGAAGCAGAGCAGCTTCGATGTGAAACGAGGCGTCATCTCGTTTTTGCCGCCGCCTGGCTCACCACAGCATGCTATCAGCATCGTCTGTACCACCTCCTTGAAGAAGAGTCGCTTGCGGTCGTAGAAGCCGCCCTGCGTAATCATCTGCCGCAGCAGCTCCACCGGCGGCGCCGCCCCATATTCTTCCAGCTGCGGGACATTGCAGTCGTCGATGACGGCGACCATCATGGTCTTACCGGGCGGAGCGCCAAACTCGTGGTCGCCTTTGCGCCGCGTTAGCTTCATCTCAATCGTGTTTTGCAGCGCCTGCGCGGAAGTCTGGGCAGACAGTGTGAAGCGGAAGGCGGCGATAGAGCTCGCGACATCCTCAGTGTGCAGCGTCTGCAGCAGGTAACTGTTCACTGTGGACGACTTTCCGGTGCCTGTCAAGCCATTGAGCAGTGTATGATGGTGGGTCGTTGTAGCGCTGTGCAATAGATACTGCAGCACAGCCGTTTGCTCCGTCGGCACAAGGAGGTCAAAGTAGGAGGCGCTGGCGTTGTAGTGAAACTCTGGCACCATATCTGCCCATCGTCGCCAGTCGCCGGTCTCAAAGTCGACTCCGTAGTCGAACACACCACACCCCTCAGCCTCGGCGTCCGTGGGGAAGTAGAGCGCCTCTTCTCGGACTAGCGGCAGCATCGCTGCTGCAAAACGTGCGCGCGTGGACTCTGTCAGGTTACCGCCGAGGCCCCAGGCACAGCTTTGCACAAACAGCGCATCGAAGATGGAATCCCCGCGCACGAGGACAGCGGCGCGCGCGCCCCGCGAGCTGCGGCGGCGAGAATAGCGCCGTACCGCAGAGCTGGCTAACTGCAGCGGCGCGTGGGTGTTTAACGCAATCTCGGCTACGTCATCTTGCTTATGCTGCTGCTGTTTTTGCCGATCCTCCTCAATCATTGCCTGGAGCTGCTGCACCGCTGCCTTCATCAAGTAGAAGAGGTTCATCGCCAATTGTGCGTTACAGGTGCCGATGTACTCCTTGCACTCCTTACGAACGACCTGGAGCAGAGGCGGCACGAGTGACTCGCAAAGCTGCAGGAAACGGTCGTGACGCCATCGGGCGCTGAGTTCCTGCGCAGCTGTCTGGGAAAGGCTCTGCAGCAACGGCGACCACCCGTCGACAAGGCACTCTTCATCCACGTAGACCATACCGCAGCGTGACACCGTAGCCGGTGATGCGACACGCAAGTCCTGCACCTCGAAAAGGAGCGAGATTGTGTCGGGGATGCGAATACGCTCTCCATTCACGAGGCAGAGCATCTTGCTGTCGTCGAGCACGGTGTTGAGGTTCTCAACCCACACGGCATCTACCGGTCCATCGAAGACGACCCAGTGCCGCGTCGCCACGCGTCCGTCCTGTGCTGCGCTCAGCTTGACGAGCTTGCGTACGATCGCAGAGAAGACGCCGTCCTGCCACTCACGTGTGAGAGGATTGACGTCGCCGTACAGCTCCGTCATCGAAATGGCCTTTGGGTTGCAGACTGTGGAGTAGGTGGCGGTGAAGTACGATTGGCACCGTGCATCGAGGGCACGCATGGCAGCGGCAATCTGGTGCTTCCGCGCCGTGGCCAGTCCACCTCCGAGACCTGGGTGGCCGCTGCCACGATCGTTACCCTCGACTCCAGCGGTAGGGGTCGTATCCAGTACTCGGCCGAGGCGTGTCAACACCGATGCAAGCGTGTCGCGCACCGTGGTCTTGCCGGTCATGGTGTGGCCCACCAGCATCAGCCCGTGGCGAGTCATGAGCGTGTCAAACAGCTGCTGCGTTTTGCAGAGTAGCCTCTCCGTGGGCTGCAGCCGCATCCGAGTTTCAGGGTTGGACGGGGACGTCTGCACAAGTTCCTCCATCAAGACGCACTCCGCCTCGTCGAGGATAAGCTCGCTCACCGGCGCCGGCGACACGTCCATGATAGCAGGGAAGAAATCCTGCAGCAGGGCCATGAAGAGGTGACGATCGTCCACAAGGAATTTGGGCAAGTTAGCCTCGCGAATGGCACGCACCAGCAGCAGTTCTTCATCAGAATCCGGGTCCGCGCGCTTCAGTCGGCCAGCGAGGACAAGAATGCTCTTGACCGCGCGCATGCCAAAGTCGTAGTGATCCTGCTTGGACAACTGTTGCGACGCCAATGAGTAGAGGCGAATCATCTTGGCTGCGAGTGACTGCGCCTTGCCGTAGCCCTCGGCGTAGAACATAATCTCGGCAATGAGGGCATAGTTCGGAATCATCATGCACACGGGTCGAAAGAGAGCCTTGAGGTTGTCGGGGAGCTCCGTGCGGCCGGCGTAGCCGGGGTTCATGGTGATGAATACGCCAAAGTTGATATGCAGCTTGATGTTGTGACCCTCAAACTTCATGAACGTCTGTCGCTGTGTGATGGCAGTGGTGATGTCGAGCATCTGTTGAGCCACCACAGAGAGCACTTCGAGCTCGATTCGGTTAAACTCATCAAAGCACGCCCACGCGCCAGCCTGCGCCAGTCCTGCGAACATTTGACTCATCATACGGTAGTCGAGACCGTCGGAACAGTTGAACACAACCACCGTTCGAGCAAGAGCCTTGCCCAAATCCTTGACAGACTCGGTCTTGCCGGTTCCGGCCGGACCCTGAGGCGCAGCTCCCTTTTGCATGTGCAGCGCCGCCGTGCACGTCAAGAAGGCGCGCTCTGTAAGAGGAGTGATGACCAGGCGCGGCTGGTTGCCAAGGTACTCGTAGCCGTAGGGTAGCTCCGCCGCGCCGTGCCGGACAAAGCAGTCGGCTGTCTCTGCAGCGCCGCGGGCCCCATGCACGCTAGTCGATAGGTCGTAGTAGAACCGCAGCTGTTTCTGCCACCCAAAATCAAGCAACGAGCTGCACGGCTGCAGCGCCGCGCCAGGGGAGGTAGTGGCCAGCTCCGCGCAGACATCTCTGCAGTGCACATCAACCACTATAAGGTTTGATACCACAGTGCGCTGCAACGCTGTGAGAGAGAGCTTCACAAGCTCCACTGTCTGGAGAAGTTGTGCGCCAAAGCGGTCCTGATACAACGACCACGCGGAAGAATCGCCGCTGCCTGTCTCCGTGATGACGCTCTCCACCTCGCTGGTCCACACGATTTGATCCACTGTCGTCACACACTGCGCGGGGTGCTCAAAAAACCACTTCGTTCGGTGCTCTGTCGTGTACGCGCGCAGGCACGTGGCCAGGCGATCAAATAGCGTCACCCGCATCGCGCGCTCGACATCATTCAGCCAGCTCTCTACATTGCCAAACACCTTGATGGGATGCGTGAACGTCACCTCCTCGCCCTCAGAGCTCCGCATGGCCACAATAGTCTTTTCATCGGCGAAAATCAGCGTCTTGATGTTGTCAAAACATTTCTGCAGGTGCGGCTGCACCGCCAGTGGGTTGCGGGAGTCGGACAAAATTGACAGCAGTTCGTCATTGGAAAGAAAGTAAAACCTCGGGAATGCAACACGCTTTGTCTCAAGATACTCATCAATCTTCTTCTGAATACAGTCCAGTTGGTAAGTGCATTTCTGCAGCTTCTTCAGAGTGTCGCCGTTACCTTCAAGACACAGCGGCGCCATGTGTGGGTCTTCGGAGCAGCGCTTCATCAGGGAGCTGAAAAAGCGGTCTGCAGAGGAAAAGAGAAGAGACTCGTCTGGAAGCTGGCGCTTAATATCGTCACTCGTGAAGATGAACTCCAAATACATCCACGTCTTCTGCACCCCAACCCACTCCCCGAGAACAGAGTGGATCAGGCTAAGATTGGCCTCCCATTCCTTCATATCGGCCAGAACGGGGGGAACATACTTGGAAGCGATGCAGGTCTGCACCACGATTTGTTGCTCTTCGAGCTCCTCAAGAGTAACATCAACAGCGTCTACGACGAATGCGTTGGTCCGCCCGACGTAGGGAACGACCACAAACAAGTGCTCCGCCCAGTATTTCTGCAGCTTCTTGAGCTGTTGCTCCAGCTCGTAAATGCCGACGGCACTGGAAACAACCTCGCGCAGGGCCTCTGAGTGTTCGTTGGCCATGAGACCAGCTGCTTCTAGGGAACGCAGCGTGCGCTTTGTGGGTGGAATGGGTGGAATGTCCGTACTCTCAAAGAGCTTCAACCAGTGTTCCTCCTTCAAAGCTGGGTTGCACAATTCAATGTACACAGGAACATTCGCTTTTTCGACTGCAAGTGACTTCACTAAATTATCGGCAACGTCGCTTGGGGTGCATTTTTGCGCCTTGTATGCGCGCTGGAACAATGAAACTATTGTATCCTTGAGCTCTTGACCGTCAATTTCTTCAACAGCCTTTGTATCAAGGCGGCTTCGCAAATCGATGGCTTCCTTGTGCACATTCCACAGCTCCACAAATTTTCGGTGCTCGTCCTCGGTAACAGCAATCTCTAACCAGTTCAACGTCTCCATTTCCAAAACTTGCGCATACTCGTCCAGCTGTCTTGCCTCGCAATTTACCTGTACAAGTCCCTCATGAATAGCCTCTAGCTTGTGTTTGACTGATGCACCAATTTTGTCTGCGTTTTCATTGCTGTACTCCCGCACAAGTCGCTTTTTCGTGCTAGTAACGGACTCGATGATACGAGCGTGCTCGGCAAGCAGCATTTCCTTGATCCTGCTAGAAGTCGAAGAGTAATATGTTCGAGCCTCGCTTATTGCGCTCTGAAATGGGACACGCAATAAGCACGAATAATCCTCCACCTCACTGATAACGCCTGGGTTGGCTTTTTCGCGTAACTCAGATTGTAATCGATATAAATTCTGTAAATCTGCCACACTATTAGAGAACTTGTCGAAAGTGGGCCCTGAATCTTGCAGCCTCAAATACCAATTGATAAATTGATCAAGGACTATATCTGGAAGACTGAGCTTTTCCACCCATGAGTCACACTCTGACTTCAAGTAACGGAGATTCAGCTTGATAAGCTTCCCCAGGGTTGTTTCGATATCGGTCAGAACGCTTTTCAGCTGGTTAATCAGCTTATCCAGTGTGTTATCACACTCGACCACAATAGTACCGTAGGTTCGAGTCGATAGCTTCAATATTTCGCTCTGCGCTTTGTAAGCCTTTGTTGCGTAGCCGCGAATTTCGGACTCCGTAATCGCTTCCAAAAGGGTATCTTCAGTGGACAAAATAAAGTCCCAGCGGGTCGAAACTTCGAGCCACTCATCTAAAAACTGCGAAACAGCCACAAGCGGCTTGTAGAATGCCAGCTTGCTCTTTGCCTCCTCGTAATCCACCTCAATTAGCATGAGAACTTCGTTTTTGTGTAGGGAGATGAGGGCATCCCCAAGCAGCGCGCTGCGCAAAGATGTTGACTTAATCATAGCTGTGAACTCGTTCAGCACCTCGGATCCAACGCACGTCGGGGCAGCGCAGAGCGAATTGATGCACTTGTCCATAACTGCGCCAACTGATGCTACAACTTGCTCTTTTGACGGAAACAGAGAAAGTGTCTTTTGACCATCCACTATGCATTCCACTCGAAACCGCCAAAGCAAACTCTGTACTCGCCTTCGCATGGTACTTTCCAAATTAAAAAAGGTAAAACATGCCTGTTGAAACATGCTTTCGAGTTGAAAATGATGCACGAGACGAATATAAGACGGCAGCTTTTCGTAATCGACGACCAGACGTTTTTGTTCCATTTGATACTTGTGGAACTCCTTTGCAGTGACATCTTTGTTGACACTTCCAGTGGCGACCGGGTATTTCTCAACCACCCGCATTGTGGTGACGAGCTGTGTGACGCTTTTCACGCGCTCGATAACAACGCTCAACATATCGAGCAACACAGATGAGAATTTTTGCTGAAGTGATTTCGCGTAGTCGTCCTGCGTGCTAACAAACTCGTCAGTTGAAAACCCAGCGGTGTTGCCTCTTTCACCGCTAATTTGCAAAGAGCAAACTTTTTGGAAGTTTCCCATAACTGGAGTCCATTGAAAATCGAACACTTTTCGCCGCAATGTAATCAGGTCATTTAGGAATGGCGGTGTTGCCAACAAAAGTCGTTTTGAGAGAATGGCACGGTTTCTCCTAAACTTTGCCCGCCGAGCGCTGTCTAGGAGGCATCGGAGCGCTTTGTGAAGAATGTAGTTTCTGAAAAACGCTATTTTGCGGATTCTGCTAAAACATTTTGCTTCGCAAACCCACTGCTCCAAGGGCACCACTACTTCGTACTCCCCATCACGCCGATTGACATGAATTACATGATTCTTTGTCACAATGTAGTAGTTCATCGGACGATTGTCACGACATATAGTGCGAATGTTGTATGGTTCAAATTGAAGGCCCGAGTCAACTCGTGCGAAAAACATATGGCTAATGGGTGGAAGGGTGACACCCTGCTGTTTTACATCAGCGGTAATGCAGAAAAACTTTTGTGCATCTTCAACTGTATTCAGTGGCAACTCTTTTAGTTCTTGTATGATCTTAGTGGATATCATTTTTCTCGGTTGCCTCCGTGCGATTGTGTATGGCCAAACGCTTCGTCCACCTTCACATCTACTACCCACTACAACTGAAAAGTAAAAGGCACAAGATGCAAGAGCAAATGAGTCCCGAGAGAGAGAGAGAGAGCAAAGAAATTTGAAGCGCGTAGGAAGGGCATGCTTCTGAGATTGAGAAAGCGGTACCTCCGTACCAGCACGTGACCTCTACACCAGTTGCCGACCATCTTTCACGTCAAGAATAAAACTCAGGTTCGCTACAACAAAGGTATGCTAGTGGGGAAAGAGGGTAAACGTGAATGGCCTCATTATGACCTCAAGCTTCAAATCGCTAAGCTTTGTCTTTGGATTGAAATGAAACTAGACTACACCTTCTTTTCTACGCGCTCAGAGTCACCCTTTGTTGGGTTGCGAGAGACCACTTTGTGAGATATATCGAGAGACTGGCGAAAATAAGTCTTCAGGCATAGTGAAGCAGCCCCATATAACAGTGTTTCTCTCAGAATCCTTCAAGTTCTGAATGTCGTGGGCAATTTTTGTTTTCTCGTCTTTCGTCACACCAGCCCCACCAGCATCCAGGTCAGTCTTCACCAGGCACGCCAGGCACAAACGCACTTCGGCTCGCCTCCCTGGCCTCATTTTCGCAACACATGATCGTCACGATTGCTGGGGAGAGATAAAACGAAAACAGAACATTGCTACGTTCAGTCAGCTCCACTCTTGTATACAGCTGTATTGGTTGAAGCGATAAACGCTAAGTTAAAATAGCGGTCGTGCAAATCACAGTAGTAGATTTCACTGGCGTAACCTCTACGCGGTCGCCAAAAGCAGTGATTGTCTTTCCTTCCCCGCGCGCCTACCGCAGTCTTTAGGTGCGCTTACTGTGCCCACGTGATTTACATGATTCTTTTTTTTTTTTTTGAAAGACATCACGCAAGGCCCACCCTCTCAAAAGGCCTCGCCCCCCCCCTCCCCTGCGCCAGCTCAAAGACACTTTCGATGATTCTTTTACAGTGCAAGCAACTCGCTCCGGGCTCATCGTTCAAGTCTCCCCGCCGCCCCCCCCCACCAAGTTCCTCTCTTGTGCCCTTTTTCTGCACACCTTTAGGGCAGTCTAAAGCTCTGTGTAAGCTGGTGTTCCGGGCTGCGGAGATTGTGTGTGTAACATTCATCCATCCCCCTGACTCACAATCCTCGTGCTTTTTTCCCTTGGAGAACAGCGCCGCTGCCATCTTTTCTCGGCCCCCACACACACCCCATTTTGATGTGCGGCACCTCGGCGTTGCATCGAATTCCTGGCGCCACCGCCGCGCACGGGCGAGGCACGCAGCCCCCTCACCCCCACCAATGCAGAACCATTTCTGACGGAGACAGGGTCAAGCGGAAATAACGCAGGGAAGTCAGAGCGATTCCCCGTCGACATGTGGCGGTGTAAGATCCTGGACGGCGTGGCGTCGGAAATATCTGCGACCGTGAAAACGCTTGCGCTACCATGGGGCGGGTGAAGCGTCAACTTGGTTCGAACTCATGTAGCCCTTTCCCCGTTGCCTATTGGCGAGGAGCCTGAGCCACTGCGGGAAATGCTCCACCCGACGGTCAGCAGTGGAAATAGCTGCGAGCTGACATGAGGAACAGCTGGGCAGGCAGAGTTTGAGGCAGTGGCAGCGCTCAGCCGACTGGGTAGGTATTGCAGCGACGCGCGTGTGCACGGCTGCTTCGCATGACCCAGTGAGGTCCGTGATGGGTTAGGTAGTGGTGTTTCACCCTGCACCATCATCATCATAGGGTGCCATGAATAGAGAACCCCCACCGCCCTTTCGTACCACTTAAGGTACGCGGTCGTCGGGTTCAGCTCGAGTGATGAATTGAGAAAGATTGGCTTGTGGTAGCGTAGACCGTGACAAAAGATAAATGGGCCTAGATTTCCAATCTACGGCACTACTGCTTGGAAGCAGACAACTACAAAGGCTTCCTTACGAGAGAATTTCAATTCAGCAGCTGGTACCGCTCACGGAATCGCACACTTGAGAGGGACAAAAATGGCAGTGACGTACGCAAGCGTGGAACAAAGCGTTCATGGCTGCTTCTTTTTTTTTTAACACCTCTGCTTACCCTCCCTCTCAATTGAGCACGTTACTAATGGTATTTTCTGCTTCTACAAACGCTACAATTGTAGTGCTGTCAGTGCATAATGTGTGCGGCACTCAGCCCCGCTCATTTTGAGCTTCGTACGAAGATTTTGTCAGAAGCGACGAAGCATGTCCGCACAACTGGTTTCACGAATGCCACCCTCGCTGCTTCCCTTAAATCCATCGGAGGGGAAGTTAGCGATCGAGCACTGTCTCATATTTTCAACAGGGGCTTCCCGATTGCCCTTGTCGAGCACATAGTGAAGTCTTCAAACTCGTGTGTGCAGCGTGAGTTGGAGACAGCTTTCAACAAGGAGGCCATCATCAAGAGCATTGACTCAAATCTGGATGCCTTTGTTGAAAACAGACGACTACTCCCCACGGAGAAAAACATTGCAGAGAGAGCCATTTTGTCAAAAGTGGAGTTCCTGTTACCTTTGGCACAACACTGGCCAAGCGCAGTAGCCCTCGAATACCTTCCTTCTAATCTACCGTACACGGTGGTCAACTTGGCGGAATTTGTCGATACCACAGTCTATTACATGGAGCGCACTGCCACACTTGGAGAGTTGCTTGAGCCGGCACGACGAATTCTTCAATCGAAGGTGATGGTGTCCCATCTTCAATATGGAGAGCGAGACATGAACGGCGCATCATCAGCTTCATCTTTCTTGAGAAGCTTTCTTCATGGTATTGCACTTTCATCAGGTCCATATGCTGACCATTCGACACTCAATTTGAGGTGGTACTACAAGCGGGCGCAGGTGGGGCTTCTATATGGAGTAGCCACCACTTCTTTGCTTGGCGACGTTTCACGAAACGCTGCTGACACTCGATCATTGACAAAAGCTGTAGTTGAAGCCTTTTTCTAACATGTGAAAGAAATACACGGGATCTCTGTTACTCTGATCGTTTTGCATACACGACGCAAAGATGTCCACGTCTTCATATGGGCAAAAATCAGTTGAGATTGTACTTCCAAGAAAGAAAACCACTATTTGTGTAGCTGGGTATTATTCACTGTTGTATTTTGCTCTGTTCTTGAAGGACTTCGTAGTTCGCAGCTGTTTGTACCACCTTCGCACTTCCCTAAAAGGGGTGTTTTGTGCTTGCAATCGAAAACTCGGCTCTCCAACCCTTATCATTCGTGTTGATTGGAGTGGGAAAATCAGCTGCCTTGTATTTCTTTGTCTATTTAGCCAACCTAAAATGGATATAACAACATGATACACTGTGAGTTTTTTTTTTGTGTCGTGTCATGGGCGTTTTGCTGCTGCCACAGCAGAATTCGCTGCTGGTTCTCATTTTGTGTATGTGAAAGGAAACCTACTGTATAATACAGTGTGTTGCTAATATCAAGAATCTGTGGAATGCTTACTGCTAGCAGATATGTATGACTCGCCATTCCGAGGCGCACAGCAGAATTGGTGCTTGCTGTGCTGCGATTATGACGACTCTTACCTGCAGCAGTGTGCAGGACAAAGAAATGAGCACACTTAAGATGGTTTGTCTTATCGAAGAGAATTGAACTGAAAATGTAAAGGCTGTCTTCCTTACACAGTAGTAGCCGACGATGGCGGCACCTTTGAGAAAGTGAGACTCAGTATGGAAAGTGCGAACCAAATACATATTCTCAATATCGGCGTTAATGCAACAGGCGTATTTATACCCTTATACGATCACATTGGGTATCTTGAAGCAAATATGTGCAACGCAAATCTGGAACATGTGAAAGACTTTTCGAACCTGTTTGTCACATATCAAGCGATGCTGCAATGAAAAAGAAAAAGAACGCTGCGTGCATTCTCTGTACCACTGTCCGCTCAGCGACGTGAACCGCGACATATTTTCAACCATCTGCAGCTTGTTTTTACGCAGTGGGTACGGAATCAGGTGCTCATGTAAGCATCAACTCCGTGTCGCGTAGTACTTGCCGAGCTTCTGCTTTCATCATAAAGGCGCACAGAATATAGGATGGAGAAAAACCGTATAATAGTGTGTTTGCTTTTCATAGCACATGGCATCAGTGTTGATGAGCTCCTTTGGATTCTGTACATTTATTTGAGGAAGCACTTTGATTGAATGCAAATATAACTTAAAGACCACGGATTCGATTGACGGTCCGTGTAATCCCTGTGGACACGATGTGGGCTGTATTACTGCAAACGTTGCGTATGGCAGTTGCATAACAACGCTTTATGGGGGCTCTGTATGAAAAGTGAGGCAGCTCATTTGGTGCACGGCCTGTACCTTTGCCCTTGTTGTTACTATAGGCAAGGTGCTTCATGGCAAAGAAATGGGATTTTTTTTTTCGCTGCTTTTTTTTTCCTTTTGAGAACGGAGATGTTTTTTTATTCCTAGTGTACCTGGGTCTTAGAGAGTGAGGTATATACATATATATATATATATGAGGTGGTTGATGGTTGACTGACGAAGCGATTACTAACCCCTTAAATTGTGTGCTTTTCCTACTTGTTGTATACAACGCAGCTTTTCTCAGCCACTCTTCACATTTCTGTCAACAAGACAAAGGGGGGAAAGCGCCAGAATCAAATTGAGATATGAATGCGTATGTTTATGCGTGTGAACGCGAATAAGCTAGCACGATTTGTAGTCACACTTTGAAAAGACCAATAGCATTCCACGTAGTACTCTAATCATCACAAAAGTGGTCAAAAATACTCTTTGCATGTTGTATGCATTATACTTCACTTTTGTGTAGTATCTTTCTCCCTCTACTACCCTTCTCCTGTGTCTGTAATCTGGTGTACACGCATATTCATTTAGTAGAAGAAGCTTTTAACCTTGTTCTTGGTGCCAGCGATGCGTTACAGCCGTTGAAGTCTGTGTTATCAGTACTCGCAAACACATAAACACCTGCCATTCATCAAAACTGCGCACTGCTTGCTCTATATACCAATTGACAGCTAAACATCGCTTAAAAGAATCATGGCGTTTCATCTTCTTCCAGAAACAGATTCTTTTTTACAGGTGTTTTTGCGGCCGACGTTCGCTGTAACTTTTAGTGTGGTGTCTTCGCTAGTGCTGCTCACAAACTACTTTATAGAGAAGTCGACTGTGGAAAACAGTAGCGCGCCAGCAGTCCTGGTTACAGGGAATCTATGGGTGAATGTCTTTACCTTTACACTCTTCACAGCTGGCATGACATTCTCTAGCAGCACCCAAATTACGCGTGCTATTGCACTGGGTCAAAGTCCACCTATGAAGATATCTGTATTGCGTTCTTTGCCGTGGCCTTTGTCAGTGGTCTGTGGCAGCCAGGGAAATAGAAAACTTGTACCATTTCTTCTGTACTCTCTCCTTTTTCCCGGAACGCTTGTAGTTGTGCTACTGCACCTTATCAGCCTTGGTGTGAACAACTTTGAGAATGCTTTGTATTGGCAGCTACCGCTGCAGCGATACCTGGCCTGGACCATGCTATGGCGTCTCATCGTCACAGTCTGTGTGTTCACTACAAACTATCTAGCCGCGCATAACCCTACACAATCTGTACTGACCCCCAGTACGGACAACGGTGACTAGCCTTTCACTACTTCAAGGAAGCTGAGATAGCTGCTGTTTCTCAACAAGTCTAACGATGGTAGCAGTTGCGTTACTGCTTTGAACCTGAACGATGCTGCTGCTGTTCTTCTACTCTTTTTCGTAGAGATCGCCGCTTTGCGCTGTCGATACGGTGTCTATTTGTGTCTACTGCTCTACCTGCGGCTCGATTCTCGTGTCGTCGTGTGTACCCCCTTTTTTGTGTGCGCGCCGATGCCCTTCTGTATTGTACGAATTGCAAGTAAAGTGAAGGAAGAGAATGAAGCACCACTGCATTGCTCTGAGCCGCATGCAGTGTTTGACTATCACGGTAAACGGTAGGCTTAAGTGATGACTGCACTTAATCCCGTATGTTCTATCGCCTGCCAGTTGGCTGTTGTGAAGCAAAGTTAGTGCAACAGCAAATGACACAATTTTATCGACTGCTGTTTTTTTTTCCTTTCCAGTATCTTTTCTGGCTCTCCTCTTCACCTTTTCCGGAATGCGATGTTGCGTCGTACTTGCTTACAATGTCTCATGCTCACGTAGCTCCCCTACACTGCTATTTTTTCTACCACTTTTTGCGCATAGGCTAATTGTGTACATACACACATATACATATAAGTTCCCTAGTACCTTTTTCTTGTATTTCCTATTTTTCCTTTTTGTCGACGTACTACACCATGGACACTACAAACCGCGGTCTTTCCTACCTCTGCTGCGTCAATGGCTCTCTGAAGCCGTGGGCAGAGGGTCAAGACGAGGGGGATGACAAGTACGAGAGCCTGCAGGGCCCAGGCGGTCGCAACCTCACCGGCTCGGTGAATGACAAGCGCATTTGCGTACCCCAGAAAATCGATCCTAAGACCTTCTTCGCAAATGAGCGCACGTTCCTGAAATGGCTGTCGATTTCTGTGATGGTGGGTTTGATGTCTCTGACCCTGCTGAACTTCGGTGACTCCACTAACAACGGTGCGGAGCTAGCTGGACTGGTGTTGCTCCCAGTCTCAATTGTATTCATGGTGTACTCGCTGTTTATCTTCCGCGATCGCGCCAACAAGATTTACATGCGTGAGCCAATGCGCTATGATGACACGCGAGGTCCAACAATGTTGGTGCTTGTGCTAGGCTCCGCGCTGACTTTGGCGACGCTCTTTTCGCTGCAGCGTCAGTACACACAGACAGTTGCCTCATCCTTCTGGGAGTCGGCGCGGTTCTCGCAATAGTGGTCAAGATGGATGTGTCATTTGTAGCAAAAGGATCTGAACTTCGTGGGCAACACTCCACAATCTGACATCGGCCCAGCGGGAATCCTAACTGAAAGAAACCAGAGGGCTTCCGTCTCTAAGCGTCTTTTTGTTTTGCTTTTTCGGAACACGCAAGTAGTGTAGTGGACTGCGCACAGTGCTGACTTTTTTCTTTTTGCACTGCTGCTGTCCTCTGCTCTCAAATAAGTCTGTATCGATATCTGTGTGTGGGTCCGGTGCACATTGCAGGTGCAGAAAATTGGCATTCATGCAGCTGTGCATAGTGCGACTGTGCTACTCGTAAAGCGGAACGAAATGCAAAAAAAAAGAGAAGGCTTGTAGAGACGAGGGCGTTCTCTTGTTTAAGTTTCGAATCACTCGCAGACTCCCATAAGCTCGCAGAAAAAAATAAGCGGAAGTGGCCTGGATACGCAAAGCAGAAGCACAACCATACTTGAACACTGCGTGCACCTCAGTAGATGAAAAAGGCTAACTGTTACCGTGTGCATATGAGAGAACCTCCCCTCAGCAAGCACAGCAGCAAAAGTGCACAGGTGCGACGACATATCGAAAGCCACGGGCAGTGGTCACTTTTTTCTCTACACGCACACCAATCCCCCTCGTGTTCGGTGTCTTCTTCTTCCCTCCCCCTTCGTCAAGTCGTTTGCTTCGCTTCTGTCACTACATGTAGTTGTAAAGGAACTCTTAAGTGCGAAGTAATAACACACACACACACACACACAAAGTAGATGGGCTGTGGGCGAAACAAAGAAAAGAAAACCACTGCGGAGAAAAACAAAAAAATGGAAAGCGAGCGTCCGCTACCGCAGATCTGTGGTAGCTGTGCGACCCCGGTCGCTGCTGCGTTCCTCCTTTGTGGGGGGACTGGCTGTTCTGGAGGACGGAGACAGACGCAGGTACGAAACAACAAAAAAACGTGTAGGTGTGAGAAAGGCAAGCAAAGGGCGGTAGAGAAGACAACTCTCATCCGTACACATGCATAACCACAACATAAAAAAAATACTGGTTGCATTGAGCCATGCTGACTCGATCACTCTGGCTCCTCAATTCTCCGCTCTTAAAAGGAAGAAACGGACCTGTCTCCCTACTCTTCTCGCTTTCTTGTGTGATTCTCTTTGGTGACCCGCGGGGTATGTCTCATGGTAATGGTTGTTAGCTTGCATGGGTCTTCTTATCCCTCTGCCCTCGGCTTTCCACTTTATATGATCGCCCCATCCGTTTTCCGTTTTTTTGTGTGTGTGTCTGCTGCTGCTGCTGCTGCTGCTGCTGCTGCTCTCTTCCTCAGCACCTCTTTCCTTTTGTTTTTCTGCATTGCCCCCACCCCCCACCACCCGCACACCCTCACCTTCTTTTGTCTTTGTTTGTTTCTCTTCACCCCCTTTTTCCTTTTCCGTCAAGCCTTTTCTCTGTGGAAGGAAAAAGGAAAACAAGCGGCTCGCTCTTCGGGTATTTTCGTTGGTGTTCTCTCTGTGCGACGTCCTATACTGTCCACCTCCTCTCCTTGTGATCGTGCGGGTACCCTACGTGTGCACGCGCGGCGTAGGATGTCGGGAGAAGGGCAGCACATGGACAGACATTAAAGAAATTCTTCTTCGTTCTGAGGCACCTTGTACTGGTGACTCTGGTGAGAGTCTAGACGCGTTTTTTTTTCTGGTGGTAGCTCAGCCTTTGACGTCAGGATTGCCTGTTGTACACGCTCGCCCTCTCTCACCATCTCTGCCCTGTGTGTTCTCACTGAAGCTTGTCGCCCTCTGCGTTCTACCTTTGGTGTCTGTTGGTATGCTACCATGACTGCCGTGTTTGGGACTTCAAATTAAAAAGTGCAGAGGCGTAGAGGATGGACGCCAAGAAGGAAGAGGATGCAAAGGGGGAGAGGTTGCACCTACCCCCTCCCCCTTTGCATCCTCCTCTTCACCTTTCTGCTCTTCGGTGTCTGTCTGTTTCAGAGGTTTGTGCACAAGAAGGCCACACAGCAATGCGCTGTTTTTTTGTTTGTTTGTTTGCTGTGTGTTCCTCGGCGTGTCTAGACTCACCCCAAAGAAAAAACAGTAGCAGCAGCAATGACAAAGGAGAAGTAAAGAGGAGGGTAAGTGAGGCACTTGTGCACGCGATGCCGTCTTGGCTCGCCAGTGGAAGCGATCAACCCTGTCTCGTGGCGCGTGTGTCACTGCCGGGGTTGGGGGGTATGACGAAGAGGCACGGAGGAGGGTGGAGGAAACAGGATAGGACGGAGTGCAACGATTTGTAGCCTCTCCCCCCCTCCCTCGTCTCTTTTGATGCTCTTCTGCAGTCCTCAGCCCTCAGCGTTCTCTCCCTTACATATCGGAATAGACGCTTCCATATGAGGGCAGGGAATGGAGAGCAGGGCGCCTTTGTGGGAACATATGTGTGCAGTCTGTGCGGATCACGCTAGCCTTTCTTCTCCCTATAACCGGCACCACCTGTTCACTCATCCGTACATGCGCGGATGTGTCTATGTATGCACACTTTGTTCACTAAGGGTGTATAAGCAGTCCTTCTCTCCTTTTTTTTTGTATTTCTTTTCTCTGTGCCTCTCCTCTCCCTTTCCTTTTGTAATGCCTGACTGCATCGACGATGCTGCGGCAACACTTCTCGTCGGCGCCGGTGAAAGAGGGCGGCCACTGCGCAGAAGACTCGAAAAGCTGTCCCTATTGCACCCACCACTCATTCTGTTGTGGGTGTGGGTGTGTGTGTGTGTCCCTGTCGCTACGATTTGCCGTATAGTGCGCGCCACGCAGTCATACACATGCACACAAAGGCCCTCCCATCCTGCTAATACCTGTCTCCTCTTTCTACCTCTTTCCGCTGATCAAGCTGCAGCAACCATGATCGGACTAAAGTCAATGTCGGGGGTGCGTGACATGGTCCGCGGCGGATCGTGGCCCGCTCGCCTCCTCAACACCTTCACCTCGCGCGCCGCGCGGGAGAGCTTTGAATTTGAAGCTGTCGTCACAGAGGCGTGCGCCACAGCAAATGTGGCAGTGCCGTCCGAGGCAGACCTGCCTCACGCGCGCTGGTGGAAAAAGCTGTGTCGTGCATGCCAAGACAAGACCGGCACTACAAAACATGGTAGTCAGCTGCTGCGCTCCCGACTAACCAACGCCTTGGCACAACGGCTCGCTGTTGAGGAGGTGTACCGGTTGAATGGTGACGAAATCGCAAAGGAGGATGCAGTGGACGACCCCATCGTGGTGATGGGTCTGCCTCGTTCAAATGGTCACATGGCTGCACACGTACTGACCCGCTCGGGCCTGTTTCTCACCCCGCGTCAGTGTGACACCTTGTCCCCGTCCTCCCTACTTGACATCGAGCGCCGTGACGCGTTTCACAAGAAGTTCCGCGGCTTCTCGTATCTGCACCCGGACTTTCTCTGCGTCCGAGTACCGCAGGCAGACCAAGTCGACGACGACCTTACCCTGCATCTCATGACGCCGCAGTCGTACGCGTGGGGCCTGCTTCACGGACTGGATGAGTACCTGCTTGAGTGCCTGGAGGAGGATCAACTACCGGTGTACACTGAGGTGCGTCGTGTGATGGAGCTGTTTCAGTGGTACTGGAAGTGCGGACACTTTTCCGAACCTGTAACACGGGAGTTCGATCCTATCGACAATGTGATGGAGCGGCAAACGTACGGCACAAAGAATGTGTTGCTCCACCCGCACTGGCTTCTGTATAGCCCCTTCGCCATCCTCAACTCCGACGCTGTCAACATCGTCTTCCCCAAGATGAGGGCCATATGGGTGCACCGTGCTCTTAGCCAGTGCCTGCCATCCCTGTGCTCCGCGTTGTGTCTGCACAACGGCCTGTACACGGGTAAGCCGCCAAGCGACTCGCAACTGGCGTCCATGGGGGAGAAGGTGCTGGGCATCTTCGGCTCTGGCACCGCGCACGCAATCGAGTACTACGGCAAGTTTGATCAGCGCCGCATGGCGCACTGGTCGAACCGTGACGTAAAGCGACACGCGACGCGGGTGGCGACAAAGACGCTCGACTACTTTGGCATCGAGCTTGATCGCTATCGCCGCATGCAGATGATCAGCGGGCAGACGGAGTACGTGTCCGTCTCTCGCCCGCTGCACGATGCACAGATGCCGTACTTCTGCCTGCACGATGGCGTCATCGGCGACGTTTTCCAGGACTACATCTACCAGTTCGAGGAGTTTGCGTTTGAGAAGAAGTTTGGCATCACACTGAAGGAGCACACCCCGCTTGCCGCGCCGGCTGACGCGATGGCGATGCGGGGTATTGCACATGGATCTAGCGAACCTCGCTCAGCCCCGGCACTTGGTTTAGGTCAGCCAATGGTGGGGCACTTCCAACAAGAGAGCAAGGGGTTTCGGTGAGACCAGATGGGAGGTGAAGAGGAGCAAAAAAAAAATTGACTACTTGGCGTGGACGAGGAGGCCCCTGAACCTTCCTCCTGGCCGGATGCTTCCGCCTTTGCCAGGGGTTCACAGTTTACTCCTTTTTCTCTCGCTGTGTGTGTTTCGCGGGTGTCTCGAGCAGCTTCTCGATTCACGCCGTTGGCAGCCAAAGCAAAAAAAAAAAACACCCGAAACGGAGGAACGAAACGGGGAAGCGGCCACAATTGACGTACATGCGCTGTGCACAGAGAGAGGGTACGACCCTGGACGCGGAGGCGAGAAGAGAAAGCTGCATCGCTTCAGCGGTGCTGATTCACAAAAGAAAGAAGTGTGTGTTTGATGCCTGCCTTGTGCGGTACTCGTTCGTGCTTCTTCCCTTCGTGCTCTGATGCACACTTCGTCTACTCTACTCTCCGCCTCTCCCTCCCCCCACTTGCTCTTCCTCCCTCTTTGCACCTCTCTGAGTCGACACCCCTTCCTTGTCATCCCACATCACCACCAGCATATCCACACGCACAAATACATCGTTACGTAGGCGGTTTGCTTCCTTCCGCTGTCGTGCTCTTAGGCTGTTGTCACTGCTCCATCTTCTGTGCGGTGTTGCCGAAGTCTGCCTAGTCACCTCGCTCCCTGCGCCGCAGGTGTCAAGTCAAGTTTTCCCGTCGGCGCTTCAAGACGCGCACGCACAGCTCTTCACCTAGAAATACACGATCGAAACGCTTCATCATGACGGAGGGTCGCCTGGAGACCATTCATAACCTCCGTCCCAATAATTGGGACAACCGGCGGCACTGGACCAACTGGCATCACCTCTACGACTGCGAGGAGGATCACATCACCCGCGAGAGTGCCCCTTTCCATGACCTCCGCGCTGGCGGTCAGTTTCAGTATGAGTACTCGGGTGGCGGTCCGTACGCAGCGCCGATTGAACCACACCATGTCAATGACCGCAGCGCCGGCGACCGCATGGATTTTGCACTGGGCCGAGGGACAGACATGGGCGGCATGGGGTATCTGCCGCTCGACACGGAGCCTGGCCGACCTGTGAAGCCGAGCAAATTGCCTCGTCAGACGGCCATGTTTACCCGAAACTGCCCTCTGAAGCGCGGCCTTTTCTCCGAGTACCCGTACATGCCGGAAGGCAGCGGCGATATCACCGGGCAGTCACCGCGTGCGGGTGTCATGAAGGCTGGGGGTCCCTGTGGCTACCTCGGCGGCGCTGCCGAGCACATTCCTGACCCGTACAGCGACAAGCCGAACCGCGGCCGCATCTGGCACTTCCGCACCGGCCCTGTGAAGCATGACTACCCCAAGTGGATGCCTCAGGGGGAGCCGGAGAAGAAGCCGCGCAAGACCTATGGCCCCTTCCGCGCTGGCAAACCGGATCATCTGCACATCGGTGGCGACGTAGAGTGGATCCCTGACCCCTACAACAAGGAGCCAATCCGCAACAACCAACATCCGTTCCGCACGTGGCACACACGCACGAAGTGGTCCATGCCAGTGCTCGCGCCGTGGTCGACCGGGCTGGCAACGTCGGAGGCGCGCAAGGGTGCCGGACTAGACCTGACAGAGAACAGCCTGCCGTCCCTCAAAACGTACCGCAAGGTGAACCTCACCCAAACGATAGGCGCAGAAGCAGCACTGTCGTCGATGTCGTCAAAGAAGCGAAATGACGGTACGAAGTCTGTGAGTGTAAGAGGAGGGTGAGGGCAGGGGACATGGTAAGATAGGGCAATTAGTCCGTGAGAGTTGGCCAACGCCAAGATCTCTGCAGGTAAATTGTGGTTCCTTGAGTGACACTGATTGGAACCAATCCCCTCCTCTCTTTCCCCGCCGCTTCTCACCTCTGGAGGAGAAGCGCCACGTCGTGGGTGGGCGCGTGAGTGTTTGTTCCTTCTTTTTGTTTTTCGTCTTTGCTGCTGTTGTTTTAGTTCTCCTCGATGTTTCCTCTCCGTTGAGCTTCACCGCCGACCTTGTCCACAAACACCCGGCCACAGGCACGCGCACACGCGCCGTTTTAAAGGCTCTGCCCACCCCCACCCCCCTTACGTTGTAGGCGCATACGCCATGCCTTGTCTGTGTGTGTGTGTGGGTGGGTGGGTCGATGTGTGTGACTCCCTTCCTCCTCCACTTCACATGTACCATTGCCTTTATTTTTCATCTCTTTGTCTTTGTTGTTAATTTTTGTACTTGTCGCCTCTGTGTGCATTTTGTGTGCCTGTGTGTATGGGCGGGGGGGAGCGGGGAGGGGGGACTCTCTTCTGCCGCTGTCACGTGCCTCGGTCCCTCTCTCCACTCCCTCGCGCCTCCTCTGTCCGCTATGAGAAGAATCCTCACATGCCTGCACTGCTTAACGTTGCGGCGGTATGAGCAAGAGAGAGGAAAACCGACAAAAATAAAACACACAAAGAAAAGGGTCAACGCTCTCGAGCTCGTAGTTTGCAAGGTGGGGAGAAATTGTGTATATACACGCATGAGCATGACGGACAGCAGGAGCGGGCTGAAGGTCAGTTGTGTGCATGCACCGACTGACGCTTCTGTGTGCTCGCTGATACATCGTAGAAAAAAAAAATTGTGCTGTTCATCCGGGGGCATACACCCCCTCTCCCAAACTGCTGGAGCACAAGAGATGATGGGACATTCACCTTCGTTGCATAATCCTCCTGTCTCATGCACATACGTACACACACACACATACATACACACATACAGGTAAAGCATGTTGGCGTTACGAGCTCAATCGCACCACACCCTTCGCTCTTCTTCTACCTGCCTCTCTCTCGCTCCTTTTTGCGTTCCCTCCTCCCTTTACGGTTACGCCTCTGCTTGGTGTGCCTTCACAAGACTATGCCCGAGTGACCACATGGGCGTAACCGCCCCCTTCCCCTTTTCAGCGTTTCTGTGGCACCGGCACATACAGTCAATGGAAGGCTGCTGAGCACAGATGCCCACGAGCAGCGCCTGTTTGAGTAGGTCCCCGCCCCGCCATCGAATGGGTAGTTCTTCCTGCTGTGAGGTAGAGCCATGAGAAGCTCAATTGCAACGTACCTGCGCCATGGCAGAACGTCTGAACGCCTTGGTAGCGTGCTGCCGTTGCAGCGACGCCTTCTGACGTCTTCCCACGCAAAGCTTGCCGTTCTTCAGCTCAGTGATATACAAAGGAAAGATGTCGTTACCATGGCACTGCGCACCGCGAGACGGTGGGTGTCGTCCTCACCACCACCTGCCGCACCGCTGTCATCACCGGCCCCCGCGGGTAACTTGAGCGCTGGCAGGGAAAACAATTCAGGTCTAACGCCTGCCACCTCTCACAGTGGTGCACATCGTGTAGATGCACACTTTATGACACAGTTTGCCGCACCAGGGAAGGCGAGAGCATCGAGAGTCCAGCGCTGTATCAGCCACCGCCGGCGACAGCAATTTCACGGCGCCACGACATGTGGGGAGTCGAGCACCAAGCGTATCGAGGCCGCCACGTCAGTCAGCGCATCAGGTGCCGATGCTCCACTGACTGCGAACAGCGACGCTTGTATGCGTCCAGCACCGTCATGTGCTTCACCGCCGCTACACACAGGTGCGAGTGAGCCGCACTTTGCGATGTCACCAGTGCAGCAGCGACTGTGTCAGCTTATTGGCACCGGGGCGTGGCGCGAGGCGCTGGAGGTACTCTGCTGCCACGAGCAAGAAGGCACCGCCGCCAGCCAACATGTGCAAGCATCATGGGAAGCTTCGTCAGCAAGTGGTTTGTGTCGCCGCAGATCCAATGCGCTGACGGCTGCTGAGGACACTGACGGGTGTGTGGAGGCTCCTTTGGTCTTCGTATCACTGCAAGAGGCATCTGTTTGGCTTCTGCTGTGGTGCGGCTACAGCACGGCTGCGTGGCAGGCGTGGTGGCGCACTATGCAGCCTGTCACGTCTCCGCGACTGGTGCTTTTGCTCGCCCTTTTCACCCACGTTGTGGAGCGCGATGCGATGCGCACGCGTGACTTGCTTCTTCTTTTTGAGATGGAGAGTGGCCGTGCCACCACTCCCGCGAGCGCTATCAGCAATGGTCAGATGTGCGAGGAGAACCCTACGTCGCCTATCCGTGTGTGGTGGCGTCTTCTCTGGCAGTGGCTATGGTGCTGCAACGAGTGCACCGCCTCGAGTAAGAGTCCGTCGCATGTCCACCGTCGGCGTCTTGCCTCTTTCCTGGAGGGGGCAGTGGAGCAGCTGACCAAGTGCGTATTCGCAAGCTCTGTGACCCCAACGGGACATCACATGGGCACAATGGCAGAGACAGTGGCGCTGCTGCTGCTGGTGCTTCGTGACATGCACTGTACGTGCGACGAGTGGCAGCGTATGTGGACGGAGGTGCTCACCGCGGTCTGCGAGGGTAAGCCAATGCAAGGCAGCAGAAACGGCCTCCGCAGTGCCCCCACGCCGCCCTCGAGAAGACATGCGGTGCGTTCACTCTTGTTGTCATCTATGTGCGCGTTGATGGGCAAGACCGTCAAATCCGCTCTCTGGGACGTTTCCTCGATGCCGAACAACGATGGAAGGGATGATGGTGAAAGAGACGAAGAACTAAGTCACGTGCACCTGAGGAAAATATTAAGCGACGCAGAGCATGACTTAAAGCGTCTTCGCAGCCACTGCAGCCCTGCCATTCCAGCAGACAGTAGAAATGCGTTGGAAGCCTTCCGCGTGTGGCACGAGCGAATTGTAGAGAGTGAGGGTCTTGGTAGCACCTGGGCCGCACTGCGTCTAGCACTACATCCGCCGCCAACGGAGTCGCGGGCTTTTAGTCTGGATCAGCCCACGGCACCGGACCGCGTAGCTCGCGTGTCGCTTCAACAACTGCTGCGGCGCATCGACAACGCCACGTCGCGAGGCGACTGGTCCACAGCATTGCAGCTTTGCTTGAGCCACGGCGTTCGTGACGGTCTCCCCTACAATAAGGACACGGAAAGTTTGGATGTAGAGACCCAGGACTTGATCAGCGAGGCGAAAGGCCCTTCTCGCTGTCGCCTGTTTACGCCCACACCCACGCCGGTAGGTGCATTCCCGTTTGCTCACCGACTTAGCAAGGGCCTCGTCGCGTGCGAAGTGGCCAGGCCATTTGGTGCATCGTGGCAGGGTGCTCTGGCCCTATGGAACTTTGCTCGGCAGTACTCCTACCACCAGGTGGAACATGCATCTCCACCCGACATCGCTGTCACTGCAGGGGCGACGTCGGAGTCGTTGCGCATTGGCCCCCATCCGCCAGGGTCTGCACGGACGTCGTTGTCGCTGAGACACGCACTTGGACGCATTTTCTTCCTCCTCGCATCGGCCAGCCGTTGGGCAGAGGCGCTGGCGTGCTTTCACGAGACCCCAGACGTCTACCTCGATGGCTTTGTTGTGTCACAGGTTGCGTACGCCCTGCGCCACTGTCCCTCACAAAATAGAGCCGTTTTGGACTTATGGGCTATGTGGCGGTGCCGCGTAGGCGATGCCGTGGATCCGACGGAGAGCATGACGCACAAGCTGTTGTTAGCGATGCTGCAGGCGTCAGCCACGGCGACCTCTCCAGTGGCCACCTTGTCTTCCACATCTTTTCAGTCACCGGCCATGGTCGCGGAGAAGGTGGCCACTGCGGTACTCGTAGCTGCAGCAGACAGGTCTCCTTCTACGCCTGCCATGCCGGTGCCGGATGGGCAGTGCGCAGTCGCGATCCCTGGTACCGCGGTACCACTGAATTGGTCGCGGCAGCGTCATGTTATCCGCAGCATCATTAACGATCGCTGGGTGGGCAGTTGGGCTGACGCGCTTAGTGTGGCACTTGCAAGCGGTGATGTGTCTCTGCTGCTGCACACCGTTCTACGACGTGTGCCGCCGGTACACGTACCAAAGTTGTACTCAAACGTGCGGCGAGCACTGCAGGTGAGGGGTGTCGTCCTGTCGTCCGCCGAGCGGGCGACCCTTCTGGCGTTATGCAGTGAAGGGCGGAAGTTGCGGCCCATCGGCAACCCTGACGTGAGTGCTGGAGAGGCCACCTTTCCCAGTGGTGGGGCTGTGCCATCAATCGGTGAGAGCGGCGGTACCCACCAGCATATCTTGAGCACAGAGGCCTTCCTCGACGAGCTGCTCGGTGTTGACTAGGCGACTTGTAAAGACGCGAAATCCTACAAAATTGCGCAGAAGGAGATTTAAGCGAAACCATGTGCAACGCAATGCGGAGGAGTCGGGGAAGCAACTGTACTCGTGCACGTCAGCATGTGCAACTCCTGTGGAAATAGGGGGTGCTACTTGCACACACGCATACATCGATGCAGTCGTTTGCAACTGCTGCAGTTTTAGTGACCCTGGCTAAGCCTCGAGTTGCTTTTCTCGTGCCTTTCATTGGTCTTTGCGCAACTTCTTTCCCCCCTCCCCCTCCATTCCCCATCCTATCCTCTCCACCCCTCTTTCCCTCACTCCCTCCCTCTTTACCTCCCCTCTCTATGTTGTGCTTCCTGATTCTACGGCGCTGGGTAGGCGATGTACATGCCTCTACACGCGCGCGCGGGTTTGACGTCCTTTTGTTCTGTTCTCTCCCCCACCCTCTCACCTCCTAGTCCACTACAGCGCCAAGGAGCGTCCCCTCTCCTCTGTCAAGGAGCAGCACTGTAGCGCCTGCGCTAGCCGAAACAGCAGCACCAAACAGCCGCCTCCCCCCTCCCCCAGCACTCTAACGTCCACATACATCCCCGCCCACTTCACTCACAAAAAGCTCGAGTACAGTTCCCTCACCATTCACCCACCCACAGTCTCCTCCTCCTCGTGAACCACAGAGGACGGACATACTACATTACAACGCCGCGCTCAGGGAGGGGGGGTCCTGTTCTTCACCAAGTATGTTCTGCACCGCACCGCCGCCATCCCCTAACTCGCGCCAAGTGCACCTGAGTATGCAACATGCTTACCTGGTCACCGCACGCTTGCACAGGGCGCTAACCTATCTGACGGTGACGTCCATGCAGACGTCCGTGGACACCACCATCGTCAGCAGTGTGACGGACTTCACTGCAGACGAGGCGAGTCAGAGAACGTTCGAGGAAAACACTAGGCGTGGCCATGGCAATTTCAGTAGCACCCACGGCGCCGCTCCATCGATGCACCCGCACTTTGCTGGGGCTTGGGCAACCACGAACTGCCTCACCCATAAATTCCCTGCCTTGTCGGTGGTGGGCCCGCTCCACCTTCTCGAGTGTGGCTGTCGCCGCACCTTGTCGCTGGCGAAAAAAATTCTTGGCCATCTGAAGCCTCTTGTGGAACAGCATCAGCGGCATCCGCTGCCTACGTGAAGCACACGGACTCTGTGCTCAGCAGCGAGGAGCGCTTCTGGTGAAAAGATATGTTCTGTCGCAGGTTACACTTTGACGTTCGGAACTCCCTGAAGACGCTCCTGAAGGGCCGCGCCGAGTCGGCGACGACTGTGGTTGGGTCGCTAGCCATCACACCCAGGGCAGACTGCACCAGCCTCTGCGCGGACATCAGCGGCAGCGCCACCAGAAGGCGCAGGCAGTGGCTACGGCCTCATAGTAACATCAACGCTGATGTCGGCTGGTTTGGCAGTGACGAAGTCGCCGATATCGTGCGTCCTGCCAGAAGTGGAGCCTTACTGAGGCACCACAACGAAACGCGCAAAGCGTATCACGTGCAAGGATGGGAATGGTTGCTGGCTTTGCTCGCTCCGCCTAGCCGTCAGCATTTCTTTCTCTTGCTGCTTCGTGCAGTCATTCTTTTTTTGCCTCTTCTCCCACTTCGTCCCCTCCCCACCCTCCCCAAACGTTCTTTTACGTCTCTTTCGTGTGAGGGGCTCTCTCCCTCTCTCTGGGCCCATGGGTACATGTGCATGTATCTCTCCGAGCTGCTATTTCTTGTCCTCATGCAACGCCCGTATCGTCCCTGCATGCCCTGACAGAGCGTCGCTCTCTTTTGCTCCCACGAAGGGCGTAATAGAACAGCATCGCCACTTGTAACGGCAACCACCATCTGATTTGGCCGCTGGAGAATGCAGGAAGGCGTGTGTGCACGCGCGCGCCACAACGCCAGCGAACGGCAAAGGAAATCGACCAAAGAACAACTAAAGAAACGGTGCACAAGGCAGGCGACTAGCACCGCACGGGAGGGAGGCACGGAAGGCGAAGGTGCGCCGGCTACGCGGAAGGGAAACAGAGAGAGAGAGAGCGAGAGGCGAGAGGAGAAGTAGGAGGTTGGCATGGGGAGCAAAAGGACGACTACCATCCAAGGCTACCCCTCCCCTTGCCCCATTGCCCTCAATGCGCAGCGCTGAATCGCCTTCGCCTTGCCCTCCCCCCTTCCCCCCTCTCGCCCTGCCTCGCTGCGTGAGAAGTCCATCAGGCAAAAGACACCACGCCGACTTACACGCCTTTTGCGTTGTCCCCTGCGCCACTCCGATTGCGTCTTCCCTTCAAGACGACTTTTCTGTTTGCCCCTCCCCCTCCCCCTCCCCCTCCCCCTTTTTGTGGCTCAAACGTCGCTCCTCACCTCACGCCTCCCTCCTGCCCACATCTCTCTTCGCACAGGCACGCAACGGACCAACGCACCAAATCGGCTTACGCAACCGTGGCTTCGCATGTCCGCGCCAGCGTTCTCCTCCCGTTCTGCTCATGCAGCTGGGGCAGCTAACTCCTCTTTGCGACAACAGCGCGACGCGGAGGACGACCTCGAAGATGAGGAGCACCGTCGGCTGACAGAAGCGAGCATCAACGCTTTCCTGGAGGAAGAAAACGTGCCGGCGAGCCGCAGAATCACTATGGAAGACATCACGACGGCGCTTGTGGTGCTGAGCAACTCGGTAGTCACGGCGTCGGCTAGTTTTGTGGCCAAGGTCGTCCTGCTTCGGCTAGACTGCTTAGCAGCTGTGGAGGGGGAACTGCGAACGGAAGTGGCTCACTCCAGCTTACCGAAGGCGAGTGTCACTGCTGATGAATCCCCGTTGCAGCGTCCAGCCCGTATGAGCGTCTTTGGGTGGCTGCGCCACATCTACAAGGAAGAGAGCAGCGTATCTGGCTTCTTACGTGGCGGTAAAGCAGAGCTCGGCTTTGTGCTAGCGACCTTTGTTGAGGAGGCTCTGCTTGTTGCCACCATGCGTAGCCTGATGAAGCGCCTTGGCCCGCTGATGCTCAGCAAAAGCGCTCGAGCTGGTGGTGCGGCGGCGTCGTGGTGGATGAGACTATCGCTGACAGTGGCACCCATGCTCGTCCTGAGTCTGCTCTCGTGGCCGTTGCGCGCGGTGCGGACGACGATTCGAGTAAACTACATGGCGGACACGACCTTACCTGCCTGCCAACCTTCCCGGCAGCCCTCACAACAACAGGAAGAGAGGCAGCAGCGACGACCATACCGCTACGCGAGCGCTACTGAAGTGTGGAAATGCGTCCTCCCTCAGATGGGAATTCGCAGCCTTCTCATGAACGGACTTGACGTCGATCTCGCTAACCGCGTCTTGTCACTTGGCCTCGCGTGGACAGTGGTGCAGCCGGCGTCGCGGTGGATGTGGTATGCAGCGGTGATGAACGCCTCGACCGCCGGCGCAGCGTCCGCGCCGTCAGTGCTACTGCGACTTAGGAAGAGTCGCCTCTTTGCTTGGGGGTTACTGCTGGCGGTTGCCGGATTTGTCAACGCCCTGCAGCGTCCGTTTGTCGTTCTTCGGCAGCGCATGGCGTTGCTGCCCGACGTAGACGCAGAGAGCGTGTGCAATGACAGCGATGCCCAATTTCAGACGCCCACCGCTGTGCGCCGTGGGTGCCGCTATGCAACTGGCTGGGACTGCGCCGTGCAGGTATGGCGCCGCGAAGGCGTGGCCGGCTTGTTTGCTGGGTTGCCGCTGTGCCTGCTCACGAGCTCGGTGGTGCCGCTGCTACGAACCTTCGCTGGCTACCCAGCCACCCCCTCCTTTGCCGGTACTGTGGTGTAGAGAGAACGGAGCACCAACGAGAGGCGGGAGGAAGGGAGAGCGATGTTGTGAAGTCGATGCGAGCGCAAAGCACGCCGTAATCGGCGCGAACGCTTTGCGCTGCTGCTAGGCTGTAGCCTCCCTCCTTGCTGAGGTATTCAGTGTTCTACCCTCCCTCCCCCCTCCCCTCTTTCTCCCATTCCGATGCAACAGGTTTGGCGTGCGGCTCCTGTCATGCAAACCTGTTGGGTTCGAGTGGCAGCTATACAGACGACGCCAAGGCATGCGCACGTGGTTGAAACGTAATATGTTTCTTCCAACGTGTCTCTTCGACCACGAACCAGTCAGCAGGCATACGCAGAAAACCACCGTTCGCTTATGCCTCTGGGTGGCACCGCGGCAATGTCAAGGAGCCGGCCCAGCACTATGCTCAGCATCACCGCAACACAGCTAGAGCAGAAGGGAAACCGTATGTGAGTACGCGTGTGTGTTGAATTGTCGACAGGATGCGCAGTGAGCGGGCACAAACATGGCCATACAAAGCACATGCGAGCGAAAATCCTCCGTGATGGCGCTGTGGCGCTGATGGATGGACTTGTCCATCGCTGGTGCATTGTGTGGGCAGAAAGGCAAACACGAGCACGCGTGCACCGGGGAAAGGGCCGAATGAGGTAGACGTCGTCCTTGTCGCTCATTTACTTTTCCTACACGCGTAGAGGTTGACAGTGGTGAGCAGCTTTCAGACTCCCACCGTTCCCCACTCCTATGAGCATACCGCACTTGCGCAGGAGGACGCTGCCACATCCAGATATACATCTACACTCCACATCGCCCAGGTCTTTCTCTCTTCATTCAACATCGTCTTCTCCTCCTCCTTTTCCTCATGCACCCTCTCCGCGCTGTCCTATATGCACACTGGCGCAGCTACTTCTCGCTTTCACTCTCGTTCTCGCTGCTGTTGCCTATAAAAGAGAACTAAGCCGAACAAAGGGAAATTGAAGGTGCCACGTCTCTGCTGCTTTATTTATTGTGTTGGATTCACTCTCTCGAGTTGCCCTCTTTACCGCCCCCCCCCCCCTTCTACACCCTCTCGCTCTCTTCCCCCCCCTCTCCCCCCTGTGTCGCCGTCTTTTACGCTTTCACGGACACCAGTACAAGAACACACGCCTACACCCCGCTGCATCTACACCTTCTCGGGTAGGTTTCCTTCACAGATTTAAAGGCAACTAAACCTTCGTAATCTTTGCCCTCTCTTTTCCTTCTTTTTTTTTTCGCTTCTCTCGGTGCGCGTCACCCCCCCTCCCCTCCTCCCTCCCTCCCTCTGTGCGTGAGAGAGCGAGAACTTTCGTGCTTCGGCTTTGGTGCCACTCCGCAAGTACCGCCAACAGAGTTGTGTTTCTTTCTCGTTCGTTCGCTCTTCAGCACGGCGCTGCCCCGACGACGATCGCCGTTGCAAGGGACTCCCTCTCTCGCTACTGCCGCACCTCTCAAATTTGCTCTCCATTTTTTTTCTTGGGGAGACGCTGCTTTATTCAGTGCTGCTGCCCTCCCGATCCCCCATCACAGTGTCTCTTCCTTCTTTCCTGTGTGTGTGTGTGTGTTTGCTGACTCCGTGCTTCTCTTCATCGCCACCGTAGCACCAGCGCCACCCACGCACATACATGGGAGCACGTCGCTCGCTCGCTCTCTCTCTCTCTCTTGACGCTGAACGGGAGTTATTTTTTGTCCTCCTCGCTCCCTTCACGCCTTCACTCTCACTTCTCAGCGGCACCCAGCTGCAAGTCGAGAGAGGTGGACCGAGTTGATTTTGGTCTAAATCGGGTAGTACCAAACGCCCTTCACACATACACACTCACAAATAGTTTTCCTCCTTTCTCTCGCCATCATAGCACGCATTACGTAGTGCAGCACACGGAAAACATGTCCCCCCATGCCACCTCTCCCCCGTCTGTCCAGCAACAGCAGCCGCCTCAGTCTCCTCAGGCGGGTAGCGCAGGTCGCGACACCACATATGGACAGTACGGCAGCGGTCAAGAGCTTCAGCTGACTGCTACGGATGTGGCGCTGGACATGCTTATCCGCGCTGTCTTTGATCTTCTTCAGCGATCCGTGGCGGCTCCGATTGACCGTGTGATGGTGTTGACCGCCGTCGAGGGAGAACTGGTACGCCAGGGCCGCCTGCCTCCTGGCGGCTTCCGTGGTATTTGGCAGCTGTACGGTCGCCTGTGGCGCAAAGAGGGCCTTAGAGGTTTTCTCCGCGGTGTCATGGCAGATGCGGTGCTGACGCTGCCGAGTGGCATTGTTGACTCCTTCGCCACCAATGCGGTGTTTATGTGCCTGCAGCGGCTGATTCCAACCCATATGGCGAATCAGCTGAGCACCCCTATCGTAGTGGCGCTGTCACTGGCGGCCACGAGTGCAGCGGTGTGGGTGGCCACTCCGTACAACGCCATCCGCAAGACCATTATGACCAACTACATGGCGGACATTATCGCTCCAGCTGGTTGTGCTACCTCTGATATTTGCGGGTGCGGCGAGACAGCGGCGATGACGGACGGCACGTGTGGGAACGCCGACGCAGAGAGGGCGGAGAAAGACTCGCCGCTCCAGGAGGAGGCGTATCGCTACTCCACAGCCACGGAAACAGCTTGCCAGGTCTACCGTCGAAAGGGATGGGGCGGGTTCTACCGCGGCGCCGCCGTCGAGCCGCTAACCGTGTGCACTTACCGCAGTCTGTACCTCATCGCATCCGTCATGGTGAGTGAGCGTGTGCAGATGGCGTACCCGTACGCGGTGGCTCGTGGCTTGGCGATTGTGGCCGACATACTCACGCAGCCGCTGGAGGTGGTGAGCCGTCGCCTCGTCCTGACAGCATCGGACGAGAAGGATGAGAAGCGCTACGCCGGCGTGATGGACTGCGCCAGGACAATTATACGAGAGGAAGGCGTGACGGCGTTGTGGTCAGGGCTGCGCTTCCGGCTCATGGTGAGCGTCGCGAGCATTGCAATCCGCACACTGTTCGCAATGTCTACGGACTCCGCGGGCGTTTGATGAGCGTCTGCTGATGAGCAACGGACAGCCCTGACGCTCTCTCGTCTCCTATAAGGTGGCGCGTTATGTATTGGCGGTGCTGCCTTTTCTGTTCGAGGAGAAAAAGGCTCACATGTTTCATAGAGGCTTAGCGTGTACGTACATGCGCGCGAACGGCCGTAGCATCTCGTAGAGCACCCTGTGCCTCACCCAGCCCTCTGCCGCACTGGTGTCGTCACTGCCCACACTTGGGGATGGTTGTCGTCGTTTGTGCGCGACGGCACGTCCCCTCCCCTCTCTTTGTTTTCGCTCCACTTGTTCGCTGGCCTCTCTCTCTCCTCATTTACCCTCCTAAGAATAACAACTCGCACATTCACACCCAACAAAAGAGCCCTTCTTCAGAATAAAGAGAACAAGCGACGCCGCATGTGCAATCTTCCTGTACCGATCAGCTTCTCCCTCCTCCCTCCTGGTTTGCCACTCGGAGGGCCTCTCTCTCTCTCTCCGTCTCTCCAGTGAAAGAGGGTTTCGAGTACGGTGCTTAATCAATAGAAGTCGTCAGACGCTAGCGAGCACGCGTGCATTCGTGATGCACCGTCTTATTTCTCAAATTCCCTGTCGTCCTCTTTATCCCTTGCTTTTCTCCTCCTCCCACCTGCATCGCCCATAGTGCTTCCTCCTCCCCCTTCACTCCTCGGGTCGATCTTACCACCGTTCACGACGACCTTCCTCCCTTACCGGGCCACTACTAGCTTTCGGCGTTCGCGCCCTCTCTCTCTCTCTCTCATTTGTGGCCCCATCAGTCTTCACATTTTCAGCTGTTTTGCTTCTCTGCTTTGCTGCTTCTTTGCTCTTGCTTTCGCTACTTTTCACCCCATTCACCCTGTTTTCCGCCGCCTCCCCACACGCGTGCCCTTTCTCAGGCTGCGCGAGCGTCCATCTCTGGACTCCGGTTCATCGTCAGTTTGAGCGCCCCGATTGACTTTAAATGAGTGACGGGCCCGACGACCACGCGCCGCACCAGCCGCCACAACCGCATCAAGACGGTGTGCCTAATCACGACAGTCATGACAACGACAACCGCAACGCCAATGGCTTGACGGAGGACGCTAAACTTCACCCTCTGCAACATCCGGGGCATATCGCTACCGGCGCGCTCATGTCCTCACGTGACACTCATCAGGGGTCTGCGGCCAGATCGCTGCCGCAACATGAAGGCGACGCGGCCAGTAACGACAGCAATCCTGTTGTGCCGTCTTTGAGTCACCTCTCTCACCCCTACGCGGACGGCGACAGCGGCTCCGTCTTCGCAGGCCCGCGCAGCCCCGCCCTAGGCGGGGAGTCGCACCAAAGCGAGATGGTGGCCGACCCGCTTGTACCAGAGAAGACCGGTATCTCCGCGACCGTCCTGTCAGCGCAGCCTGCCGACCGCAGCTGCCGGCCCTTCTCCCCATTCTTCCGCCACACTCCTTGCGGCTTCGGCAATGTGAAGTGGAAAGCCTCCGAGGACAGCCACCACGACTTGACCGTGCCACTGTCTAACGTCAGAGTCACCGACTGCTCACAGACGCGGACACCGGAGAGCATGGGACACTATCGCCACCACGCCTCATCTGGAAGCCTCAGCACCTCCTTGTGCTACTCGGACTCCTTCGTGAACCAGACGTACATCAAGGACTTGCCGCCGCACTTGTTGCCGCTGGCGCACGAGATCCATAATCTAGGGGAAAAAGACCTCGTGTACATCGCGGACGTCACACATACAATGGCAAACCGTGACTTGTATTCTCTACTACCCTACACAGGAAGCAACTGGTTCCTGCCGTTGATCCACGAGTGCAACGAAGGTGAGAAGCGCTGGGAGATGCGCTACTCTTGGAAGGAGGGGCTTATAGTCTCGATCGGCGGACGCCGGCTGTCCATCCGCGTGCTGAACATATTCATTCGCATCTGCTTTCTGGTGCTGATATGGTTCCTACTGTGGAACATGCTCCCCCGCTGGCTTGTAGAGCCGGGCGGCTACGTATGGGATCCGGCGGTGCTCGTGATCGTGTCCGCCATCGTCGGCGGTCTCATTTGCCGTGTTCTGCAGCTACCGCCACTCGTTGGTGTGTTGTGGGTGGGGATCATGTGGAACAATATCCCGACGCTCAAGTACCTGACGCACGGCATCGTGAAGGAGGTGTACGATATCTGCTCGAAGCTCGGGCTCACAGTGATTCTCGCTCGTGCCGGCTACAAGCTCGCCCTTAAGGATATCATACCGCACTGGAAGCAAACGGCGCTGCTGGCCACAATGCCGTTCGCGTTCGAGGGCATCTCGCATAGCCTCATCGCGAATAAGATCTTTAACTACAACAACAACTACAGCTGGGCGTTTCTGCAAGGCATGCTGTGCAGCATCGTATCGCCGGCCGTCGTCGTGCCAGGTAGCTTGTACCTGCAGGACATGGGCTACGGCTGCGGTGTGGGCCCGTTGTCGCTCATGCTCTCGGCGGTGGGTATTGAGATCGTGATCGGTGTGTGGTGCGCCAACTTCATTATTGGGCTGATCTTTTATGATCAGAAGCTGGCTGTCGCAATTGTGCTCGGCCCTGTGCAATTTATCGGTGGGATCGCCATCGGTATCGGTCTTGGCATTCTTTTCTTCTACGTGGTGGAGCTCATCAAGCTGGAGGCGCACCGACTACCGAATGGCAAGTACGCTCGTGCACACCTGAACAGCTGCATGGACTTTGCCTTCACCATCTTTCTCCTCGGGTGCTATGCGATGGTGTTCTTCGGTTACAAGATGAACCTTGCGGGAGGCGGCTGTGTCATGTGCGTCTTTTTCTCCGCCACCGTGGCGCACATGTGGTCACGGACACGCAGGGTGGAGCATGAGGACCATAAAAAGTACGTGGCGACGTGGCTCGCCATGTCCTGGAACCAGGTGATGATGCCGGTACTGTTTGCCACAATGGGGGCCAAGATTGACGTCAAGGCCATCTTCAACAGCAGCTTCTTTCCTAGGGCGATCGTCTGCATGACGTGCAGCACGGTCGTGCGATTCATCGTAACCTTTGCGATTCAGATTGGAAGTGGCATGCCGTGGAAAGAGAAGCTGCTGGTGTGCGTGGGGTACCTTGGCAAGGCTTCGGCGCAGGCCTCCGTAGGGCCCATCGCAGCGAACCTGGTTGCAAACATGATTGCAGCACTGCCTGAAGGTGAGAAGCACTCCCTCGACACGATGGCCGAGTACGCGAACAACGTGCAGAAAATCAGCGCGATGTACGTCATGTTCATGTCGGTTGTGGCGTCGTTCGGTCTCGTGCGAGGCGGCCAATTAGTCTTGAAGCACGAGCAAACGCCAGAGAAGCGGAAGGGGTACGGCGTGAGTGGAAGCTCCTCGAGTGGGGACGCTGCCACCTCTGCTATGGTCGTAGCCGAGATGGTGCCCACCGTGGCGGAGACCGGCCAGCCCGCATATCCACTGCTGACAACACAGCAGCAGACCAACACCAGCCATCAGTGAGCAGCATCCCCGCGAAGCCCTACACTAGCTACGCCAGCAGTTACCACGTCTTCTCCCTCGCTAGCCAAGACGAGGATGACGGAGTCAAACCCAATTCGTCTGACAGGTGGTGGTAGTGGCGCTCGAAGCATCACCTAGCGCCGCGCGCGCAGGACCACTTATGCGGAAGGGAAACGGCAGCTTCCAAACTTCTCACCTGTAGGAGCGGTGCACACGCCGCTTCTCATGCTCGTTTCTTGGCGCTCGTGTAACGAAGCCCGTGACTTTCTCCCTGCCACTCACTCCACTACTTGTGCCTTGGCAACTCCAAAGGCAGCGAGGGCACCGGCGGCAGCCCATCAACCCCCGTTGTTTAATTCCCCCTCATCAGCACAAAAACAGGCATTAAAGCGCCTGCGCACGATGCGGTGGGGAATGCCTGTAACATGAGTGCCTGCGGGGAGTGGAGAGGCTGGAGCTGAAGGTGTGCAAACAATGAGCAGGCAGAATACGCGTATCAGCCCCGCTCGGCCTTTCCCTTGTGAGGTTTGCCTTTCTTCGTATATCTTCACTTCTTGCTTTCGTCTCTTCGCTGTGCTTCGTCTTCCAGTTCGCTTTCCTTCTCTCTATTTGCTGCCTTCCCTCCCTCGCCTCTCTCTCTCTCTCCATGGCCCCTGTAATACATAACACGCGCACGCTGTAACTCACGCTCAGGGTCACACAGCCACCTATGTGCGCATCAGCAAGCGAACTGCGCCGGAGGAAGGGGACTTCCCCCCTCCTCCCCAGGTAATAACGAAAAGGAGAAGCGACGCGCCGTTGCCCATTCCGGAGTGCTTTTCCCCTCTTGTCCTTCTCTCTCTCTCTTTTGTGCGCCATCATCGCTGCCCCACACCCCCAACTTGCGTCACCACTACACCACCACCTCTTCCACTCTCCCTGCATGGCTTTCACTTACTTGCGACTTTGTGCACCTCCCAGGCGTCCCCGTTTCGTGGGAAGTGGCATGGACGAAGGCACAGGCAGGAATTGGGGGGAGGGGGGAGGAAGGCGCACACGCCCTAACACGCCGCAGCCAACGGAGGGAGGGGGGGGGGCACAAGGCAAACGCTACGCCTATCGAGGGGCCTCCTCCTTCCCTCTCCGTCTCCGCACACCACAGAAAAGCGGAAGGCGAGCGAGAGAAAACATTTTGAATGTAAAGGAGGCGAAGAAAGAATAAAAGCGTCGCTCTTCTCCCCATCCCCTCCCCTTTCTTTGGTGCTGCTGCGCGTGGCTGGCCACCGCGTCTGCACCTCTGCCTTCTCCCTGTGTCACCCTTGTACTTTACCCCTTTGGAGGACCGGCAAGATACGCATGTTTTGCATAAACTCAGATCAACCCCAATGCACGGAAGCCCAACAAGCACACCTCCTAAATCTTTTTCTTGTTTCGCTTTGACCGTAGCGTTTCACCCCCCCCTCCCCCGCGCGCGCACTCCGTGGGCTCGTTGCCGAATAAGGCGCATTGCTACCAACCCACACCCACCAAACCTGCGGAGCCAGAGACAGAGACACAAGCAACATACACATGCGGCAAACGCTTTCTCGCCACTGCCGCGTAAGCCTCGTCTCGGAGTGCGTGAGTTTGACGCACAGGAGGAAGGACAGGTCGAGTGGGGTGAGGAGCTAACAACCGGAGAGGTGATGGGAGGAGGAGAGCATACCGGTCGCATGATGCCGTAATTTGTATGCGTGTATGTGATTGGATAACCTTTGGTACCTGCTTTGAGGAGGAGGAGGAGGAGGAGGAGGAGGAGGAGGAGGGTGTGAAGGACGCCATGGTAGTGCTGGCACACGGACAAAGGATTGGGGAAAGGATACTTGCCTCTTCTTCACTCCTAAAAAAATGAAAAAGGGAGATGATAGAGACATGGAATGGAGAGGCCCCAAGAAGGTGCACGCACACGGGGGGGCAATGGAGGAGGTAGTGGTAGTGGTGAGGCAGATTCCTTTTTCGAAGACTACTACCTCCTCCTAGTGGTGCTCTCACCTCTGTCTGTGTGTGGGGGGTGGGTGGGGGCGTCTGTGCCTTTCCTACCCCGTGTCTTCTATCTTCTAACGCACTACTGCATCTGTTGCACGCTCTTCCCCCCCCCTTCCCCCACTTCATTCGGCAACTGTGGTTCCTTTTCTGCCCTGTTTCTTCTCCTCAAGAGTGCTGCTGCATGCTGCAAGCTGCAGTGACGGCATCTACTGTAGAGAACACTCCCCTTCACGTCCCTTCCGCCTCCAAGGGCCCCCGCACGCTGTCTTTGTCGTTTTCCTCACTCTTCCTGTTTCTTTTCTTGCTCCACCCCATTCTATGCTTGCCGTCACTGCAGCCGCAGTGTTGGTGAGTGTGTGTGTGTGTGCATATCCTCGGAACCCTCCCTTGCCTTTCTTTCGTTGACCGGCTGGCCTCTTTTTGGTTCTCCC
The DNA here is from genome assembly GCA_003664395.1 of Leishmania lainsoni. Taxonomy (NCBI): domain Eukaryota; phylum Euglenozoa; class Kinetoplastea; order Trypanosomatida; family Trypanosomatidae; genus Leishmania; species Leishmania lainsoni. The sequence continues at coordinate 365,857 of RAIA01000052.1, read as the reverse complement.
TGTGTGCCGCCTTGCGTAACACGCACAATTCTTCGTTGGATTCCGGCACATGCGCGGATTTGCTCCCTTGGCCCCTTCTCTTCTAAGTCTATGAGTGTGTATACCGTCCGCGCTACTACTCACCGTCTTCCCCTTTCTACGCCTTCTCTCTTGACACCGTTGTAGTACCGTCTTCGTAGGTGAGTCAGCAACGTGGGGACACACCACGTACTGGTGGTAACAGCGTAATGCGAGAGATGGCGTAGAGGAGCATAAAATGAAGGCGAGCAGCGAAATAGGGGCGGGGAGGCACATGCACAGGATGAGCAGCACTATGAATAGTCAGCCTTTTCTGTTTTCTTTTCGTCTGTGTTGGCGCCCCTCCCTCCCTCTCTCTCTCCCTTCCCCTTCTCACCATCCGTCGGTGAGAAGGGGAAGGGAGAGGGGGGGGCTTCACCGCTGAAAAGGTCTCCTCTGCCGCCTTGGTTCCCTGGCCATGTCTCCCTCTTCATCTTTGGTGGTCTCTATTTCTTTCTTTTGTTTGTTCCTCGTCGTCGTTTTCCCCGGTTGTTTGTTTTGACCCGTTCTACTTGTGCTTGCCGCATTCCTCGACTGACTTCTTCGCGCTTATTTTTTGGCCTGAAGTGCCGGCTGCGTGCGTCCATGTCAGTGAAGTCTCTGCTACAACTTTGTGTGGGTGTCGTTCTCGCCTTCTCACGCCAGAGCCTTGGAGGCGGCGTGAGTGAGAGATCGAGAGAGACATTGTGGAAGGCATCATCTGCGATGCTGAGCGTCATATTCGAAAACTTTAACAGGAAAGCGAGGTAGAATGATCGTACGGAGGGAAAGTCCATTCCGTTTCTCAGCAAGAGCGAAACACGGGGACCAATAAACGAAAGTGACTGCAGCCCTGGTGAGGAAGGGAACACAACAGAAACAGAAATTCGGGTGTAGATAGCGACCCTCTCTCTCTCTCCCATCGCATTAAAAAGGCGCTGCTGCGCGGCCATCGCACACATCTCACCTGCAGCTCTCTGGAGCCTCTTGCGGGGCGCAGTGAAGTACACGTACATCTCCCTCTCTCTGGTGTGTCATCTCCTATTCGCCTCTCCATCTTTTCTCCGTGCGGCTGTCTTGCGCTCCTCTTCTTCCCCTTCTCGCGAGTGTTGCATAATGAAGCCAAAGATACGCCAACCCCTTTTCATCCTACCATCAACGACTCTCGCCAAACTCCCACCGGCAGACACGTGCCAACGTTCTCTTCCCCCATTCACCCCGATATAAATGACGGCACTGCATGGAAAGCTGGTGAGCGATGAGGAGCTCGCGTGTGCGGTGCAGCGCATCGTCGCGGTGTACGAACGTCAGCAGCAGGATCTTCGCCATCCAAACCCGATGATTCGCGAGGCGCACGTGCCGCGCGTCCTCGTCGCCCTGGCGGGCCGCCCTGGCGGTGGCAAGTCGACCATCGCGGCGCTGTTGGCAAACGCTGTTCGAGAGGCGCTGAGCGACCAACCAAATCCCATGGCGCCATTCCAGAGGGTGGACATCAATGATGCAGAGAGAAACAGCGACGCCAGCAGCAGCTGTGCCGGTTTGGGCAGCGACAGAGGTGTTGTGGTGTGCGTAATGCCAATGGACGGCTACCACTTGTATCGCAGGGAACTGCTGGAGATGCCGAACGCGCAAGAAGCTGTGAAACGTCGCGGCGCGGAGTGGACGTTCAACCCAACTAAGCTGCACGCCGACCTCACCGCTATCCGGACGCCGAACGAGCGCGGCCTCTACGACGACGTCTTTGTCCCGTCTTTCGACCACGGCATCGGTGACCCCCAGGAGCGCGACATCTGTATTCCCAGTTCCGCCGGCGTCATCATTGTGGAGGGCAACTACGTTCTCTATCGTGGAACCCCGGAGTGGGCTGCGGTGAACGACATGTTTGATGTGAAGCTCTTCCTGGCGTGCAGCCGCGATGTGTGCAAGGAGCGTCTCTGCCAGCGCCATATGCAGGCCTGGAGCATTTCTCGCAGCGAGGCGATGGTGCGCGCGAGCGGCAGCGACACCATCAACGGCGACTTAGTAGACAAGACGGCGTCAAACGCAGACATCGTCATGCACTCTATCAATGCCTCTGAGAGCAAGCTCTAACTCTCTTGCCTCCCTCTTCCTCCAAGCCACCTGTGTTACTCGCTCTCCTCCACTTGTATTGCCTGCGCTCTCGAGGGATGTTATCGTATTCGTAGCTCGATGCCTTGTGTTTGTCCTCCCTGTGTGTCTCCTTCTTTGCTCTTCCCCCCTCCTCTACCTCGTCCCTCTCGAGAAGCCTTCTCTTTCGTGTGTGTATGTGTGCGTGTGGGTGTGCGTGTGTGGGTATTGGACTTCTCAGCGTTGTGGCCCCGGCGCGTTGCTTTATGACCTTGGGCCCCTGCGCTCCGCCCCCTTTGAAGAGGCGGGCGTTCTCTCGATGCTGCTCTGTAAAGTACAACGCCAGGTACACTCACGCTCAAGCACAGGTGAAAACACACGCGTGCTCTTCCTCCTCAAGCTGTGATGGTGCTGCCTTCTTGTGTTAGTGGTGGTGATTTTTTCTATTTGTTTTAACATGTGTGTGTGTGTGCACATGTGCTTCTTAGCCATACACGAAACGCCGCTCTGCTTTCACCACCGCCATGGTTGCCGGTGGCGTTGAACTCTGGACTGGCACCGTACACCGCCCTTGTGTACTATTATTTCATCTTCTTCCTTCACCTCACTTTCTTTCTCCCTCCCTCTCTCCTTCTCTGTCGCTCTGGTTCCACAGAGCATGAACAGTTGTCACAGTGCTTCTTTCGGGCGTGCGTGCAGTGTGTGTGTGTGTGTGTGTGTGTGTGTGTGTGTGTGGATGGAGACAGTGGATAGGCAGCGCAGCTATCGGCCTGTTGGTGTTTCTGCTCTGCAGGAGTCCCACAGCGAATACGCACCACCACCACCACAGGAATCGAGCATGCAGCTATGCGGGAGCATACACGCACACCATCTCACTCGACTCACGGCGCCACACGGGGGAGAAGTGGAATCGATATTGATAAATATATACCAATCACAAGCGATCACCAATCACACACCGAGCAGAACACGACAGAGATCGACTGGGAAAGGGGGGAAAGAGCATCGGGGTTGGACAAACAACTCATTCATTGCTGTGCTTCACGCACACGCGCGCTCGATTTCTATCGCTTTCTCTGAATTGTAGAAGAAGAAAGCGGCAGTGTCCGTGTGTGCTGTGTCGCCATTTGTTCTTTGTCAGCCCTCCCTACCTCCGTCTCGCAGCCCCTCGTCGTGTGACTTCCAACCGCTGCGAAGGCCTCATCCATGTCTTTATCGCGGCGCTTTCTACCTCTCCTCTGTCTGCTACCCTGGGAAGGATGTATCTTTTGGGTCCTTCCCCCTCCCCCCTCCCCTCCTCCATCACTGCCTCCCATCCTCCTCCACACCTTCATCTTCTCTTTATGTGTAAGTTCCTGCTTCTCCCTCTACCAGCTGTTGCCGCTTACCACACAGACGACCCATCTCACTGACTCCCCCCAACGCACCTTCTGGTGACAGTCTCATTCGTGACCGAGCAACCTTCGTGTGCGTGTGGTTGTCTAGCGGGGGTGGTGTCTTACGTTGAGTTGCAGGTGATCTGGTCGGCCAGCTTCGCTGTTTGTGTGTCTGAGGTCACTCACGCGCATGCACGCGTGTCTTGTGGTGTAGTGAACAAGATCACTGGTTCTCCGTGTCTATGTGGGTGCGTGTCTGCTGACACCTCCCCTCCAAATAAATAGCGCCTCCCCACCACCACCACCAAGGCCTTCTCTCTCGGCACTCTCCCCTCGCTTCTTCCTTTCTCTTCCTTACAGCCATCACCACCGCACCCCATTTGTTGGCTGCGTGCTTGGAAGGACCAGTTTGAGTTGTGTGTGCGAGTGCGCGTATCTGCGCCGAGCTTTTCGCGTCCCCATCGTTGTGGCCGCCCTCGTTGCGCTCCAGGCGCTTCGCTCGCTCATAAATTTGCTCGCGTCGTTTTTTCATTTTTCTTCGCTGCCTCGCCTGCTACCATTCAGGCCCCTGCGTGACGCGCACTGTACTGGCTCTCTTCGCTCCACCCTCAAGCACACGACCCGCACTCGCTGCAAAGTGTCGTCATGAGCAAGTACTCGTTGCTGTTCCACCAAAGCATGGAAGATGGAGCCGACGCCTCCAGCAGCAGTAGTAGCAGCAGTGGCTCATCGGCGCCAACTAGTAACACGAATGCCAGCAGCCCGGTTACCTCGGATTCGACTGCGTCATCTCCGTCCACTGTGACACCAGCGCGGCGGCGTCTGATCCACCGCCGTCGCGATGGTATCGGCGCAGCAGAGGCGTCATCGGTGGCGCCGCCTCAGCCACCACGCCAGGAAGAGCAGGAGAACCTGATCAGCGACTCCGTACGTCGTGGAAGTAGTAGCAGCATCTCAGTGAGCGAATCGAATGCGCCGGCCACGTCTGGCAGTGATTATATTGTGTCTGCGGCCTCGGAGAGCGCTTTGGAGGTGCTAGCGGCACCAGTGGCATCGGCATCTCCGTCTTTGCAGGGCACGGCTGCCCCCGAATCCGACGGTGACGTGGTGGTGGTGGATGACATAATACAGAGCCAAGAAAGCAGCAGCAATGGTCGTGCGAGTGCAGTTAGTGGGGCAGCCACAGAGCACACTTCGAAGATCGATGGCGACTCTGCTCTCAACAAAGGTGACCCTGGCGCGCTGCCGCCTGCCGCCTCATCCTTGTCCGTCTTCCAACACACCCCACCGCGTCTCTTTACGTGTGACATGTGCCTGCACTACGTCTCCACCTCGTACGAGGCTCTTGAGCAGCACGCGCTCGACCAGCACAGCGATGCGTTGGCTGACTACACACGCTTGCGCACTGTTGCAGAAAAGCTGGTGCCCGTGTGGGGTGACGTTCTGAAGCGCAAGGCGTCCGTCGTTCAGCAGTGGGGCGAGAAGATCTTCGCCGTTGCCGTGCAGCGCGATGCCGGGGCAGAGAAGATGGCCGAGGCTCACCGGGCGAGGGCGCAGTTGGAGTTGGTCGTACAGCGCTGGCACCCGCGGGCGAAGGTGTTTATCTTTGGCAGCTCCGTCGCGTTTGGAGTGTGGGACGGTATCTCCGACATCGACTTCACCGTCGTTGACGTTGAGGAGTTGGAAGCGGGGACATGGCCGCCTTCAGAGAAGAACGCGGTGCGCAGCATCACAGAGCTGCTGCGTCGCGCCGGATTTTCTTTCATCAATCTCGAGCCGATCAGTCACGCACGAGTACCGATAATTAAGCATCACGCCTCGCTGCCGATTCGGCTAACCGATGAACAGCGGCACCGCCTGCATGAAGAGGCGCGGCAGTCCGCGGCGGCTGTAAATTCGGCAGCACCAGAGCTACTTGCGTCGCCATCGCCGTCGAGTGCGCAGCAGGAGGCGCCAGCTGAAAAGGGCCACACACAGCTCGAGGCGGAGCTCATCATTGCGCGCAGCGTGCGTTACGCGCTCAACTTGCCGGCCGGACCGCCAGACAGCGCCATCCTGGAGGCGAGCATTCGGCTGGCTGTGGGATCGGCGGCTCTTCAGCAGGTGTGGTGGAACCGCACGCGCGATATGTGCTGCATGACGTTTGACACCACGACGAGCGCCGTCAAGGCCTCGACATGCCCGCTTCACTTCATATCGGCTGGCATGCGAGCGCGAGTGCAGCCTCTGCACGAGGAGTGCCGGCCTGAGCTGTATGGCATGGATTTCGACCTCAGCTTCCGCGCCTTCGGCATTCGCAACTCACACTTACTGCGGCGCTACCTGCTCAGTCACCCGTGCGCGCGACCCGGTGCTCTCGTACTAAAGGATTGGTCGAAGACGAGTGGCGTCAATAACTCGGTCAACGGCTATCTGACGAGTTATGCCATCAACATCATGTGGATCTACTATCTTGTGCATCGTGGCGTTATCCCGTATGTGTGTCCGGCGCGTGATATCCCGGCGTCACTACGGCACAACGTTGACCCTGATCCACAGTACGCGGCCATGGTGGACCCGGCATGGACGCCGGAGGAGCGCGCCGCCATGGAGGCACAGGCGGGTGAGTTACTACTCGGCTTCTTCTACTACTACGCTTTCGAGTTCGACTGGGCCAACCACGTCGTGTCGCTGAACCGTCCCGGAGTGACGACGAAGGCGGCACTTGGCTGGGATGTCGAGGATGTGGCCCCGGTAGGTGGCCTTGGGCCCCACTTTGGTGCCGCTGGCTCGCAGCATCAGCACAACCTTACCGGTGCGGAGATCCACCATAGCGATATACATGGCGGTGGGACTCCAGCTGCCTCTCCGACAAGGTCACCAGCTGGGCGGGACGGGATGATAGCCAGCAATGCGAGTATGACAGCCCGGCGCAGCCGAGCGACGACGCGCTACTCCTTCTGCATTGAAGATCCGTACGAGGAAAACCTCAACCTTGGCCGGCACATGGGCGTCACCAAGACGCTGCGCGTACAGACGGAGCTCTACCGCGGTTTACTATCGTTGCTGAAAGATGATCTGCAACACTGTTGTGTGTTCGCGGCTAGCGCTAACACTTCTGGCAACAGCAGCAACGCCGACAACAGCGGTGTTACAGTGAGTGGTGCCTCTGCGCCTGCAGCGGCGACAGCAACCAATGCCTCTGGTGAACCCATGGAGCTGCCGGTGCGCGTGCTGTACAAACTCATGGCACTCTCAACCCGCGAGCTCGCCATGGCGCGCAGGCGACACTCAGCCACGGTCACTACCGGCGCCGAGTTCCCCGGTGTTCCACTCAACGACCTCAAGGACGCCTTTCTGGCACAGGCGCCGACTGAGTGGAAGCTCGCGAGTCAGGTGTGGAACAGGGATCAGCTGCTTCACCGACTTGGGCTTAAGCTGCACGCCAGAGAGTACGTGCTGCCTCGGCGGGAGGTTGGCGTGCGGCGCTTGGCGGCGAAGGCACCACCGGGAGTGGTACTGGCAAGCACACCGGAGCCAACCTTCACTGCCGCTACCGCGGAAGGCAGGCAAGCTTCGTCTGCACCCGAGCACGCCCCTAGCTCGAGTGCAGAGGTGAAAGAGATGAATCGGGCGTTTCTCGGAGCCGTACCCACGCGTCGTCTACCAGAGGACCTGCTACTGGCCATGACGAGAGGGTACTCTTGTCTGACCCCCAGCTGGGTTGCATGGACGAAGCCGTGGGCGGCCTTGTCGGCGTGGTGGACTGACCGCCTACACAGCCCAAGCACGGCGCCAGAGAGCGAAGACTCACTGGTATCAGGCGAACCCGCACTCGAATGCCTCGACCCCTCTTTGCCTCCTGGTGCACCGCCCCACGTCTCTGCGGTGCCAAGGCAAGCAGCAGGGCCGATACATCAGACGCGAACTCAACTGCGGCAGCACGTAGTGGCTGAGGCAGCTAGCGTCGCGACTGGTCGACGAGTGCTGCGCATGCTATTTCACCGATAGTGCGCGCTTGTATGGCGGCCGGTGTGCGAGCGTGCACTGTCGGTGAAATAGCAGCGGATTCTGTACGCGGGAAAGTTCTCTTCCTTCTTCTCTGGCCCGCAGTCACCACTGTATTTGAATTGCCCTAACTCAGCGCAGGGGGGGGGACCTCTTCTCTGGTTGTGTGTAGAGCTGGGCTTTCCCTTTCCCGCTTACCGTAAGACAAACCGAATGTGGTCGTAGTGTGTAGTGCCGTTGACTGCCCTCAGTCACAGTGCTACGGCTTATCCACAAAAGGAGTGCAGCTGTGTGACAGTCGATCCGAGATGGGCCGTGCAGGCTCGCTCTGTTACTGTGGGTCGTTGTGTCACCATCACCGTCCGTCTCTCTCTCTCTCTTCGCTCTCCCCTCCCCTCTGCGGGCATGTGTCGAGGGCAGTGAGCGGGCGCCAAAGCTGAAGAAGGTTCTGCGCGCGCGATAGGAGCAGGTGGTGGTCTGACAAACCAGCAGACAACAGCATTCCGCAAAGAAGCTTTGCTGTGCTGCGAATGGCAATGGGCGCGGATCACGGAATCTGTGGACGTTGCTTGGCAGTGCTCTTTCTCTCCCTCTTGACCCGCCCCTTTCATTGTTTTGCTTGCGGCGGAAGACACACTGCCTGCGTACCTCAGCTGTGGCTACCTGTGGCGAAGGCCATAAAGCGAACGAGGCGAGGGCTACTCTTCGGTAGAGCTGCCGCTGCTGAGGGCAGCGCACAACACCGGTAGTGCGCCACCGTTAAAAGTATTATTCTCGCCGCTCGAAGGACCGTGCCGTTTTCGACGGCTCCCCACCCCCTCACCTGTCCTCCTCATTCCCTCGGCTCTCGTGCGTGATGATGCCCAACTAGGCTCTTCCTCCATCCCATGCGTGGGCACGCGTGTGTGTGGGAAGGGGGGGGGGTAAACAAGCGTACACCCGCGCGCTTTCAGGCGCTTTTCGAGCTGCATCGTCTTCTACTCGCCACTCCCATCTGTCTCACACTCTCTTCTTTACTCGTGTAGAGGTGGGCGGGCGTGTGAGCACTTCTGTCCTTTGGCTATGCCCCCCTCTCTCTCTCTCTCTCTCTTTCCTCCTCCCCTTTGTGCGAACGTGCCCATAACGCCTTGGGGCTTGTCTGTATACGTGTCCCCGCGTGTGTGCATGGGTGGTTTGCTCCCCTCCCCCTTCCCTTCCCTTTCCCATTATTGAGTGGGTCTGTTAGCCAGCGTGGCCCTGTCTTGTGGGAGTTGCGCGCATGCAGGCGACGTATTCGCCTCTCCTCACTCAGCCTCCGCCTTTCACCCACCTGCAGCTCTTCTCCAAATTGTCTCACATTCCCAGAAAGCGGCAGGTCTGTGTTGTGCACGCGCACCAATGCAGTCGTCTTTTCTGCGGCCCAGCTCGCTGTGGCGAGGGCACCACTACGTGCACCCCAAGACCGGGAGACCCATTCGCCAGTTTCGCAAGTACGGTGACCCGCGCTTCATTAACAACGAAGTTGCCCTCATCAACGGCCTCTTTGCGCTCATCACGACCGACTTTGGTATGGTGACGCAGTCGCAGCTGGAGAACGCGCGTCTCGCCATATTGCGCCGCATGCCGCGTGGCTCCTTCGCCCTCACCATGCACACCGACTACGAGGAGTTTCCCGTCGTGCAAAAGAGTCCCGAGTCGCGTATGGGTGCTGGTAAGAGCAACATCCACCACTTCGCTTACAAGTTCACCACCGGCGTGCCGTTGTTCGAGATTACGGCGCTGTCCTCGCGGCGGCTGAACCAGGCAGAAGCTGAAGGCATCTTCTTAGCAGGGCGGTCGTTCATTCCGCTTCAGACGGCAGTGGTACCGCGCGGCCGCGTAGATGAATACCATGTCTTCAAGTAAAGGGAAGGGACATCAATGGCGAATGCGAAGAGGAGGGTATGTTGGTCGATGGTGACGAGGGGAGAGAGAGAGCTGTCAGCCCCCCGAGTGCGGGGAGGATGGCGGTGGTGGTACTGAGTAGATAGGGGAGCCCCAGCTGTAAAACTGTGCCTGTGTCACTCTCGCTGGTGCTAAGAACTCCCGCTCTCGCCTCCTCCTTCTCCTCCCCCTGGATTGTTCTCTTGCTCAATCCTGCTGTAGCACATGTGCATCCAGCGATGTGCACCCGCCTCCTCGTCTCCCTTCTCGAGTCTCTTCCTTGCTCGTCTTTCCTCTTGTCATTGCGTCTCAACGTGCTGTTCTTTCTTTTGTCTTTTCCGGTTCTTGTGCGTGTGTGCATGTACAAGGGACTGCCGACTGGGCGTTAGAGTGTGTGTGTGTGTGTGTGTCGGTGTCGCTGATTGTATCGCTCCGTGTACTTACGTATGCGTCTGCGTTGGGCCTCGGCTTTGTCTTGTTTCTGTTCTCTCTTGCCGTCGCACCTCTGTGCGGCTATCACACACAACCACAAGCAAGTAAAGATAATCAGCGTGGCAGCAGAGCGGACGCATTGGCGCCAGTGTGCAACGCCACTACCACGACAGTAACTGCTGCTACTGCTGTTGTGGCTCTCCAACGCGGGTGCTTTCCTTCATTTGTTCGTGCTGATACACCACCCCCTCTCGGTGCATCGATATCTCTGCGGGCCTCAAAGAGTGACGTCCTCCCTCCCCTGCAATTAAACATACAGACAGACACACACACAGACACACACACACACACACACACACTTATGTGCATGGGTATCTTCCTCCTCTTCCTCACCTCCTCTTCGCTTTTCTTTCGGCGTGTGTTGCTCACGCACCCGCCCATCACCATTACGCTTGGGCTGTACCCCACCACCACCACCGCGAATGCGCCCACTCATCAAAGTGCATGCGGGGCGTTCTCAGAGTCTCACCTGTGGCGCAGCGTGATACATAAGCCGATTCATGGCGAAGGACGAGGAGGAGACAGCAACGCAACACACAAAGAGGATCAACTCTTAGCCTCATACACGGCGGACTTTCGCCTCTTTCGGTCACACCCTCCAGACCCCGTCTCAGCTTTCTCTCTCTTTATCCTTCTCAACCAGCACAATTCCGTCCCCTTCCTCTCTCCACTGGCCCCCCCCTGCTCTCCTTCGGGCTCTTTTTCACATTTGCACCTCCCCCCCTCCCTCCCACTGCTCTTCGCTCCCCTTCCCTCCTCCCCCACCCCCCTTGAACCTCCTTTCCCCCAACAATACCCCACTCTTGGCTCTCGTACACATCGAGCGGCACTTCCCTTTTCCTACTTTTCACCGTGGGCATTTTCCCTTGCATTCTTTGTATATCCCTCCCCCTCCCCCTCCCCCTCCCCCTCCCCCTCTCTCTCCCCTCCTTGAAGTGGTGTGCGTACGGGCCTATGCGCTAGGGGCCTTATACACATCCCCTCTTCGTGCTCTTCCCCCCCCTCCCCCTTTCCTCACTGCACAACCCATCTGAATTCTTCGCAAAGAGCCAATCTCGGTGATTGATCCATTCAGACGCGCAGCACACACACTCACATACACGTTGTGGAACTTCCCTACCGCCTAGCCCCCCTCCCCTCCCCCCCCCGCCCCTCTTCCCTGGGTGGCGAGCAACTCTCTATAAGGTCCGCGGTCAAAATCCACCTCGCTTTGTTTCTTCGTTTCGTATACTCTTCGCTGCTGTGCTGGATGCCTGTCAAGCGTGCTGCTGCGCTCACATTCAAGGGCAAGCAAGGCAGCGGAGTGGGTGGCAGTTTGGCCGAGAGCAATGGCCCAACTCCAGCAGCTGCAGCTCCTGCTGTCGCTGGTTGCGCAGCACCCCTATACCGTGTCCCTGGGGCTAATGATGAAACCCACGCTGGCATTCCTATGCATGTCGCTGCCTTTTCCCGTGGCGGCGCGATCAGCCGCCTCCTGACCCCGCCGACGTCCCGCGCTCAGTCGATCAGCTCACGTGTCGGATGCGACTCACAACGCAGTCGTAGCGACAGCAGTTCGCTATTCCACTCCTGCTACTCCTCCAGCGCCCGCAGCTCTGCTGAACCCACTGGCACCGCATCCACCACGCTTATATCAGCGTATGGGCGATCGTACCGGCATAACCCATATATCGCCTCCCCAGCCACCGCGGGGTCGCCCCTGATGCCTGAGTCACCAGCAAGTGTGTCGCTCGCAGAGCAAGAGAGCGCTAGAGATGTCAGCTTTGGGGGCGGCCGTGGTGCTGGTGAGCAAGGGCGCCGTTGCATCATACGCAGTCGTCACGCCCGATCATCTTCGCGGTCCACCTCGGGGTGCAGCCGGGCACTGGCGGGGCCGATTATCGGTAAGGGGTACCACCCCTCTGCACTGCTACAGCCGCAGCAGCTCGCAGCCATTTTTCCACCACAGCACTCGGTGGAGTCTTTGTCACGGGAAGGTTCCTTCTTGGGCCGCTCTGATCCCTCTTCAGTGGGCCAGTCGTGCAGAAGCTCACCAGCAGCAGCCACGGCACCGTTAGCCATGCTGCTTGCGTCGGCGTCGTCGTTCCGCGGCACCCAGCACGGCGCACATCATCACCACCCCCTCACGTACCATCAGAGTGGCTCCACTTATGGTACAGGCGGTGCTACACCCGAGACGTCGGCTCTTTACCAGAGCCTCGGCAGCATCAACGTCACCGGTAGCACAAACAGCAACAACCCGTACATCGGGGTGCGCATGACGCCGGAGGCAACGCAACTGCAACCACAGTCGGTCGCACAGGGCCGCAGTTCCGAGGCGGACCCCCGCACCGCGGTGTTGGAGACCAACACACATTCACTATCAGCCCATGACACTCAGCCGCTAGAGCTTCCCCTGCTGCGGGAGTCAAACCAGCACGAGACAGGGTTCAGGGAAGCGCAGCAGCGCTGGATGACAGGGGCATTGCCGACGCAGGTGGTGCCACTCTACGCGAACGGCTCGCGCCACAGTAATCCGCGGTCGTCTCCACTTACCGCTGCACTGGGAGAATGCCATAGAAACTCCAGCAGCACAGCTCGCACCGCCTCAGCGGACTACGTCATCGTGGCAAATCGCTTGCAGGAACTCATGCCCCCCGCGATAACCCCGAATGAAAGCACTGGCCTTGAGCCTCGTGCCACGGTGCTCCAACGAGAGCAACAACAACAGCAGCAACGACCCTTCTCGCTGCCCTCACATAGCGGAACACCCCACGAGGGCTGTGTGCGTAGCTACTCACCACGCAGTGCCGCACAGCAGCAACGGGTGACGCCACAGCATCCCGCCCTCTATATTTCCCCGTCCCACGCGGCAGCCATGTCAACGATGGGATCGACAACTGTCTCCAGAGGCACCAGCATGGGTAACACCATCCGCAGCCACAGCGTCGCCCGCGGTGCGACGGGGCCGCTCTCTCCCTTGTCCACCATCGCGTCGACCGTCCCGTCAGTGCCGCTGGCGGAGGTGGAGATGGTACCGGACATCTACAACAGCTCCAGTCTTACTGACTCCATTGCAGAGGATGAGGTTCATCGTCAACAGGAGAACAGCAGAACTCGGTCACCTCATCGCCCACGTACAGCGGTGGGTCGTGCACGGTCGCGGAACGCTGCTCATTCACCGCTCTCAACACCACCGCCTTACCACGACGTGTGCACTGATGCGCTAAACTCGACACAAACAGAGCTGCTGAGCGACACAGAACCGCGACTCACACCCGCCTCTTCTGGAACGTCCGCAGGACTGCTCTCTCCGCGCCAGCAAAGCAACCATCATGCTGCGAGTGCGTGTTCTACAGAGGATGAAAAAGCTCACGACTACAGCAACGTGCGTCACCCATTTCAGCAAAGCTATGGCGGCGTGTCGCCAGCGAAAGAAATGGCGGCGCACATGCTGGAGGAGGCTGAGGCATCTAAGAGTCGGCAATCACCATCGGCGCAGCTCGTGCCTGCCGGTGCAACAAACCCCAGCAATGACGCCGCGCAAGCCCCCAAAGAGTGCGATACACCGCTGAGCCGCTCAGTGTATCGCGCACAGGTCGAGAATGACGTCGAGGACTCCGACAAGGAGGGAAAGGGCCACGATGACGACGGCGACGAGGGATCGGTCGCCACTGCAGATCCCGCCCAGACGAGCAAAGGCAAAAAGAAAAGACGCGTGCGTCGTAAACGCAAGGCAAAGGTGCTGGAAGATTTGCCTCCAGTCACGTCCATGAAGTACCTCCCGCCACCGCCACCTCCGGTGGCGTCGGTGCTACTCGACCTCGCAGGTGAGGCCTCAACCAACGCGTCATCGCCGTTGGCGTTCGACAAGTACTACGCGGTGCTGCTGCGATGGTACACGCGCCTACTTGCCGACGAGGCCGACATCATGGACACCGCCAACGCGCGTAGCTTTGATGCTACTACGGCGGCGGCTGCAATGGGTGCGGAGGCATGTCAGATCCGTGGTGACAGCTACGCCGCGGCTGGCAAGCCACCGTCTGGCTGGCTACTACAGCCCCTACACTCCGGCCCCATCAGCTCACCTATGGGTCCCATTTCTCCGACGCTCATGTCGAGTCCGGCGCCCGCCTACTTTGGCGGCAGTGGCGGCAACGCTGAGGTGCCTGTGCGATGCCCCCGCATTGAGCAGTACATGGCGTTGTGCGACATCCCAGCCGAGCTGCATGCCGCCCTTCCCCCTAACACGGCAGTGAAGTTGCCCGGTGGCAACAAGGCGGAGGCCGCAGCGGAGACGCAGGAGATCGGCTCTGCCACGGTGGTGCTGCCGCAGTCTGTGAAAGACGTGCCGAGCGCAGTGCGTTGGGCACGCGACCTCGAGACGTGGTGGTTCTGCTACGTCTTCCCGCACGTGGCGCACACGCGTCACCAGCAGCCGGCCTCCATGTCGCCCATTGGTCTCACCATCTCGAACTCAGGCGCTGGTACAGTCGGGTACGATTATTCGTACGGCTGGCCAACCACGATGTCGCAGCCGATGGTAAGCCCCATACCAGTCGCGTACGGCGTGCATGGCAGTCGTGTGATGGACGGCACCCATCCCATGATCGGAAACGGGATGAGCTCGTCAGTGTATGAGCACATCCCCATGCAACCCCAGTTGCCAGCCCCTCTACCGCCGATGCCGCCAGGTTACTTAATGAGTGTGTACTCAGCCTACTGAGGCACGAGGCAGAGCACGTACGTCCAGCGGTCGCAGCTGAAAGTTTCTTGATCTTCTATCCTGATGTTAACGAGTACTGTCGTGCTATGTCAGCAGTGACAATGTCTTTTACTCTTCTACAAGATGTGTCTCAGGGGAGCTCTTCGTGTTGTTCCCTCCCTTGGCCCCCCCCTTCCCTTCCCTTCCCTCTTTCTCTTGCGCTCGGTGCCACACCATACAGCATGGCAGCCACGCACCCACACGAAGCCCCTTTCCTCCCCCTCCCGTTTTTCTTTTTTGTTTGCCCACCCCAACGGCAGGGGCAGACCCGACACAGTCGAGGAGGGCACAAGAAGGCGGTGGCGCCCCTTCGCTTCTTCTGTTCCCTCATTTCCTTTTTCATATGCGCTCTCGCGTCTCGTACCACCACGTCTGCTGCTTCCCCCCCCCCTCTCTCTCTCTCTCTGCGACACTTATTGCGACTACTTTCCTTTTCGGGGGGCCTCGATGACGAGGTGGCAGGAAGAGAGGAGAGGGACAACCTCCCAGCGCATCCCTTCCAGGGCCCATCACTCCCACTCACTGTGAAGAAGCCAAGCAGCCCGCCTCTCCCCTTGCCCATGCCGAGCCACTTCTGGTGCTGAGAGGGTCACGCACCTACGGCGCAGGGAGGTTAGAGCAATGCATCGCTCCTAATGTCGGAGGTCGGGTCCGGGATGGCGTGGCGTCGGGACAACCCTCGACCGTTAACACGTTAGCGCTATGCATATGTTAGGCACAGTGTCCGCATGATTTGAGCGCATTTCACCCGGCCTTTACTACCTGTTGGCGAGGTGCCTGCCTCCACCTCGAGGCGTATGCACCAGGTGGCAATGGGCATAGTGGGAGCAGCTGTGAGGTGGCAACTTGCAAGGCGGGTGAGTGGGTAGAGTTTGAGGCAGTGACCGCGCTCAGATAGGTGAGTGCTCGTTGCCGGTGTACGGCTGCCTCACACCACGCGATGGGGTCTGTGGCAGGGCCAGGTGGTGGTCGAGTGGCGTGGGGAGTTTCAGCACTCATGCTCGATGGCAGCGAACGGGCACGGTAATTTTTTATATATTGGGTCTCTCTTTTTCTTTCCCACTCTGTAAAGCAAAGAAACACCTCGACGAGGTCAATCCCCTATCGAGTAGTTGTGGCTTGAGCTTCCGTCTCTTTCTTTCTCTTGTTCTACTTGTTCGTGTGGGCTCACCTCCTTAACCCCCTTCTCCTTTCCTCGCTCAAACCTCGTGGCGGCCGCCGCGTGCATCTGAGGGTGTCTCTGTGGTTTATTTCCCAAGAGTCACTCGATTCGTATGTACTCATCAACTGCTGTGTGTGTGGGGAGAGGGGGTGTGAGTTGTGATCTCTTCTCACCTGTCTCTGTTCTCTCTCCTCTTTTTCTCCCTCTGTGTAAGCGCACTTCGAAGTGCCTGAACGCTGTGCGTTTGTTTGGTACGGAGTTTATGATATCTAGCGGGAAGTCCCTCTTCCCTCTCCCTATCTCTCTCTCTCCTTAAATGGCCTCATGCATGTACTGGTGACGCGCATGTGCACCACTGCTGCGACTGGAGTGACAAGAGAGCAAAAGGGAAACCAGAGATGCGCAGAGTGGGTGGTGGCAATGACTGAGTATGGTTCCGGAGAGAGAGAGCTCAACCTTGCTTTTCCCTGCATCGGTGTCTCCACACATGAGGTACAGTGCAGGCACCCTACCAGTGCATCTCTCCCCCACTCTCCTCACACCGGGGTAATTCTCGGGTCGACAGCTGCACCGTGCGGTGTACAGTGACACCTCTACTCCTATGGGGAACAGCACCAAGATGTGTTCTGGAAGAACGGAGGTTTTTCTGTGAGGCAGCGGTGCACTCCCCCCCCCTCCCTCTCCACACCTCTACGCCACATCAACGCGTGCCTGCACCGAGAATGATGCTCTGACTTCCTGAGCCAGAGAGGTACTGTTGTCTCCCCGTTGATTGAAGGGTGCTGCAAAGACGCCAACTCATCCTGTGCCGTAATGCAGCTCATCTCTCTCTCTCTCTCCTTCCCGCGCTCTTCTTCCTCTTTCCGTTAATTTAACAACGTTTCAATGCGACCTGGCATCCACATTGCCCGCGGACTCTACCTGCGATGTGTTGCCCCCCCCTCCTCCTTGGGTGTTTCTCTCTGTCCTCCTGTACACACGCGCGTGCGTACGGTGATTGAGCTGCTGGTGCTCACTTCTTTCTTGCGCCCACACCACTGCTCCTCGGCTACTCGCGCCGCGTACACACACACACACCACACACACACCTCCTCCTCCTCCAGTTTGCATTCTTCTTCACGCCAGTGGGACTTCCCCTTTCTGCAAGTCCGCCTCTCTCCCCCTTCGTTTCCATCCCCACCGCTGCCACCTGGCCATTGATAACGGCTGGCCCTTTCTTCTTTCCCTACCATTTCTCTCGTCATACCTCTGGGAGTCCTTTGCTGCCCGCTGTTCATCATCAGTAAGGGACTCTGTGTGTCTATAGCTGCACGCCACGCTGTCATACACAGCAGAGAGCATCGCGACAGGTGCGCGCATTAGCCGACACATCCACCCACACCACCAAGAAGTATGGCGTCTGTATCGAACTTGTCCGCAATCCCGGTTGCCACCGGGAAGAGCGTGCTCAAGACGATGGTGGCCATCTTCAAGGAAGAGGCTGACGTTCCACGTGTGCTGGGTGAGTCGGAGGCGTTCATCGCCTATACACTCAAGAACCGTCGTGCGATTCGGCTCATCTGTCGCGCCAACAACGAGCGTGGAGCGTTTCGGCTGCACGAGAGCCCCGTGCATGACCTTCGTTTTGTCAACTTCCACAGCAACGTGGCTGCCTCTGCGTCCTCCAGTGACTTCTATGTGTGGGTAGCGGTGTTCGAGCGAGGTGGTGCTGGCCAGCGAGCGGGTGAGGACAAGTCCGCCTCCGCGGAGGGGCGTCTGACGGTGAAGCCGTATTTTAAACTTGTCGACAAAGTAGTCATCAACACGTTCCACTTCTTCATCAACCCCACGAGCAGCATGCCGGACCTCCTCATGCTGTACGGCAAGACGGCCGCGGTTCTAGAGAGCTCGAAGCTTATCTCAGAGTACTCGACGAGCATGCTGGAGGCGAAGTTGAGCACAACGAGTCGCGAGCTGCGCCAGCTGCCGCAGGAGACTTCGCTCAGAAGCATATGCACCACCTTCAGTGGCAGCTGGCTAGCCTTCACGTCGGAGGCGACGAGGGTAATGGCGTGTACCCTGCGCAACACGACAACACCGGCATGGAGCGGGTGCGAGGGGGATGAGATTGTACAGCTCAGCTTCGTCGGCAACAATGCAGCGGCGGAGGGTGATAGTGCTACCGCGCCGGCAGCGGACCCCAGCAGCGCCCTGCTCGCCGTCAGCTCCAAGATGAAGGTGTGTTTGTGGAAGCTTACCGGTGTCGCAGAGCCAGCGCTGCAGCGCACCTTCACGTTCGGCCGCATTGTGACGATGCTCACGTCTCGCAACGCCATGGCCATCTTCAATGACGATGGCCAGGTGGCGCGTGTTCAGCTGTGCAGTGAAAATGGCTTTGACGCCACGGTGTACAACATGGGCTGCGCAGTACGGCCAACAAGCGTGTGCTACCACGAGTCGACCCGCTTCGCCACAGTACTTGTCGACGCCGTCAAGGAGCTGGACCTGTACCAGCTTGCCACGAACACCAACACACCAAACGCGTCGTCTCCGATCTCCGCACCGGCGAAGGAGGCGACCGCAGCTGCGGCAGCTCCCAGGTCGTGCAGCAACGTTACACCCTTTGTCGACCCCTCCATCATCAGCACCGGGATCCCGTTTCGTCCGGCCCAGAGCAGCTACGCCGCTGCTGCCCCTATTCCAGCGTCGGCGTCGGTGGCGGCTATCAGCGCGAACCCAATGGCTACAACGGCCGTTTACAACAGCGCTCGCAGCGCTCTCCAGAACGCCACCCTTCCGCAGTCTCTCGACGGGCTTGTGGCCAGCGCCGTGTACCAAGGCGACGAGGCCCTGCGCCGCACCATCGAGGGCCTGCTGAACGTGGTAAAGAACATTACACAGATCCTTCAGCTCACCCCCGACCAGCTCATGCGCGATCATCAGCAGCTCATCTCGCTGGCTCTGGAGGCGCAGATGACGGAGCTTCAGCAGACCGTGAGCACGTCGGCGGCGGCGACTCCTGCCGCGCCTGCCGCCGCGGCGATAAACAGTCGTCATTCCCAGGCCTTCAACAGCTACGCGCTAGCGAAGCTTCTGGCGCCTGTCGCGAGCGAGATTGCCACTGGCGTGACGCGCGGTGTTCGTGATACTCTCCGAGCTGAGCTGGACACCGCCGTGAGCGCCGCCTTCAACTCGAACATTCGTGCCAATCAGAAGGAGGTGCTGCGCCGTCGCCTGGAGGAGGTGCTGCAGGAGACGCCGCGGATGCTCGGAGAGAACGCCGTCAAGTGGATTGACGCGTACGTGGAGCGGGAGCTGAGTGAGTCACTGGCACGCATGAACGCAAGTATGAGCGCCTTGGAGGAGCAGAACCGCAAGCTGCAGGCGGCCTTGATGCAGATCGTGAACTCGGGCGCTATACAGGAGGTGGAAGCCATGCGGGCAGAACTCGTGGAGCTCCGCGCCGCCATCCGGAGCGGTGAGGGCATAACGAACAACGGCGCTGCAGCTGGTGCCGATGCAGAAGCGACGCCGTCCCCGCAAACGGTGATCGAAATGGCGGAGAAGTACATAAAGGAGGGTCGTATTTCGCAGGGCCTTTCGTACGTCGTAATGGCGCAGAACGCTCGCTGCTGCGTGCAGCTGTTGGACCGCCTCTCGGAGGAGGATGTGGCAAGCGTTGTGTCTGACACAGAGACGTCGGAAGCGACTTGGGTGAAGCTGATCATGCAGATGTGCGAGCAGGAGGCAACGGAGACACCAGACGAGCTCGAAAAGGTCGCATCTTTTCTCTTCGACGTGCTGTCGGAGCACGATGAGGTAATCGCCAAAAAGACGGCCAAGGCGCAGCAAGTCCGCAGCGACGTGCGCCACCTCATCGCCCGGGCGCGCGGCAAAGTTGACCGCAGCGACGGTCGCCGCGTGCTGAAGAACCTCGAAAAAAGAATTCAGTAGAGAGCCCTAGGCCAATGGGACTGCGCAGATGCAACAGACGACAGAGGCTCATTTCATCAACGTTATATGCAAACACAGCCGCGCTCTCATGCACGTGCTGGCCTCGTGGGGTGGTGTGCTGTGTCTGGCGAGGGTGTCGCTCGTGATTCAAAGAGGACAAGGCTCTTTGCCACTCCACATCACCTACCTCCGCTCCTCGAGCACCAGCGACGCTTTCCCTCTTACATGCACGCCTCTCGACATGCCTATGCGTGTGCACATTCCCCCCACCCCGCGTGCCTTCCTGCAGTTGGTGGGGGCTCACCTGGACACGCCCCCGTCTCCGTTGCTCTTCGCTGTACTCGCTTTTTATGTTGTCTCTTTCTCTCTCTCGCCACGTCGGGGTTTGCGTTCGGGTATGGTGGGCTCTAAGGACGTTACTAACAGACAATTTTGCTTTCTGCGTCTTCTTCTTTTCGCTGCCGTTCTTCGATCTCTGTCTGTCTGTGTGTGTGTGTCGTGTCTGTCTGTCTGTCTGTCTGTGTGTGTCTGTCTGTGTGTGTGTGTGTGTCTGTCTGTGTGTCTGTGTGGAGGAGGGGGAGGGGGGGTTGTGTGCGGGTAATGTTAGCGGTAGTAGAGACTTGTGCGGTAGTGCAGGTGTGATTGGCTCCTTTTTTTCCTCCTGAGTTGGTGGTGGGAAGGGAGGGAGAAGGGGGCATGTCTGGATTTGTGTGGGCGTATGCCGGTGGTCGCGCGGCTGTAGTTATCGTGAGGGTAGGGAGTGGGGGGCTCTTCAAGACGACGAGGTCGCTGCGCGAAGAAACCTGCGATTGATTTCGGCAGTGCGCGTCGAAACACCACAGCAAAGGTGAGTTGCGGATAACAGTTGTGACTTCTACGGTAAACAAGTGAAGAAGGTGTCTGGGAGGCTTACTAGGCGGGTGTTGTTGTGTGACTGCTTAAGGGGCTCACGTCACTCGTCTCCCCCCGTTGTCTTTTCCTGCTGAGGCTACTCTTCACCCCCCTTCCCCAAGACACGCACGAGGACCACGGCCTCCTCTGGTTGATTATCTCGTACCTGTTCACTTCGTGCCACTGAAAGAGAGAGGAAGAGGGGGAAGACTTCCCTATGGGGCGCGGTGTGCGTCGTTGTCATGACTCGTCTTTGTTCCACGTTTGCTCTTCTCAAGTGACGGCTGCACGTGGAGTTTGTGGCACCCACGCGCACCTCCACCCCACTCACCCCCTCCCTTTTCTAAGCAACGACGAACAACGGAGAGATAATGTAGCCGTGTAGGGGTCACGGTGCCGGGCCTTCGCGAGTTTGCCACCTCTCCTCTCCCTCTCGGTGGGTTCACTGTTGTGAGAAAGAGGGGGCGTGAAGGCAGCAGTGCCGATACGGCAAGTGAAAGGGAAGTGGGCCGTATGGCATCGCTGCGCCTCACCCTTTGCGAAGGGTCATATGAGTAAATTTGTCCGTAGGGGTGTGCGAGGCAAAAACTGAAGTCCACTCCTGTAGAAGCTGCCGGCAGCCTATCCCCACCACCGCTGCTCCTTCGGACACGCCTCTCTCCCCTCTCCCTTCTGTTTTATTCCTGTACTTCTCTCTTTCCTTTGATTGGAAACCCCCCCCCCCACCTATTTCCGCCATTTCCGCCCGCTGTCGCGCCATCCTTCCCCTCTGCCACACACCACACACACACACACACACATCCCTCCTTCTCTTCTTCCCCCGCCGAATATACACTTGCGCGCTCTCAGACACGGCTACTACTCGTGTGCGCGAGCAGACAAGAGAGAGGGGGGGGGACATCATCCTCATCGATTACTCCAGAGAGCGCTTTCCCGGCACGCACTTCTAAGCGATACGCCGCCACAGACATACAGACACGGAGCGTGTGCAGCACAGGCACGTACGACACAGACAGAGAGAACGAGCACACTGTGTGTGTGCGCGCTTTATCACGTTTCTTGTGCCCCATTTTCTCCCCCTCCTCCCCTCCCCTCAAAGGCGACGGGGGCACACACACACACAGGTAACTGGACAGTGCACATCACTCGCATCTTGCGAGTGCAAACCATCGTCATGTATCATGCAGCTGGTGCACGACGTGTAGCAGCGCTGGCTACTGCTGGAACGGCCCACATCTCCTGCAGTCACCCCATTATGGTCTATGACGCCTACAGCGCATTGTGTAGAGGGCCTTCGTCGGCTGGAGCAGCGGTAGCCACGCCTAACGGTAGCCTCACCCTGTGGGCACTGCGCACCCCTATGCAGTTCTTTCACAGCTCAACCGTCGCCTTAGTGACCTCCGTGTCCCCAGGAAGCACTACCAGCGGAAGTACCACTACGCCAAAGCGCCGGTGCATCACCAAAGCTCGGCATGTGCGCCAGAAAGCCACTGAGTCTATCGCTGCCCCTCTCAACGCCGCTGAAGCCCCCACCGCCTCCGCGTCTGCCCCGTCGAGGGACCCTGTCAGTCGTCCCCAAAAGAAACGGGCACGGGCCTCTCGCTCCTCGTCAACCGGAGCGTCAGCTGAGCCGTCTCCACCCGTAGCGCATGCGCCACTGGATACTTCCTGTCAGTACAGCGGCAGCACTGTTGACGAGGTTGATGAAAACGGTGTCCGCAGCAAAGAAGACGCTGGGGCGCAGCACCATGGAGACCTCTACGGAGATTCCACTGAATTGGCCGTCGGAGAAGCAAGCGGGTACGGTGGCAGCGATCACCACGACGGCACGGTAGTCGATGACGGCGATATCGCCGACGATGCCGTGGCAGGTACAAACTTGGGCGAAGCGGAGCAGGTGGAACGCGCAGCCGAGGTGCGCGAGGAGACAGACTATAGCGCAGTGGACGGTGAGATAGCACCAGCGCTGCCGTGCATAGGAAACCTTCTCGACTTTGAGAGTCCGCTGAATCTCCGGCTCGCTACGCTGACGCGTCAGCACGGCAAGGCGTTCCGCGCGATCGCCGTGTACCTGCCGGACACACGGACCACCATGAACTTTGACATCACCTTCGAGGATATTGCGAGCGGTGCGCGGCTTGTGTGTAAGCTGGATGAGATTAAGTCGCGCTATGTGGAGTGGATCAGTCTCTTTTGCGCGTCCTTCATCGCCGTCTTCGTGCCAACGCTACAGTCGCCGAGCGCGGTACTACTGCAGAACGCTATCGGCTCGTCGAGGCCTGCACGACCGCCACCGCCGGCGGGCAGTTATCACCCCCGGCTGAACGAGGACCCTGACCACCTCTTCTTCTCCTACACGAAACTGCGCGAAGTAATCTCACACAAGAAGAAGGATAAGGCGTTGAACCCAAAGCTGCTCACCATGGCGGTGCTGAACGCGTATGCCGAAGAGTGGAAGAATTTCATCTCGGCACCACTTTCGTGCGCCCCGCAGGCATTTCTCCTCGCTGCCTTTAACTTTCAAAGCCACTCCGGTGACACCAACGCTAGTGCAATGCTCAACAAAGAGCTCCTGCAAGCGCAGCTGGCGGCGGCGGCAGATGCAATCGTGCTGTATTCCTCGACGAACGGCAGCCAAGCCACGCGACGCCGAACCGGGGCCGTCGCCACGTCTCTCTCAGCCACCTCGACTGGGCTGCTGCGCAACGAGAGCGACCGGTGGGGCCTCATCTTTGTATCGGCGCCGGCGCGCACCGCAGTCGGCACGGCAGCCATCCCCCCGATGCAGGACCTTCTTACCGGTCAGTTTGTGCAGCCGCTCTCCCTCTCAGAGCGGCACCTGATCTACATTATCGGCACCGGGTCGGCCGCCGAGAGCTTCGCCCGCTTCCCGCTAGCTCGCAAAGGCAACTGCGCCTTCTCCATTCTTCTCCAGGACGTGGAGTCTCAGCTGGGGCTGGAGCGGCCGCACCGGCTGAACTTGACCACCATGCTGACCCAAGCATTGGATAGCTTCTCGCGCATCACGTGGATGGGTCTCATGAAGGAGGAGAATGGTGAACCGCACATGCCGCACCCCAGCTCCGCCTTCTACCGACTGCAGCGTCGCAGCGTGCAGCGGGAGATCATGCCAAGCTTCCTCGAGCCCGTCTTCGCGCCGGGGCCGCGCTTCATGGGAGGCGGCGCCGGTGGCAGGACCGTCGATAGCATGGGTCGTCCCATCCGCGGTGGCACTCCAGACGCCGCCGTCGGTAGAGGTGGTACCCTCGCTCGTGATTTGCGTGCCACTACGCAAGCGAGTCGACTCCTGGAGGAGCACATTCAAGTCATCTACAACAGCCAGGAGCGGCTGAGTCGAGAAAAGGCGCTGCAGGAATCGATGCGGAGCCGCGTCGCGTACTTTATGCATGTCACGAGCGCCAGTGTTACGGCCGCCCGCCGTGCGGATAATCCGTTCTCAGCGCGCAACGGCATGATTGACGTGTTGGGGCAGCTGTGGACGTCGCTCAGCTTGATGAACCCGCCGACGGTGCGGCGCTGGCAGGCCCATATTGAGGACAAGACGGGTGAAGTGAAGAAATTTGTTGACCCGGAAGTGGTGCTGCCGGACACGTTGCCGATTGGCCCACCTGATACACCGAATCCGAAGGACAGGGCCGAGAACGCGATCTTGATTGGGTGGGACATCAAGCGCATCTTGCTGTTCCTGCGGCGTAGTGTGAGGCTACGCACATTCTTGTACAACGGTGGCAAGGTATGGTGCGCGCAGTATGCCCAGTACCTGCTGAAGGGCTTCAACAACCTACACTTGGCCACGATGGAGCGGACGCTGCTGCAGTATCACGATGGGCCGCTGAAGGGGTCGATGCAGCCCTTGGCAAAGCTGAAGCTGATTTACGAGATGCAGCTTGAGGTCGCTGTGAGCACGCGGCAGATGTCCTCGGTGCAGCACCGCATGGATGGCCTGCTGGCGTCGATGGAGATGGAGCTGCAGGGGCTGCAGCTGGCGCCGCAGTCACAGGTGACGTACTTTGCCAACACACTGCGCCTCGACCACGAGCGACTGGAGAAGGTGCTGCATCAGAAGATAATGGACTTCACCCAGTCCATGGACGACGATGTGCGGCAACGCATCAACTTCCGTTCTCCGCAGGATATCAGCACCATCATCTACGGCGGTGGTCTGTGTCGCCACCTCGGATCTCGTTTTATCCCTGTGAAGCCAACCAGATACCCGGTAACAAGCCTCTTCCCGCACGCCGTGTGCTACGTCACAGGCACGAATGTGCCAGACGCCTACACGCAGGTGGACACCTTACTTGGCGGTAACAGCGGCGTAGGCAGCGGTGGCCAGAACAGCGGCAGCGTAATCACTATGAATGATGCACAGCGAAGCCTGCAGATGATTCAGCAACTCTGCAAGCGCTGCTCGATGGATGCGCTGATTCAGCAGACCGCCGTCGTGGTGGTGCTCTGCAAGGTAAAGATTGGTGGCTGGCTGGAGCAGATATCGCTGTACTGCCCTGCCGCCACCGGCCCCGAGGCGCGCGAGATCAACCTTCGGGTGACCGTGGACGACGTCATTCCCGTGGCGGAACGACCGGATGTGGTGACAGTGACACAGCTGAAGGAGCGCATCGCTGCCTACGAGCCTCTCAAGCAGCTCCTCGCGGCGTCATCAGCGGCATCGACAGGGGCGGCAAGGGCGCCCACAGCACGCAAGTCGAGTGGCAAGAAGACGCGACATGGCGGCAAGGTGGGCGGCGATGGTGAGGCAGCAGCAGACCTGCGCAATATCCTCATTCTAACCAACTGCGCGCACGACAAGCTGGAGACGCTTGTGGACACCGGCGTACTCGAGGCCATCAAGAAGGCCGTGTTTGACGGGCACACGGACGGCGTCGGCGCAGACGGAGAGCCAACATCGCTAGAGCGGGTGTGTTTCGCTGACGTCAACAAGGCCTTCCCGCCGCCGCCTCAGGGTGCCGACTCGTTTGAGTCTGACTTCTCGGAGCTCACCTCGTCCAACGTCATCGCCTTCTCAGCCCGGTGCACATGGGAGGTGCATGCGAAGGAGCTCGTCTCGCTTGGCGGCGTCGAGGGAGCTGTGAAGAGTATTGTGTCGCAGTGCGCCTCCGTTCTGGGCACGCCGCGAGATGCGTTTCGCAGTTCTCAGCCAACCCCGTCGAGTGCGCCGCAGGGCCTGCATGGGCAGGAGCAGGCATCGACTGCCGGCATGCTGTGGATGGTGACACCGGAGAAGCTGCATCCCCTGCTGCGGCGCTTCTTGCGCGGCAAGTCTGCGTCATCCGGCGCTGACGCGATGGAGCGGGTCACAACGCTGCTGTCACCGTACAAGACGATCGACCTCTCCTTCTTTTCCGCACTTCAGCAGCTTCGCTTTACCGAGAAAAAACTCCAGCTCTTCGAGGAGGGCTGCCTTTTCCGTGCGGTGCTGCCGGAATGCCACGACCGTGTGCACGGCGAGCTGTGCCACTGCGTGACGGCTACGGGTCGCCTCTCCTCCCAGTCGCCGAACCTGCAGAACATTCCTAAGGAGGAGGACCTGCGCCGCCTGATTGTGTCGCGATTTGGTGCGCAGGGGATGATGATCGAAGCGGACTACAGTCAGCTGGAGGTCGTCGTCCTCGCCGCGCTGTGCCGCGACCCACGCATGATGCAAGAGCTGCGTGACAACGTTGACTTTCACTGCCTACGTGTCTCGCTCATGACGAAGGAGCCCTACGAAGATGTGGTGCGCAAGGCGAAGGTGAAGAAAGACCCGCAATACATCCAGCTGCGGCAGCAGGCGAAAGTTTTCTCCTTCCAGCGCCAGTACGGCGCCGGCATTTCAACCATCTCCACCACCACAGGGCTCACGGAGCAGGAGGTGGATCGCCTCATTGTGGCCGAGGAACACCACTACAAGGAACTGGGCAAGTACTACAGCCTCGTGACGAGGTGTGTCGAGGCAGGGGCGGATCGGCTGCTGCGGCTGCGCACGCTGGACACGTCTTGTTGGAACACTAACATCCGCCGCGTCGTAATGCTGACGGAGCCGATGTACTACTTCGTTGTGCCTACCGGCAGCAAGTTCGACTTTACGAGGGACCGCAAGAGTGTGCCACGTCTGAAGAACTACCCAGTGCAGGGCCTCGCTGGGGAAATCGTGCAGATCATGTGCGGCGCCATCGTGCGCGAGTTTTACCAAAAGCGCAACTATGGCGAGCAGGCGTTTTTGGTGAACACCGTGCACGACTGCGTTTGGGTGGACGCGCACAAGTCTGTCGCCGACGAGGTCCGCGCCGATCTTGCACGCATCATGGGACACACGCAGGAAACCATTGCCACCCTTTGGCCGGACATGAAGCTGGACGTGCCCTTCAAGGTGGAGATCCACTCGGGTTCGTCGCTGGGGGAGTTGTCGGCGTAGCGGTCCGACTCGAAGGTGAGGGAACGAGTGTCTGTGTGCCTCTGTGTGACTCATCGTTGACGCTCGCCCACTACTTTACCCCCTTCCTGTGGCGAAAGGTGGAAGAAAGAACAAAACATAATAACGACAAATCATAGAGAACGTGTCATAGATACGGCCACCCGAGTCGGTGTGCGTGTGGTGTGTGTGTGTGCGTGTGTCTGTCTGTCTCTTTCTCCTGCCTTCCTCTCTGGAGGCCTCGGTGTCCGTTGGGAAGAGCCGTCGCTGTGACAGCAACACGCACGCCCTGCCATCTTTGCTGCCGGCGTCTTTGGGATAAAGCGTTGCCTTGCTGGTTCGACTCGTTATTTCTTTTAGTGTTCCTGTTCTCTTCTTTTCTTGACTGACCGCGCCACCCATGCCATCTTTGGTGGTGACAGGAGCAGCTGGGGATGCGTTCGTGTGCCCGTTGCACATCGGCACGCAAGACGCCAGTAAGCAAGGGCACACACACAGCCACACGTGTGTGTGTGTGCGTGAGCCTGTTGGTACGAGTTGGCTGTCGGTAGAGAAAAGGGACAGGAAGAAGTCTCTGGTGTGGGCGGGCATAGGCAGAGATGTACGTACACTCGTTCACTGAACGCATTCTCGTTATCTCTGGAGCGGCGCGGCGTGCCTAACAGTTTGTTTGAGCCACGTCCGTATCATGAACCACGCTTCAGCTGGCTTCTCTGCGCATCTCGCTGGTGTTGTTGCTACCTTCTGTGACTGATTTCTTTCCGATGCATTGCACCGCCCAATAGCCGGCGTTCTTCGATAACCTCTCACTCTCTACTCTCTCCCATCACCTCTCGCTACCTCTTCACCTTCGAATGCTGAGCTTGGGCTGCTTCTCTTGCCACGCCACGGTGATCAATACGCCTCTCTTTCCCTTTTCCATTTCCTCTTGAATGCCGCACCGCCGTCACCACGCTGCAACCGCGCCCTCTTCAACACTCCCTCTCCAACGGCCGCACTTCTTTGTTTCACCCGACCCATCTACAAACGACTCTAACGGCTTCCCTCCCTTCACCACGCCTGGCCACTCACTCTAACCCTTGCAGCCAAGCTCACACCTCCACCCCCTTATCAGCAGACCTTTTTTCAGTTCTCGAGGACTTTCCGCGTTTCTCTTATGGTTATGTTTTGCTGTCCATTACCCTCTTTCTCATTCACCCAGCTAATTACTTCACACGCACAGAGAGCGAAGTCGCTTGAGTGTGCACCTTGCGCTTGCCTTATTTCCCTCCTCTTGTCTTCTCTCTCATCCCTCTTCAAGTGTTTCACTCTGCCCGATCTCGCCGCACCATGCTCAGCACATACGCATACACTACGAGCCCACCCGCACGGTAATGTGGCCTACAAAAAAATATGAAGTGCTGCATCAAAGTTTGGCCTCTTACCTTCCCCTCCCTCCCTCCCTCCCTCTCTCTCTCCATGCCCCCGCGCCAGTGAGGGCCAATGCACGTGAGCCTAGTCGATGTCTCCTCGTACGCGCGCTACACTGAACGACTTCTTCTTTCCCTCTTTCAACCATATCGAGCATTTCATTGGAACTCTGTCGGTGCCGCCCACGCCCCACGCCCACCTCCCTCCCTCGCACAAATTCACCAACACCATACATGTATTCCTTCGCAAAGCTGATAAACAAAACAGAAAACCCTCTCCGTCGTCCCTTCGCCCCACTTTCGAGCGCGCGCGCCACCTCCCTCTGCTCGCTTGGCGAGGACCAGGGATCATTCTGCGTGTACGTGGACTGCAGTGTGGTGCCTGCATGGTCTGGCGGCACCAAACGCTTTGGTTGTAATTTCCCCCCGCTTTTTCTGCTGCCACCTCGTCTCCCTTTTTTTGCTTCTCTCGCGGTGCGCTGGACGTGCTCCCCTCACCTCCCCTCCCCTCCCCTCCCTCCCTCCCTCCCTCCCTCCCTCCCTCTCTCCCCTTCCTCCCCTCTGCCTTCAGACGCAGAGACGTATGGTTCCCATTCAGGCTGGTGTGGTTGTTGTCTTGACTATTTCGCACTATGCCCCAATGACGGGGTAAAGGAGGGGGACAGCCCTCAGACCGTCGCATCCGGGATCCGGTGCCCATTCGCTGGCGAGGTGCCTGCCTCCACCTCGAGGCGTATGCACCAGGTGGCAATGGGCATAGTGGGAGCAGCTGTGAGGTGGCAACTTGCAAGGCGGGTGAGTGGGTAGGGTTTGAGGCAGTGACCGCGCTCAGATAGGTGAGTGCTCGTTGCCGGTGTACAGCTGCCTCACACCACGCGATGGGGTCTGTGGCAGGGCCAGGTGGTGGCCGAGTGGCGTGGGGAGTTTCAGCACTCATGCTCGATGGCAGCGAATGGGCACGGTAAAGTTTAAGAAGAAAACGAGCAATAGAGCTCCACATCGCCGTGTTACTGTGTATTGCTGGCACTTCACGTCCCACTTCTCTTTCTGCTGACATCCTGTCGCTTCCTTAGTGGCCCCACTTCTCTCCACCCACCGCACACCGTATCGCCTTTCAAAGGAAGAGACAAGCACAATGGCTACCACCGCCACCACCACAGCTGCGACAGCTGCCGAAGATGTCCTCGAGGGCCTTCCAAGCGAGGAGGAGCTCGCAGCCAAGTGCCTTCAGTTGGGACTTGCCATGCGTCAGTCCCCCACTTACCACGTCACCCATCCTGCCTTGTCCCTGTGTCCCCTCCCCATAAAGGTGGAAGTACTGCGCGAGCTGTACGACCTCCAGCTCCTGTGGAATGAAGCGATCAACCGCACGGCGCGCAACTTTGAGTTCTTGCGTGACTCGATGCGGTCCACAGCAGAGAGTGATCGTGACTTCACAGGCCGACTACTCTCCATCCTGGAGAAGGTGTACATGACCACCCCTGACGGGGCCAAGGCTCCGGCATACCAGCCGCTAATGTTGGGCATCTTCCGCTCCGACTACATAAGTTCCGTTGACTCTGAGAACAGCAGTCCCGTCTCCCCTGCTGAGGCCGCGGCCTCGGTGACGCTGTCTGGTGCGGTGGCAGCGGCAGTTGCGACAGAGACGGCGCGACAGTGGAAGAACATCGAGATCAACACCATCAGCTGCTCCTTCGCCGGGCTCTCCCCGCTTGTCCAGGAGTTCCATGCCTACCTGCAGAAGTTCCGCGAAGCTGACATGAACGCTGGGGCTGCGGCGGACCTCGAGCACGTCGAGGCGTCCTCGCCCTCCATGTCATCCGTCGTGGCCGCCTCGCCGCACCAACACACGCCCGCGTACGTGCCGGACCAAATGCATAACTCGACAGTGCAGGTGACGGCGGCTCTTGCCAAGGCGGTCGCTGCTTGGCGCAATGCCGTCCCCTGCGCAAGCTTCCTTCGCCAGTATCAGCACCGCACGGGTGTCAGGCTGAAGCCGATTGTGCTCGTCGTTGTGCAAAACAACGAGATGAACACGGCTGATCAGTACAAGCTGCTGCTGGAGCTTCTCGAGACTCACTGCGTGTTAAGTCTGCGGCGCACGCTCGCTGAGCTGCATGAAACGATGCGACTTGAGCACGCTAACGTTGGTGAAAGCAGCTGCAATAACAGCACGGAGACCAAGGAAGTCGTGAGCGAGCAGCTGCAGCCGCCCTTCTTGGTGGTGGAGGGGAAGTACGTCGCAGCGGTCACCTACTTCCGCAGCACCTACGTGCCGCAGGACCTGCCTACGGATGCAGAATGGCAGACGCGGGAGTGGATCGAGGCGTCCAACGCGGTCAAGTGCCCGAGCATTCCGTACCACCTGATGACATTTAAGAAGATGCAGCAGCTCATGTCGAATGTGTCGGAGGTGCTGGCGCCAGTGAGCTTCGCTGGTGACCAGCAGAAAGCCGCTGCTTTGGCGGGCCATTTTGTTGCGCAGTACTCACTGAATAAAGACGAGTATGGCCGGTCTGTCGAGAATCAGCAGTGCAACGACAAGGATAAGGTGATCGACGACCCGGAGTACTGGATCGCTGACGCGGTGGAGCACCTAGAGCGGTATGTGCTGAAGCCGCAGCTTGAGGGCGGCGGCAACCTCATCGCTGGCGAAGCCATGCAGCGCTTGCTGCGTGATGCGAAGAGCGGCGACCCACTCTACCAGAAGATCCGGCGTGAGTACATCTTGATGCGCAAAATTCACAGCCCGGTGGCGAAGGGGATTTTTTTCCGGCAGGATCAAATCCACGTGGTGGAGAGCAATGTGAGCTCGGAGCTTGGCATCTACGGCGTCACTCTGTCATCCGACGCAAATCAGTACATCATGAACGAAGCCGCTGGCAGCGTGGTGCGGGCGAAGCCGGCAGATGTCGCCGACGGTGGCGTAATGGCTGGCATAGCTGCTTTGAACAGCGTCCAGCTGATCGATGAGGCGCCGCATGAAGTTGCCTGGTCTGGTGCCAGCGCGGTCGCTGATGAACGCTATCCGTAGAAATTTATGTCTACTAGAGGCGCGATCGCGGTGTTGGTGGCCACCGCAGCAGCAGCGATGGGGTGGCTGGTGAAGGGTCGCTCCAAACCGCAGCGTCCTCTTGCCGTGGATGGAGCATCCACAGCGACTGGAGCAAGTTGATCGAACGAGGAATCATTGTGATATTGCTGGTTTGCTAGGATTAGTAGAGCTGTCATCCGCATAGAGCTGTGTATGTGGGTGTATGGCCGTCTTTCCGCATTCTTTTCCTTTTGCCTGCCCCCTCTTGCGGCAGTTGTTCCCATGCCTATTCAAAACAGCGAGGAGGGGGGAAGGAACAGGCAATGTAATCACCGCAGGGCCGACGATCGTTTCTTCTTACCTGCACGACCGCCGCCATCAAAACTTTATCGTACCTCTGTGCCTCTCTTCACCTCTCATCCTACTGCGCATGCATAGGAAACAAATCCCCCCACACACACACGCACAGGAAGGAAATGAGTGAATGAAGAGCGGCGTCCCCTCCATGCTAACATGCGCATACAGAAGAAACCCCTTCGCTCCACTACCACCATCAACGATCGCTTGGGCTCTGGACAGAACCGGCACAAGCAGCCAGTCCTGGTGCTCAAGCCCGAACTTACACGAATCCAGCACCCACTCACGCGTGCACTTGCGGAACTGATCGGCTAAAAGAAATATGCATCAACCGCAATGATTGACACGGCCACGCGTACGCTTCATTTACTCTATGACTTCCCTGTCCGTTCTCTCTCTCTCTTTGTTGTTTTCTTCGCGCCCCTCCTCAGCTCTCCACCCTGCGTCTGATGGGTGCAACACTGCACCCTGTGTCGGTGTGTGTGTGTGTGTGTGCACGCACCCTTGCTCCCATCCCACCTTCCGTGTGAGCTTCGCATGTGAAACGAGCGATTAGTCAGCTGTGCCTTGCCTCTGTGTGCGTGTACTCGTGCGCTTCTCTCCTCATCGATGTTTTTTTCGTCGATGAGGAGAGTTCGCCTTCTTGTCCTCGCCCTCTCCTCCGATAGGTGGCTGCAGCGTTACATCGCTCGAAGAGGTTTTATAGCTGTGCTGTGCAGGCATGCCATTGCTGCTTGGCAGCAGAGGGGGGAGGCTTTCTCACCACTCTGTCTCTTGCAGCTCTCCCACACGCTCACTTGTTGTCGCTGCCTTCCAAGAGCTTATCCCAACCCCATGCCTTGTGGCTATATTCTTCGGTGTGGAACAGCTGAGAAGTCACTTACAGGATGTTGCTTTCGCCTCTGTCGATTAGCCTCCGTCGTCCTGGTAATTTAAACTCGGTTGAAGAGAAGAAGTATGTGTATGGCTGTAGGTGTGTGAATTGAATAGGGAGGGAAGGCGCGCACCCCCGAGCCGACCTCCAGTACAAGTAAGCAACGCAGTACTAAAGTACGCCCCCTCCTCGGCTAGGCTGTAGAGCGTGGTTGCGCTGCTCTTCCTTTTTCTTCCTCCGTCGACGCAGGTTCTCTTGATCGCTCGCTCACTCTACGTAAGTGTGGGAGTGGAGGGCCAGATGGTGGAAGAGGGCCTGCAGAGGAAGAAACGAGCTACACGAATGAACCCCAATTCTCCTCCTCCTCGCGGTGTCGTGCATCACTTTGAAAAGGCGGGACAAGGTTGATAGTGGCTGTTGACGTAGTAGAAAGAGGCTAGATGCGAGCGAGCAGGCTAGTGGGGCAGCGTCATTGAGGGTGGAATGAGCCGCGCTGCACTGGTGGCACCTACCTGCAGTTGTGCGTCGCTGCAGTGCATGAGGAAGTGTCTGCGCCTTTGTGTGTGAGAATGTGGTGGTGTGTCTTGGATGAGAGTGCTCTGTCTCTCTCTCTCTTGCTCGTTTCCTTTCGTCCTCTTCCGTTGTCGGTGCGAACGTTGTGATGTCAACCTCAATGGACCACTAGTGAAAACCAATTCTTCAGATGCTCCGCATCGAGGACGAGAACCCAATCGAGAAATCCGCAGAGAAGGACTGAACGTTCGACAATTTGGCTGGTGGAATGGGCGGGAGAAAGAGAGAGGAGGGGGGTAAATTGTGGCACGGGGTGAGAGGGCGCAGCTCAGGTGCCATTACGCACCCCCCCTCTCTCCTTCCTTTGCACGTGGCATCGGCGCGCCCTGCATGCGTGTGCTGTACTTCTCTCCTCCATAGAGACACACTCCGCCATGTGCACGTCAGCTTGATTAGCTGTTTACTCTCGCGTGATGCAACTCTAGCTGTCCTACACACACACACACATTCGTTCCTCCTTAGTGAAAAACGAGGTTGTGTGTGCGGGTGCGGGTGGGTGGATATTACTGACGAAGGGAGAAGCTTGGCTGCAGGCTGCGGTGGTGCAGGAGCTCGGGAGTGGAGGGGGGCATAGAGGCGCATTGATGGCGAAGGAACGAGGGATAAGAAAGCAGGAGAGATAGGGAAGCCGTTCTGTGAGTCGTTGTGTGTCTGCACGTTCTGCGCGTATCGGCGCAGCGTACCTGTGATGCGTCAATGAATTAAGAATGGCAAGAGGCACGTGTATGGGGACCTGCCCATGTCGATATGCATGAGCACTTGTGTGTGTGTGTGTGTGTGTGTGTGTGTGTATGTCATGAACGGTTCGACAGCTTTATTTAGAGAATGCGAGACGGGGGGAGATGGGGGAAACCAAGCGTCTCTGGTGACGCACCGTGCCCTCATTGTACCTCCTTCCCCTCCTCGCTCTTCTCCTACACGCACGCACACAGAAGTGAATGTATGCCTTCTCTAGAGTCATCGCAGCTGAACTGTTGACCTTTTCCTTTCCGCTCTTTCCTTTCTCTTTCTCCCGTTGTTCCCTTCTGCGTATGCCACCTGTGACTACACGCCGCCTCCGTCTCGCTCCATCACCACCGCTTGCCTCTTTTCGAAGGAATGATGTTGGGGGTGTTGGTTGGTGCGGTGGCGGAGGCGAGGTTGCGGGGTAAAGCATCACCCCGAGGAATACGGAGGGAAGAGAGCGGAGGGGCGAGCGAGGTGAAAAAATCAAAAGGTCACATCACCACTGTTCCTGAGATGTAGTTAGGAGGGCTAGATATTGGTTGATTGCTATGTTCGTCTGTGTCTGTGTAGCCTTGTGATTTCGAAGAGGAGGCGGCGGCACCCTTGGACGGCCAAGTGTCTGTGTCTGCGTGTGTGCTCGTGACTGCAGGGGGAGCACACGTGCACGCAACGAAGCACCAACATACCAAACAGTCCAAATTTCTAAAAAGGCTGAGCTGGCAACCTGCTCAGAGGATCGTGCGGTGTCTGGAGGCAGTGACACCTGCCTTGTGGTACCTCGTGCTCATTCGCATCCACGTTTCTTTCCCTTTTGCCCAACCTTAGCCATTATTAGGCGTCTTGCTATCTAGTAACATGATCTCTCACTCTCCTTGCTCGCCTTGTGGCTTAGCGACGAGGATGACAGCAACGGAGTGCGGAAGCACACAGGTAGTGAGACAGCACCGTGCAGAGCTGCACATGCCTACTCCCTCCCTCCCCGCCTTTCTTCCCATTTGGCGTCTGTTTCTGCTTTTCTTTGGTTTTCCCTCTTTCATTTTTGTCTCTCCGTGGTGTATTCTCACTCCACAACCCAGCACTCGTCTACACACACGCGCATAGACGAAGGAATCAGCTCATCAGAGGAGCAGGTCTTCTGACGCTCTGCTGTCACGTGGGTGTTTCGGTAAGATTGAGGAATCAGGTCTCCGTCAGTCTCTCGCCACCCCCCCCCCCTCTCTGAAGCCCCTCTCCTTCCCCAAACGAAAACACGTGCTGCATACGCATTCGTGCGCGCCATCAGCTGTTATCAGTTGTCTAGCACTACAAGATGCCTGCGTCGCCACCGCCACTCAGCTGGAGAGCACGACTGGGCAACCTCTACGCGGCGAAGAAGCGGGACATCTTCTTTGGATTGGTTGCTCTCTTTGCCCTCGCAACGGTCGCACGGGCAGAGATGATGCGCAAGGGGGTGCTGCAGCCTCCGCCTCCGCAGGAGGTGCATCCTAAGGTGTCGCGTGAGTTTGGTAAGAGCAAGCGAAAGTCAGAAGAGTAAGGCCATGCAAGAAGAACACACGCGTGTTATATCTGTACCTCCTCAAGTGTGCCCATGGCTCTGTGAGCGTGTGTGCATGCCATGCTCCTGTCCCCCTTCTCGGGCCCGCAGTCCACTGCGACCTCTCCACTTTCTTTTTACGATTTCTGAAGAGGAGCGGGAGAAGAGAGGTGTACGTGATCGAAGTGCCAGACGAGGAAAAGGGCATCGTTCTCCTCAGTGTCGTTGACGCGTTCGACCGCCGCTACGATGTAGCACACAGACAGACACACCTTCGCAAGCGACTACAAGAACTTCACCATTACGAGGGCAAACCCATCGCAACCCATTCCCCAGAACTCACAGATTCACGAAAGAGAGAGAAAATCCACACAATGCTCACGGGCACGGGAGACGAGCCCCTGTCTACCTTTGGGTCTTCCATGGAGCGGCGCTGAATCCCCAGTCCACTCCTCGGTAAAGGGTGTTCAAGCATCATCAGTGTTGGAAGGTGCACGAGGATACTCACCCTTCCCCTTTTCCCCCTCCCCACTATCGCTCACGTCACGGTACCGCGGCAACTGCAATGCGTGTTCACGCCACATCTGCAACTTTTCCTCCGACTTGCCCTCCCCTATAACTCCTCACCGGTCAAAACGGCCAATCATCATTCCTCCTCCTCCCCTCCCCTCCCCCCCCCCCACACACACTCACCGATTGACGTTTCCATCTTGAGCGTGCTCTCGCCACTCATCCCTGCATCTCCCAGTTACGAAAGGGGGTACCCGGCTGTGGCACACATCAGCAAAGGAACTCAGCAACACCATCACCCGAGTGCGTGAAGAGGACCACTCACCGGTTGAAGTCATTGTTGCGCAAACACTTACATAAGCCAGTTCATATACGAGAGCACAACGGCGCGCGCAAAGGATTGAGAGAGCGACGGCTGACGTTGGGCAAGACAAACGCGGTCTTCCTCCGGTCTCCTCCTCTGCTTCCCTCCCTAGACGGGCCTCCTCCCCCCCCCCTTTCATACCCAGTGCGCACACCACGGCTCTTTATTTCTTCGTTATTCACACCTTCCGGCGCGTCAGGGCGGCACTCTTTCCGCGTAGGTGTGTGCGAGGGAATCTGGCGTGCTCCTATTCGGCACACCCACGCACGCACGCACGCACAGAGAACAGCAAAAGTATACAAGCAAAGAAGGCGAGGCGAGGCGAGGCGAGGCAGCGGTACTAACTGACCCACCCCGCGCTCGATTACCTCTCGCTCTCCTTTCACCGTTGGCGCTGCGGTCTCTGCTCTGTTGCGGTTGTTGTTTTCAGCTCATTTCGCTTCATTTCCACCACCACCCTCACCCTTGTCTTCTCCTTGTGTGTTTGTACTTGTTAGCGTGAGTGCCTGCGTCTCTGTTTGATCTTTGCCTTGTCTCTCTCTCTCCGTCCCTCACTCTCTTCCGCTCTCCTCTTTACTCATTTTTTCTTTTCTGCGCCTGTGCGATCCCGACTCTCCCCCTCTTCGTTGTCGCATCTTCCCCCGTTTCTTCCCTTCCCGCTGTCGCTGCTAGTCATCACCGCTGACGGGTGTGTGTTGCCCGCACTTCAGTGTTGTAAAGCGCCCGCCAACACCCACTCCCTGTGTGTGTGCGTGTGCACGTTTGTTTTTGAGGTGGCGCAAGAGTGGCACACGTGTGTCACTCGTCTTCACCGCCTTTTCGTTTTCTCCTTTCATTGTCTCAACTTGTATGCTATCACTGCGGTGGTGGTGGTTGTCGTGTTGTCGTGATCGTCGTGGCTTGTGCTCCCGCCGCTTTCTTCGCGTTGTCCGGCCTCACCCCCTCTTCCCCTTCTCTGTTTTTCTTTGCTTCGCCCTTTTCTGTGTCTCCTTGAGCAGATCGGGCCTGTAGGCGACGCGCACGTGCACAAGTCGCTCCCCCTCCGTCTCCCACCCACCTACCCACACACACACACACACGTAAACCGCCTCTTTCTTGTGTGATTGGTGTCGTTTGCATTTTTTATTGTCAGTGCGTGTGTGTGTGTAGGTGTGTGCGTGCGCAGGTTGCTCCTGTTTCACGTGAGCACCACTACCATCACCACTGCTTCCTTCTCGTTGACGTCGCTCACCTAGATTTCCCCTCGGCGCGTGTGTCTGTGACTGTGTGTACATGTATCTACATATACCCCCTCTGTTCCTCCCTTCCTTTTTCGCTTCGACTCACTGAGTTTGCTGCCAAAGACAACGTGCGTGTTGCTTTGCTTGTGTCTCTCCTCCACCCACCCCCAACACCCCCTTTCCCCTTCAAGGAGAACACAGGGTCACACATTGTGCTTTAGTACTCGCCACAAGCACGTTGCTGCTGGTGTATTCGCTTCTGTCTGTGCCTGTGTGCGGGGTGCGTGTGTGTAACGTTGGAGGGCACAGCGGAACGACGGATCGGCATCACCCATCCACCCACCCACCCTATTTTTCTCTCCTTCAGCCTTGTCACACTGTAGTTGTGCTCTCCTGTCTTGGCTTTTCTATTCGTGGCATCGGTGCTCAAGCGCGGTACCACCGTGTTGTTGCTGCTGCTGACGCATTCACTTCGCGCCCCCTCCCGTCACTCTCTCGCAGCATACTGGCAGAGTCGCAGTTGTACATTTATATCTCTCCTCTGCGAAGACGCTGCTGCTACGCAGACGCCCGTACACACTCAGTCCTCCTCTGTAGGACTTTCTTTTTCTCCTGTGCCCTCTGTGTGCTGCCAGTGCGTGTGTGTGCTGCCAGTGCGTGTGTGTGCTGCCAGTGCGTGTGTGTGTGTGTGGTGTGTGTGTGTGTGTGTGTGTGTGTCTTCCTGCCTGGGCCTGCGCGAGTCAAGTCCGTAATCAACACTAGAAAATGCTTCGAAAAGGTCGAAAGGGCAACAACAGTAGCAGCGCTGCCAGCGGTGGCGCTGCCCCGTCGCGAGGCGCCGTGCGGGAGGTATCGATTCACCAGTCCCTGGCGGTGTTGCCCCCTGCAGCGAGTCGCGCCAACCTGCTTTATCAGTGCTACGACACCTCGTGCGCGCCGAGTAACGCGATGTTTCTGTCTCCTTCGAACGCCGGCGGAGGTGACAAGCAGCGTCCCACGGGTATGACTGGCGCTCACGCTGCTGGTGCGGCAGCTGGCAAGGCCAACCACGTCAGGCGAGGCGTAAGCATTGCTGGCTTCAATGGAGCGCAGGGGCACAGTAGCTCACAGGCGACGGCGCTAACGAGGGTCACCAAGCAGCATCAGCAGCAGCAGCCTGGTAGCAACGGAGCGCGTGGGCCACCGCTGCCGCCAGCGCCGGTTGCTCGGGGAGGCGAGAGCTACGCTAATGAGAATAAGCGCCTCGCCATTTCAGACCCACTTCCCTGCTCGACACGACAACGGCAGAAAGATGGCAACAGCGGCGGCGGTGTCAACGGCTACACCACAGTTCATCGCAAGGCTGTGGGTACCACACGGGGTGGAGACGAGCCGCACGATACTCCTGACCTCAACGCTCGCAGAGGCAGCGACAACGCACTGTACAGCGAGACTGGCACGGGCCGCCGACGTGCCTTGTCGCTGCCACGGTCACACGAAGACGTGAAAGAAATCCTGCCCCGGCTGCGTCCACTTCGCGAGGTTGGTCATAGTGACAGCTTGAGCAGGTTCTGCAGTCCACCACCACGGCTTTTGGCCGACCACCACGACACAGCCACCGGTGACACGCTGAACACCTTGCGCACCATAGTGGGCAACAGCAGCATGTATGTGGACGACAGGGAAAGGGAGAAGCAGCGCGAGGTACTCAGCGCACCGCCGACGTCGTCGACAATAATTCCATCTAGCTACTCACCACGCCCGGTAGGAGATCAGCTGCGTCTACTCCGTCGCCACAGCAGCCAAGGAAGCGCGCGCGGAACCAACGGTATGGCGACCCGGGCTACCGGCGGACTATTTACCTTGGAGAGTGTAGCTGGTGGCACTGGCGATACCAGTACCGCGTCGATCGAGACTCGGCGCAACGTGAAGCATGGGGCGGCCGCAGTAGTCGCGGCGGCGGTTGCGCAGCGTGGCATTGGTGAGATGGACAGCAAGTTGGCTGATGACTGGAGCAGGACCAATGTGAGGAGGGCGCCGCACAGCACTGAGGCTGAGCAACGGGGGCGCAACGATGACGAAACGCGAAGTGAAGCGTCTGACTCCGACAAACTGTTTGGCAGCACGCAGACGCTCTTCTCGCTGCGGTCAGGTGCGGAAAGAAGCAACGCCATGAATGCTGGCGCACAACCAACCCCGCCACCGGTGCCAGCGGCCGCTCCATCGTCGCGCACGCGCAACCGCGCCAACAGCGGACCGGGGTGCGCCGAAAATGAGCTCCCTGTCTACAAGTTCAATGTCGTGCTCAGCAGCGGCAGGACGACGACAGTCCCTATATCGCTTATCGTTGGCAGCGGCTGCGTGCAAGGGATGCGACCAACCATGGAGGATGCTCACTTCGCTGTTCTCAACGCAGCCCACGTTCGCGGTCAACCTGTCTCGCTTCTTGCCGTGCTGGACGGCCACTGCGGACGGCGGGTGGCCGACCTTGGAGCCAAGTGGCTGCCTCACTACGTATTGCATCACGCCGCCCTTGGCGAGAATAACGCGCTGGCGCTTGTGGAGTCCATCCTGCAGACGGACCGTGAGATCTTCCACACGCTTCAGGCAAAGAGTCAGCTAAACGAGCAGCACAAGGCGGGCCGCGGCATCGGACGTCGACGCCACGACGTGGAGGAGGAGATGTTCGACGAAATGGCGAGCGGGACGAACGGCGGGTCGACACTGATCGCAGCCGCCGTGTGTGGCCGGATGCTGTACGTGGCGTGCCTCGGCGACGCCCGAGCTGTGCTCTACGACGGACACACCACGATTGCCATGAGCGAAGATCACAAGCCTGGCAATACGACTGAGTCCCGTCGCATTGCCAAATGTGGCGGTTTCGTGCAGTTTGGCCGTGTGTGCGGTATTCTCGCGGTGAGCCGCGCCCTGGGCGATTTTGAGTTTAAGTTTCATCCGTCGTCGGCTCTCGATGGGAAAGGCAAGGAGAAACTGTCGACGAACTTTCCGTTCGGCGTCCTCCGCGACAGCGACTTGAAGGGGTCAGCCGCGCCACCGTCGCCCTCGCACTGCCGCCGCTTCATCTCGAATCGGGACTTGATGGTGAGCAACATAGCCGACGTCCAACAACTGCATCTTACTGACGCCTCCGCCTTCTTACTCCTCGCATGTGATGGGCTATGGGACGTTCTGAGTAACGAGGAGGCCACCGAGTTTGTGCGCGACTTCCTGTGCTACACACCGGACGTTTGCGACCCGCACATTCTCTCCGGGGTGAAGTCGCGCCCCTCCCCAGACGTGGTTCAGCGTGTCCTTAATAACTGCTGTCAGAAGCTCGCTGAGTTCGCTGTGGATCGCGGCAGCATGGACAACGTCTCTGTGATGGTACTCTTCTTCCACGATGTCGTTGACACCGTCGCACGCTTCAGCAGACGGGTGCCGTCCCCAGCGAGGGTGGATGAAGGCTCCAGTAGCGCCTCTCATCAGCCCCACTCACTGCGCGACTCGGGCAGGTCCAATTCGCGCAACTCTGCACCGTCGGCCTTCCAGCTGACAAACAGCCAGCTGAAAGTGCGCAATGGCCGCATTGTCGCGCAGCGGTAGCGATCGGCGTGCCTATATGACCCGTACCCCATTCCGTCCACGCTTGCCTTGTCACCTCCTCCTCCATCAGTTGAAGAGCTGGTTTGAATGCATTAGCTCTCCTGCATCCATACCCCGACCAATACTCAGGGATGAGTTGCCGCCGTCTTTCTCTCCCTCTCTTGTCATATTTTCCCCCTCCTGTGGTGCACATGGCAAACGCAGACACCCTCTCTTTCGTGTTATCGCCAATGTCCAGCATCTAGCGAATCGTAACTCGAGCACGACCACACAGAGGGAAGTGGGGTGTGTGTGTGGATAAGTGGAGTGGAGAGGGAGAGGTGGCGGCTCCCGTGTGTAGATGCCCCGTGCACTCTCAGAGACGTGCCCTTTTTCTTCCGCTCTCTGGATTTGTTTTCCCGCTCTGTCTTCTCGCCGTCTCTCTCTCTCTGTGGATGTATCGGTCTGTGCAAGGACGCGCATTCAAGGCGCATGCCTGCGTGTCAATGGAAAGAATGAAATAGAGGAGCACGTGGTAAGGTGAGGAACGGAAGCGCTGGCGGTGCGTCGAGTTCTCTGTGCAATGGACTGAAGCAGCGACTAACGCACACCTCACTCATCCCCTGAAGCACTGTGTTAAGGATAAGTATGTGGGCCCATTCTCGTTGTTCCTTCCAGCTCAGCGACCCTCCTTCCCCCATCCTCCTCTCAAAATCGCGGATTGAGCTTCGGCTCCTCTTCCGCCCTCTCCCTCTCTTCGGTGTGGCAGTGAGTGTCCGTTCCAGCATGTGGCGAAAGATATGTGGGCCGGCATGGGCACACAGCCCCTCACACACACACACACACTGCAGAGAGGTGCGGCGATAAGTGAAGGGAGAGGATGGGACGACACAATCGATCGATGCTTTCCCCCCGCTTGGTGCATCTCCAACGCGTTTCTCTATGTTTATTTGGTTGCCTTTTTCCCTCGCCTCTTCCCCTTCATGCGTTATGGTCATTCCTGCCGCAATCGCAACATTGAGAGATGCGCCCCCCCCCACACACACACACATACGGAGTCACACGCGCCTTCCTTGAGACCCACTAGAGGTGACCCCCCCCCATTCCCTCCGCCCTGTCCGCTCTCGCTATCTTCGTCCAGCGGACAGCCCTCCCACAGTCGCTGAGCTTCCCTCACGCGTCACCTCCTCCTCACCCCCACCACGGCCACCGGCGAAACGCAATCATCGCCGCGTTCACCTCGTCCTAGACAAGCCTTCAGTAGCACTCATTAAGCCCTCTTCGCCACCTGTACCCCTTCCTCTCTCTCGCGCCTCCCTTTCAATTTCTGTGCAACGGTGTTTGAGAATGTTGCTCACCAAGGAAGAGGTGCAGACTATCACCCTCAACGCCAAGACCGTGCACAAGTACGCGGATCAGGCGTTCTTCCCTGCGGAGATCAACAAAGCCGGCACGCACATTGGCGATCAGCCGTTCCTCAACTTCTTTGTGCGCTACCACCACCGCTATGCGCCGGAGCAGTACTCATGGTCACGCGTACGTCGTGTCATGCTGCTCGAAGACGTGATGGCGGCTCACAACTCTGCTATAGCGCCTGTTGTGACGTGCCCGACGATTGAGTGGCGCAGCAAGACATTTTGGGTTTGTTTCGCTGTGGAGACGGTGCAACCACGGTCGCCCTCGGCGGCGTCTCCAACGACACGGTGGAGGAAGAAATAGTGACGCTGCCGCAGCTGTCGAACACGCCTCCAACCGAGGAGGAGGTTTTGGCCTTCTGTGTGGCCAGCGCAAATCAACGGCCGACGGAGGTGTACGCGGATGGAGTACTCGGTGAGGCACCCGCAGCGCCGGCAGCCAACCTGGCCACGAACGGCAGTCTGCCGCAACCGGAGGGTGGGGTGGTCGCCGATCAGGCGCCACCGCCGGCGGCACTCGATCCGCGCGTGTTTGTGCCGACGCCACGGCAAGTGGAGTTGCTTCGCCAATACAAGAAGCAGCACCTGACGCATCATCAGTGGACCGAGGATGAGATTGAAGCGTCAAAGATGCTGCGGCAGCGGTACTGCAGC
This sequence comes from Leishmania lainsoni, assembly GCA_003664395.1. NCBI lineage: Eukaryota > Euglenozoa > Kinetoplastea > Trypanosomatida > Trypanosomatidae > Leishmania > Leishmania lainsoni. Next base: position 322,585 of record RAIA01000052.1, on the reverse strand, counting down.
ACTGGGGTGGCGACAGCACCTGTGCGCACCGTCGCCTACATGCAGCACCACCGCGTTGAGGAGCGCAAGCAGCAACAGCAACAAAGGTATGTCTTGGGGGCAGCCTCGTCTGCCGCTGCCACGTCGCAGGTTGCCGAGGTAAACGCGCTGCGGGAGCCAGCAGTCAGCACGGCCGCTGAGAGTACCGGCGGCTACGCCCTGACGCAAAGACAGCGCTCACCACTCTCTGCAGTAACGGCAACATCGCCATTTCTGCCGCGGAGTGTGTTGCGTGCTCAGAACCACCAACTGCACCAAGCATCCGCCACCTCTACCTTAAAGCAGCGCATTCCTGCTGACGGCACGTCCTCGGTGCTACTCCTTGGCGACAGTGCATCGGGGTTCCTCTCGCAAGTGTCCGTGTCGCACACACCGCCTCCCGAGGCGCAGACGCCGACAAGTATGCAGTCTGGATCCTTGTCGGCGCTCTCCCAGCACTTGTCGCAGCTCCGCGCAGCCGAAGAGTCGTTCTATCAGTACATCAGCGATGAGTCTCGCAGCGCCTACTTGAACCGACTCGCCGATCTGACAAAGCGCAACAGTGAGACAAACAAGCGCAACCGTCGCCGTGGTATTGCGAATGAGCGACGGCTTGAACGAAAAGGCAATCTTCTGGTGTCGTGCGGCCTGTGGATCACCGATGACAAGGAGCGGGCGAGCAAGGCAGAGGACTACGTCAAGGCGCAGGCAGGCGACTCCAGCAGCTCTAAAAAGAATGGTGAGAGTGCCACGGCAGCTAGTGCTGTCGCCGGCGGCGGCGCTTCTAGCGACGGTGCGGACACTGCCAAGAGTGCTGAGGACGTGTTCGTGGAACGGTTCAAGGCGTACTACAATGCGCAGCGCATCTCCTTCGCCGACTGCGCCGACTCAGACCTGTTTGCCAGCAGCAGTGACGCGGACATCGACCCTCTTTTGCAGGCCGCCTCCGCACCCGACGCCGACACAGAACCCGATAAGCCCCACCTGGCGTACAGCGCCGGGGCCGCGACGGACGTGTTGCGCCCCGGTCGGCGCCCGGGTCGGCGCCTTTTGCCTAACCGACTTCGCACCGAGGAGAACTCGCCTGCGCTGGTGCAAGCACAGCTGGTGCATCGCAGCACTGTGCGCATGGCAAAGCGTGCGAGAGAAGTGTGATGCGCGTGCCGTGGATATCCGAGCCTGCAGCTGCTGCAACTGTAGCGCTCCCCCTCCCTCATGGGCTGTTGGTCGCTTCAAGTGCCGCTACCGCCTTTTGCAGAGTATGTGCGCGTGCTCCCTTCCCCTCCCCTCCCCTCGTGCCTCGGCGATGGTGTGCGGTTCTCTTTCATCGTGTTTGTCGGGGGTATGACCGTTCTGGATCTGGTCTTCGTTGTGTAGGGATGTGGTTGTGGAGGAGGAGGAGGAGGAGAGAGGGCATCTCTGCGTGTCGAGGGCAACGAAAGGTCTGGTTGCGAGCGCGTGCGTGCGAGTCCTTCATTGTGCATGGGGGAAGGTCACCGGCGTGTGAGGCCGTGGCGATAAGAATGAAAACAAAGAAGAACGCCAAGTTCGTTCATTTTTTTCTCTTTTCCCAGACTTGTAGGCGGGAGACTGAGAGCTGCGAGCACGCAAACCCTTCAGTGCCAGACAGTCATGCGTGTTCGGTGAGCTCATATTCGGGAAGATCGTGCATTCAGACCGCTGGAGAGAGGAAGGAGGCGTCGACATCGATAGGCGAGGCCTCACCAGCGCAGCAGTGCATCCGCCTGCGCTTGTCACGGAGCGGGGTGTTGCTTTGTTTCTGTTTTCCTAGTGCTCTGGTGTGCTTTGCGGCCTCTAAAAGGATGGGTGATGTTCTCTGAAGTAAGGAGTGGAGGAGGGGGGGGGCACTGGAAGCACACACGCACGTGTGTGCGCAGCCGATCGATCCTGTGCTGTGTAAACCTCGTTCTAACTCTCTCTCTCTGCTGTGTCATCTCCCTGCACCCCGCACTCCCCAAACCAGTGGGCCCACACATGCTCCATCGCGCGCTGTCGAATGCATTTTGGGCAGCCTCACTTCAAAGAGCGCCTCACGCCTTTGCAGCAGCTCACTGTCGTCCTTCCCTCGCTCTCACTGGCGGTGGGAGGGGCGAGGCGTGAACGTCTATACTAACAAAAAAAAAGACTGCCCTCCGCACGCGTACCACACCTCCTCAAGGCTATTCCTGCAGTGTTCACTGCCGTGTACACCCTCACCACACCCTCTCCGTCTTTCGAGTCCACAATCAGCAACGCGCGCTCCCCTGCGAGGCAAAGAGAAAAAGCGGCGTGTGGGTCCCAGATCATGGAGTGCGGCAGCAGTGATGTGGCTGCCTTGCTCTTAGCAACCGAGCTCAAAGGGAACGCAGAGCGTCTGAGAGCCTCCCACCTGGCCTCACCAAGGCCGCCGCCACAGATGGTGCTGCTGTCTCTTTCCCGGGTCGGCGCCGCGCAACCAAGACACAGGTAGAGTCGCTTCTCGAAGACCAACGGCGTTTTGCGCTACGCGACGGTGCCGCAGTGTCGCAATCATTTTCATCGTGTAGGGGTGTATCAACCGTCAACCGCGGGGTCGGAGGTGGTGCCCTCTCTCATCTGCCAGACATGTTCGGACAGGGTACGCAGCCGGCCACAGCGTTGACAGCACCAATTCCAATGGGCACGGCGTTGTCGACGTCGGCGGTCGTAACGGCCCTGCAGGACGCCGTACTCTGCTGGAGCGCGTCATCGTCGTCACCTGCTGTGCGGGGTGGTGCGGTGGGTACCCGTCACGACGGCGTCGGTGATGGTGATGCGATCTTGGCGCCGCACGTCCGTCGCTCGTGGCGACTCATAGAAGCAACACACCGAAGCGTCGTGCGGTCAGCCTCGCCTCCGCCTGCGAGCTGGAGCGTTGGGCAGCGTTGGGTGCGGGTAGACCACGTGGCGCAGGTCAACGCGCTGGCCCATGCCGTATGGGAGGAGTCAGTTATGCAACGTGCTCGGGAGCAATCTGGCACAGATTGTTCGTATTCTACTGGGCTGCGCATGTGCTACGACAGCACGCACTCCACTGCGTCTTTCTCAGCTTTCGTGTCCGCCGCCTCCTCCGACGTTCTCGTGCGCACAGAAGCCCAGGAGACGTACAAGGAGAGCACCGCCTGTGGCCGTGGCTGCTCCTCGCCATCGCTGGCGTTCTTCACCTTCACAAAGAGGGAGTACGACACGATCGTCCCACCATCGATACGCTTCACGTACGCCTCGTCCTGTTACCTGGTGCAGCTCTGGGCACGGTTCGGCAACCCAGTCGTGGTAGTCGACCGCTGGCGGTGGTCAGAGAGTGGTGGCGAGGAGGGTCACGAGAAGGGGGAACAGTGGGTGCCGACCGTGGAGGAGGCGTGCGCCGAGTACCACCGTGTCACTGTCGGTGTTCTGCAGCTGCGGCGACAGCAGTTGCTGGACGTTGTTCAGCTACAGCAGCAGTGCCCGGTGGGCGAGTCGTCCGCTGCGCCGTCGCCTGCAGCGCGCGCCACGCGTGGGGGCAGAAAGAGGGGGACGGGGGTCACGGTCGACGAAGGCAGCAGCGCTGTCGCCGAGTGTACTTCAAAGACGGCGGCCCTACGTCAGGTGCCTCCTTTTGTGGCCTCCTTTGACCGCTATGCCCTCCTGCAGCACACGGAAGCCGCAGTACTGACAGATGACTCCAGCGCAGCTCCTGCACCACTGCGGCGGGTGTGCAGCTCTGCTACACTTAAGGAAGGTGGACCCTCAATGTCGCCGCTGCCGTCACAGCCGTCGCCGCTGCCAATACCGCCATTGTCGGACGAATCTTCCGCCACTCTCGCTGCTACCGTGTCTGGTGACTCGGGGGCGCTTGCCTTGGGTGTCCCCCTTGCACCACCGTGGGCGGGGCCCGCAGTCACGGCCCAGGAGCGACTCACGGCGCAGGTGACGCCAAACTTCTGGTTTGTGCACGACGCTGAAGTGCACCGACGCTCCTGCCTGGCACAACTCCTGCGGCAAGAGCAGCAGACGAATGTGCCGTATCAATTGGCGGCCAACCGCTACCTCGCCTTGGCAGCGAGTACCGCACTGGCGCTGCAGCGCGCTGTGTTTGCTTTTTACAGCCACGACGATGAAGCCGACTTGGCGGAGGCGCCGGCGCGGAACAATGAGGTGGACGCGAGGGACTCGACTGACCGCGCTGCCCTCAGGGAGGCGACTGTGCATCCTGGTAGCAGCTCCCTCACTCTACACCCGCTGGGTCGTCCACCTCGGAGCACCTTCACAGTGCAGCTGCAGCCGCTGCCAAGTGTGGACCCGGCTGCGTGGCGGACAGCCGAGGTCACGGTGCGCAAAGCAGCAGCGGAAGTGCTCGGGACAGTGAACTCGGCCTCTCCAGCTGCTGGTGTGGCGTCGCCTTCGCGGCATCCGTCTCGGCCCGCTGCGACAGCGGTGAGATCGCAGAAGCGTGCGCGCAGTGCGACCACGGCGCACGTCGCTACAAGCGGCAGACGCAGAGGCCGCGTAGCGGTAATCAAGAGCGTGGCAAAGGGTGTTGCAGCCGACGTGCTAGCGCAGCGCAAGGGCAACGGCGACAGCGACGACGAGGTTGCCGGCAGTGAGGTGCCCGCGCCTTCCGAAACTGATAGTGAGTTCAGCAACGACGAGCAAGACCATGAGGGCAACGTCGCAGGTGAGGACGCTGACGAGAATGTGAAGATAGAATTCACGGGAGAACAGCGGCAGCGACACTTCACGCGGTCTTCTCCCACATCATCTTCATCGCGGCTGCGCCTTTCGGCTGGCACTGGGACGGCCCATAGTCAAGCATCACACCTTCCAGCAGACGCCACATACGCAGCACTGCAAACATACATCACGGACGTACTACCCTTCCGCTGTGCTCGGCTGCGCGGCGTGGTGCAGGCTGGTTGGCTTCTTCCCGCGCCTCCCACACTGCCGCATACCCTCACCGACCCCGTTGAGGAGGAGGAGGTGGGCGCCATCGATGCGCAGACACGAGGGAACACCACAGCAGAGAATGGGCCGACGTCCACCTTCCCATTATCGTCATCCTCACCACAGCCAGAGCAGGGACCCGTGACCGGCAACACGGTGGCGGTAGCACATTCCCTAAACCCAGCCCTGTTTGCCCCCATCTTAACAGAGGAGGAGTATCAGCAACTGCGGAAGGTGAACGCGGCGAGTGTCTGCAACCGTGTCGTTAGCCACACTGATGAAGCTGTTCTTCTCTCCCTGCCGTCCACTGTATCGCGCCTGCATCGTGAGGTGGAGCAGGAGCTGGAGCGGTACCTATACGAGGACACGTCAGCGCTGATGGAAGTGAACCCGGTCGCACAGTCGCTCGTCGGCGCCATTCGTGTGGCCTACACACAGAACAAGCTGCTGCATCGCATCGCAGCGCGACTCGAGCACGTTCTGGACGGACTGAAGAAGGTCAGCGAAGAATGTGCGGAGGAGGCGCAGGCGGTGTCGCGCAGGTCTTAAGGCAGCGCTCGTTACAGAGACAGTGAGGTAAGGAGACTGAGGACGAGTGGGATCAGACGCCGTGTGCCTTTTCTATTGGCGGTTAAAGTCGCATACGTGCGCCTCCCCCTCCCCCCTTCCTCCTCCTCCTCCTTCTGTCGCTTCACGCTTGTGCGGCAGAACTTTCCCACACGGTAGCACTGAAGCTTTCTCGCTCGCCCTCTGTTGAACATATGCACAGATGCCCAGATCAACTGCGCCAGTCCGCGCGCGTGCTCACGAGGGCACTGACCGCACGCGTATCTGGACGAACTACACGGAAGAGCACATCAATGTGAGAGAGTAATAATAATAGCGGAGAGGGGGGAAAAGCACCCGACTCTCAAACGCACTGTTGTCTCTGCCGTCTCTCTCCTCCCTTGGTCTTCTTCCGTGCCTCTGAAGGGAAGCTGAGATTGGTGGGGAGCGGTGGCGGTGGTGGTGAGAGCTGCATCAAGGCCCAAACACCACCGCCGCGTACGCGCACAGCGATTGCAGACTGTCGCGAATACCGCATGAATGCTCCTCTCCGTGCTCAACTGGAGTAAAAGAGAGGCAATCCCACCTTGCCCCTGACGCTACTGCAGTTGGTTTCTCGCCTCGGCTGAGGCTCGATTCTCCCACTTCTCTCCCCTCCCCCTCCCCTTCTCATTTCTCTCTCTCTTTCCTACACCCTCTTCTCTGGGTTGGGAGGCGCGTTGTTCCTGCTGCCCTCGTTCGCCGAACTGCTCTCGTCGGTTCTCTATTCGCGCGTTTGCTTCCATTTTAGTTATGTGCTGACAACACAGGCACGGTGGCTGAATGAGAAGGCACGTCCTCCCATCATGCGCGCACCGCTGCTGCTAGCACAGCGATCCACCTGACGGTTTGGCCCCACTCAGCGGCCTATAGCAGCACATCTGCAATGCTCGTCGTCGCCGTTTCTGACACCGGGGTGCCTGCTGAGCACATCAGCCGCGCACCACACCTCACGCCTTCAACAAGAACGGCAGCACCAGCCCCCTCCTCCTCTTCATGCGCCTTTCGTGTCATCGCCCATGCGTGCGACGCCCTCGATTGGATCAGCGGCTCGCGCAAGAAACAATGAGCTGCTGGCCACCGACGAGGACGGGGGTAGCGTGTGAGCACGCGGCGTCTACATCTCCTTTGATAAGTTGAACGCCACTGTTGCACTGCTAGTCGAGGATGCGGGACGCGCGCTCCTCGAAAGCAACGCTGCGACTGTGAAACGGGGTGCTGCACAGAGTCTCACCGATGCCAATAGTGGCAAAACATGTGTGACTGGCTTCAGCCATGCTGATATGTACTGCCCGCCCCTCATGGCTCACGAATTGGCCAACGACACCTCGAGGTTCTCAAAGGTTCGTGAAAGGTTAGCAGGCCTTAAGAGACGGTAGTCTGAAGTCAAGACGGTCTGCTGGTCGAGCTCCAGGAGGGCGTGTCTGTGCGGCCCAGACACCTACCTGTCCTACTTCAGCGATGCGTTCGAGCCTCCACCGCCACCGGCGCTGTCGACCGCGGCAACCCGCCGTCACGCAGCTGCTGTCGGGGTACACGGTGGAGCTCGTGCGCCGTAGATTCGGCGCGATAATGTCGCTGGAGAGAGGGTGGAGCTGACGAGCATGACCTACGTACGATTCTATGGCGTAAAGGACGGTGAAGGCTTCACTCAGAAGAAGGTCACTGTGCGCGCTGTCACTGACGGGGACGGCAATCGGCACGAATGACTGCCACGACTGTAGCGATTTCGATGACGATGATGAGGAACCAGCAGCGTCTGGCACCTCAGCTGTAGCGACAGACGGCAACGATGCGCTGCGTCAGTACATGGCCGCCTACGAACCGGATCCGTACCTGGGCTGCTCGTCTCTGCCGCGCTTTTCGTGGCTGTTTCGATGGATTTCTCTCTACGCCGTCGTTGAGCACGCCCCGCCAGCCGTGAAAGAGGCACTGTTCTGCCTCAGCTTTCCGCTGATGCGCTCGCTGCGTGCGGAAACGACATCGCTGCCGCGTGAGTTGGCGAAGGTGCAGCGCCTCCTGCAGGCCTGCGGGCTCGCGTACGTGTCAGCGAGAGAGAAGGCCAGGCTCGTATTATCGCATCAGCGATGCCGCAAAGCGGTCCATCATCGCCCCACTTCGACACGCTGCAGCGGTTTTTATATCCGCACGAGCACGTGATTTGGCTATCTATTCCCCCGAATCCCAGCCGCCCCTCTTCTGGGACCACAACCGCCACACCACCGTCGGCGATTCCACGCGCATCCGCACCTCTGCTTGCGGGAGCTGTGACGCAGGAGATGCGCGAGGCTATTGCAGCATCAGTGCCGCCCCCTCCTATGGTGCCGACGTACCGCGGTGCTGGGTTTGCAATTGAGGTACCGCCGTCATCCACTATCACGGTGAAGGACACGGCGTCCACGGCGATGTGGTACGTCAGGGGTGCTGGTGCACTTGATGCGAATGGATTTCCTCGCTGGCTGACCTCAGCAAACCTCACTGTCATGTGCAAGGAGCACGCCATGATGCGTGGTCACACTAGTCCCCCATCCGAGCTGCGGCTGCAGACCGCCATAACAAAGCGGAACCGGGCGGCAGGTCAGGAAATGTGTCGTCGTATAGCTGTGGCCGCTAATCCCAACTCGCCATACACGAACTCCGAGGTGTTATTGGACACCATTCTCCGGCATCTGCCGCCCACACGGCACCTCGGGACGCGCAGCCTCCTTCAAGCGTTGCGGTCGGCAATCACTGACTTCCTCCCTGCGAATCCGACCCGGTTGTTCCGCAACGCGCCGACAAAGGAACAGCTGTTTGAGTTTCGGCAGAGGAACAACATGTGGTCGATGCGACCTGGACTGCCACTGCCGGATCTACGTCTGCGTAGGAGCTACGCCACTGATGAGCTCCTGCACATGCTGGCTGCTGACCTGCCGCGTAGGGCAGTCGCGCACCTCGGCCGACTCTTTGGCTACCTTTCGTATGGCACGCGCGAGACGATACACCTTCAGCACCGTTACCTGGTCGACCTGGTGGAACAATACCCGCCGTACTTTATCGTCTACACAGATGTGGGGTCAGCGAAGAAGCGCTTGGCACGCATTCAGCTCCTTCAACACCCACCACCAGCGACTGCACTCTCTGGCGACGAATGGGACCCGACGAGGACTACTGTTTTGGAGGGCGAGCTGCACGCGACCGAGCGGGAGGGTCGCGCCATCCTAATAGAAGGCCTCTCGCTCTCCTTGCGGGAGACACTGAACCTGAAACCGGTGCCGTAGAGCTCCACCGCCGAGAACAAGAAAAGCAACGGATGGACGAGACCTGGCACTGCTGGTGTGAGTGCTTCTATGCGGACCCTCCTCCTTCCCCCTCCTCTCACTCCCCCGCGGCACGTCTCCATATTCAACCTCCACAAGCCTTCGAGGCCTCACACGGCTCTCTCACTTTTCCCTCTTTCCTTTTTCCTCTCTCCACAAAACCGAGGCGTTTCATTATTGATCAAACTACTCACAACGATCACCATCGCCACAGTGAAACACCGGACATGTAGTTGCACAGTTAGCCATGGAAGACGCATACTAAGCCCGCGTACGTTCACGATGCTTCGTGAACACGAGGTGTGTTTTTCATCTTGCGAAGCAAGCCCTCACCAAACTTTGGACTTTGATGGAGGTGATGAAGAAACTGCCATGGCAGCAGCGTCGAGCTCGGATGCGACTAGCGCACTTTGGCATGCATGCCGGTGATCTGCTCTTCTGCATCAGCGGCTCCGGCTGTATCGGCGACTTGACACACACACACACACACACACACACGCACACCACTTACGAGCAGACAAATAAGGCAGTCGCCGGCTTGGTCACGATCACTGGCGAGCCTTTGATGCCCCCTCCCCAAGGGTGCCGCGGGCAGTCTCTTTATTCCAGCAACGGTGTACTGGCGCACCCTCACAGAGGCGTTACACTCGGATCACTCGGTGGGCAACCTGTTCGAGCATCGCTTGGCAGAGACGCAGCAGCTGTGTGACAAGATCGAGCGCCACCGCCGCAAGGCTGAGCTTTAAGCAGGAGAACAAGGGAGAACCGATACATCGGTTGTACTCGAGTCTCTTCCTGTCACTTCTCAAGAAAGCCAAAGGTGAAAAGAACAAAGAGGATGGGGTAGGATGGTCACTTAATTGTAGGCCATTACACACGCACACACACACACCACACACACACACACACATCACTGTCGTCATGGCGATCACGATAGACCCTCCCTCTTCGTGCGGAGACGCGACCACATCAGCCAAATAAACAGACAGAGGGGAAAAAGAGAGTGAAAAGCGCTCGCGCAGCGAGAGAGAATTCGGTCGACTGGTGTCAGAAACCTCATGCACTCCACAGTCAGCTGCGACAAGGTTAATGTCCTCCCTCTCCCCTGCTTGCTCGGCTCTCTGCGCTCCTTGCACGCAATACTGAGAGGGGGGATGTTGGGAGGAAACAAGGGTGGGTAGTGGAGAAAGTGGTGGGGGAGAGGGCTCTGTAACTCGCATTCATATGATCGCTGGCATTTTCCTTTCGCATCGCACCTCTTGCCACGTGGCTCTTGTGGTGCAATATCCAGTGTCGCCCCTCCCGCTCGCTGCCCGCTGCTCACCCTCGACCCTTCTTCGTTATTTTATCCTATGGCACTACTCCTTACGAGGCTCGGGTGGGGCATCCCGACACGTTCGCTCACCACGTGTTCTCTGCGCACACACACACCCCTCAATGACACTCACTGTTCTTCTGCTTCATCTCCCTGCCCGCCCCCCTCCTTCATGCTTCTTGTTCCTTGAATACGCACTCGAAGTCAACACTTTCCTCTATCAGCGACATCTCCATAGCACCCTCCCCCGCCACTCTCGCCCTCGTCTCCTATTCTCCCATCCCGACTGACTATCCCGCAATCATGTCTGATATCAAATACGAGAACGGCAAGCCCACGTACTCCGGCAACACCGTCGTGAAGTGCTTCAAGGACAACGGCAACGGTCTGCTGTTCCGCATCGTGAACGACGAGGAGCACAAGTGGGCCTTCTACAACGACACCACAAACTACAACATGGTGGTGAAGGTGGCGTTCGGCAAGGACAGCAAAATTGAGCCGATCGGCAACACGACTATGCATAAGGACGAGGAGTCTGGCGAGTTCAAGTGCGAGTTGGAGATCGCGCCGTTGATGACCGAGATGTTCATCGAGGGCGAGCCGAATGGCTTCAAGATCAGCTTCGAGGCGAACCCGATTCCGAAGGCGTGAGGAACACGTTTGGGCTGACAACGAGAGGCAGGCATAGTCGTGCGAGGAGGGGAGGCGAGGGAGGCACGCTCGCACGTACACAGGCATACAATGTAGAAGAGGGCGCCAAATTCGAACGAGAAGTCAGAGAAAGGGAAGCGTTAGGCGTGTGGGGGGGGGCGAGGGATGCGGATCGAAAAGAGGTGGCGATGGGGATAGGACGAGACGGTGTCAAGAACAGCGCAGTAACAGTGATTCCACTGCCTCCTCACTCCCCAGTGGCGTCTCTTTCTCTCTCTTCCCACCCTCTCACCTTCCTCCTCCCCTGTTGCTCATCCTCATCATGGGCTTGTTCCAGTGACACACGTGTCGTTGACCGCGCGTTCCTGGCAGTAGAGCCTGTCTCTCTTCTCACTTTTTCTCACCTCACCAACTCACCCTTTTCGCATGTGTAGTGCACGTGTCTGCACGTACTGGCGCTTAGTTATGTTTTCCCGTATTCTTCTTCCGCCTCTCGCTCTCGCTCAACTCTCGCCTGTGTATACGCACGTGGGGTGTGGGTGTGGGTGTGGTAGGGAAGTCGCATCTGCGCCACGCACTCGTTGCCATTGATGTTCCGGTGTGTTTTATCCCCTCTCGTTTCCCTCCATTGTCTTTTATTCGTTTTTCTTTTTTGTTTTTTCCCCCTCCTCAGCGTCCCTTTCCGTTCTCCTGGGAAGGCCAATTTTTTTTTTTTTTGCGGGCGGGAGGGGGGGCGGTCGCGGTGTGGTGTTGAAGGGCGGAGAGGCGTCGGTGGGAGGGGAGGGGGGAGGGAGGGAGGGGGCGCCTCTTGTCGCCCTGGCCGGGTACGCGCAGCTGTACCATTTTTCTCTCCCTCTTCTGCCCTTTTGTGGCTCTGCTTGTCGTCCCGCTTCCGATTCCGTCGTTCCAGCAGGTACACGCACATGCACACACGCGCCGGCACACGCAGGGAGAACGAATAGGAACGGCGCGATGCCTGTCGGTGTATGTGTGGTTCAGCAACGAAGCGGAAGGAAAGGCGGCAAAGGACAGGAAAAATGAGAAACGAGGAAGCCAAAGACGCGGGAAAGCGCGAGCGCGAACGGGGGAGGAGGGATGAAGTGGAAAAGGAGTGGGTGCACTTGCGTCGTGGGTGACGGTGTATGCTGATGCGTCCCAGTGGCGTGGAGACATACCCGACCACCCCTGCGTGTGTTGGCATGTGGGGCTGTGGGCCCTGGAAAGAGAATGTGAGAGAGAGAGAAAAAGGGAACGTAACTCGGTCCTTCCCCATCCATAGTACGCATCCCTCGTCTCTGATATACACGTGCGCCCTTCGTTTCTCTCTGGCAGGCGCTCACTCACCCACATCACTCACCACACAAGCACACACACACACACATATATAGACAAGCGCACTATTTCTCAGTCCCCCTCGCTCCTCTTTCCTCCTCCTTCCCCCTCACCCCCACCACCACTCCAACCACACACACACACACACACACACTGCACACCTTTAATCTCTTTCTCGTGTTTTTCCCTCTTCAGGGACATGTAGAGATACACAACGTGGCAAAACTCACGGAGAAGAAAATTTTCAAGAGAAATTACAAACAAAGCGGTGTGTAGGAGCGGTTCTGCTCACACGCACTTTACGGCCCCTCTTGCTCCCTTGGCAGCTTAGAGAGCATCTCCTTCGCCCCCTTCACACGACTTGTTAGATTAGACCCCACCGGTGTCCTGCTGCGTCACCCTACGAGGGACCGAAGGAAGCGATGACGACGGCCACTTTTCCATCCCCCTTGTCAGCGCACAGTGAGTGCGGTTTGCTTAACGTAGCACTTCACACCGGCACGCCTCTCTCCCTCCCATTCCCTTTTCTACTCACTCTCATCTCCGTTGTGCTGCGATACCCCTGCACACGCACCACGTCTACACCAACTCCCTCTTCCCCACTGCGTGTGCCCATATATGTATGCTCACCAGTAACCCACTAGCACAAACCTGCGCCCTGACATACCTCACAAAGCCCAACGCAACCCCCCACACGCACACACACGAAGTCAACACTTTCCTCTATCAGCGACATCTCCATAGCACCCTCCCCCGCCACTCTCGCCCTCGTCTCCTATTCTCCCATCCCGACTGACTATCCCGCAATCATGTCTGAGATCAAATACGAGAACGGCAAGCCCACGTACTCCGGCAACACCGTCGTGAAGTGCTTCAAGGACAACGGCAACGGTCTGCTGTTCCGCATCGTGAACGACGAGGAGCACAAGTGGGCCTTCTACAACGACACCACAAACTACAACATGGTGGTGAAGGTGGCGTTCGGCAAGGACAGCAAAATTGAGCCGATCGGCAACACGACTATGCATAAGGACGAGGAGTCTGGCGAGTTCAAGTGCGAGTTGGAGATCGCGCCGTTGATGACCGAGATGTTCATCGAGGGCGAGCCGAATGGCTTCAAGATCAGCTTCGAGGCGAACCCGATTCCGAAGGCGTGAGGAACACGTTTGGGCTGACAACGAGAGGCAGGCATAGTCGTGCGAGGAGGGGAGACGAGGGAGGCACGCAGTGTTGCTTGCATGGCACTTGCGTGGGCAGCGCTCATCGACTTGGTTCCGTCCTTCTTTCCTTCCTCGACCTCTCTCCCCTGACGCTCCACTTTCTGAAGAGTTGGTGAGAGCTGAGGAATAGGGACGAGTATAGGGGGGAAAGAGTAGGCCAATCTCCCAGCACTCAGAGAGACGGAGGGGGGGGAGGGAAATAACCGAATAGTCGAGTGCACGAGGATGTGCGTAGAGTGGAGAAGCGAGTGCACTTCGCGATATCGTATCAGTCGGGTCTTGCGTTCCCCTCCCCCTCCTCTGGGTGCTCCCTGTCTGTTAGTACCCCCCCCCCTGTCTCTCCTCCTTTTGCCTCGCATGTTTCTACATCAGCTTCTGTGGGGAGAGGGAGGGGGGCTTACCTCTCGGCCCCTTTTCCTTCTCCCCCTCCTCTCCATGTCTCGTTCTCTGTTGTCTCTCAGCCGTATTTTGTATTTCTCTTCCTCTTCTCTTGCTGATCCCATCCGACAACGCCACCAATCCGGTTTCCTCTCGCCCACTCTACCCACCACCGCCACTACCATCGGGATCATCGCCACATCCGCACTCTTTTCAGCTGTAGCTCTGGCGTGCATATGTATATGCGTGTGTGTGTGTATGTGTGTGCATGTGCGTGCCTCTGCAGGGGCTGGAAGATTCATGTGCTCCGCGCAAATCGTCTCTCGTCGCTGTCTCGCGTGCTGCTATAAGACAGCCAGACACAGACACTCCCATGCACACAGGCAAACACTTGCCCCCCCCCTGTGCTGTAGCGCAATCTGACAGAACCAACAACTGGAACACGGCGAGAATGTAAAGCAGCGGCACGCCCTTCTCACGGAGTCTCTATGTGGCTGTGCGCAGGGAGGAAACGGCGCAAGTAGCGTTCATCATCTGTGGATCATTTACCCCCCCTCCCCCTCCCCCTCCCTCTCTCTCTTGTTTTATTCACCTTCGGCGCTTTGTATGCTCCCCCCCCCCTCCTCCTCGCGCTTCCCTCCGCCCCCTTTTTCCCCATGTAGGCCATCTCTCCTTTTCGATCTGCAACGACGCTTCTCCCGCTTCGGTTGCCGATGGACGGTTCGCGGCTTTGGAAAACAAAAAAGACACACACACACACACACACACACACGTACACCGATGCAAGCACGTCCATGTCGTGCAGATTTCTCTCTCTTGTGGGATGAGACATGCCACTGCCGAAAAGCATCAGACAAACCCCCGCTGCATTTTCCCCCTCTCTCTCTCTCTATGGTGCCCTCTTCCACTTCTCCTTGCGCACATACGCGCGTACACATGCCTGGCCTGGCAATGCTTTGCAAAGTGCACGAGAGGCGGGTAAGTCGGAGAGATCGACTCCGTCCCTGTGCCCTCTTTTTTCCGTGAGTTTGCTGCTGGTTATCCGACACGTTCGTCTCACGACTGTGCGTTGCGCGAAGCGAGGGAAGTGTGGTGTATTGAGTGGGCGCACGCGCGCACACCTTTGCTACCACGCATACACACACGCATGTGCATATGAGCCCATCTGCATCTCATAGACATTGCTTCATCCCTGTTGTCTCCCCCTCCCCCTCATTCACGCCATTATGTTAGTGCTGCGGTCTCACCCTGCCCTTGTTTGCCTTTTCCTCACCATTGAACCCCAGGCTTCCTGGTAATACGCGAGTCTGCTTGTGTGTAGAGGGGGGTGCGCGCGCGCACACACACACACACACGTGTGCATGCATCTTTGTGAGCTCGAAGGCCACTTGAAGACCATTCAGCGCACGCACACATCAACATCGTGTGCCGCTGCCTATACAACCCTGTAAGCGCGCACCGTTGTTCACCCCTCCCTTTTCCCCCCTCCAAAAACGCCTCAACGTGAGCACCTACGTACGTGCACGCTTCGTAGAAGCATGTCTGACGATTTGGCGCTGCTGCAGCAACAGCTCGGCGTCTTCCAAGACGAGGAGGAGATGCGCATAGACGTGGCGGCGCGCGTAGTCGCTCAGTCCTCGCGGGCAGCATTCGAAGACGAGGAGCGGCTCAAGAAAAGCTGGAACGAGCTAGAAAAGGCGGAGCATGTTGTGAACGAGCTACAACTCGAGTTGAACGAGGCACAGTTGGCGGCTGCGCAGGAATCGTCCGGGTTGCTGGGTGATACGCAGCAGAGCAAGTCAGTCGACCCGACGACGTCGTCAACACGGCGGGTGTCTGACATTCGCTTCCAACTCCATTCAGCGGAGCGCGCGCTCCAGTGCGCCGACGCAGCACTTCGGCAGACTCAAAAAGAGGTCGACCGGCGCCAGGCTGCGCGACTTGCCGAAGCGAAACGACTCGAGCGAGAGGAAGCAGAAGCAGAGCGTGCGTCAGTCGTGACCCGACCTGCAGCGCATCCGAAGGCAGCCGACGCAGCAGCAGCTGTGCGTGTAAGGCGCGCCACAGGTCGACCGGTTCCTCTCGCGTCATCGGCCTCCACTGCACTCCCGTGCACGAGTGTAAATGGCGGCACGCTGGCAGGAGGCAGCCTGGCGGTGCCATCGCCGATTGTCACGACGACGCGCGTGTTGTATCGAGTGCCGAATCACCTGAAGGGTATCACGCATAGCGACTATAGCAGTGGTCCAGTGCTTCCCTCGCTGGGCCGGGTGCAAGTAACGCGTGCGGACATCCGTTCGAAGCAGCGCCGCTACCAGGACGACTCGGAGATGGCGCACTACATTGAACGCATCACCAAACGACAGCGACTGGAGGCGGTGGCAAATCATCAGCGTCGGCTGACAGCTGTAA
The DNA here is from genome assembly GCA_003664395.1 of Leishmania lainsoni. Classification (NCBI taxonomy): domain Eukaryota; phylum Euglenozoa; class Kinetoplastea; order Trypanosomatida; family Trypanosomatidae; genus Leishmania; species Leishmania lainsoni. The sequence continues at coordinate 306,434 of RAIA01000052.1, read as the reverse complement.
GCAACCTCGTTGACACGTCTTCGAAGACACTGTCGGTCTCCATCGCAGAGTCAGCCGAGGAGCAAGTGAAGACGGAAGGTGAGCGAGACAGTCAGGTGCATCAAGTGAAGCAAGAGCCTGGCGTCGGCGACGCTACCGGGGGAGCCACGTCAGCAGCCGCAGGCGCACCCAAAACTCTCGTCGCCACGAAAGGGGCTGAGGTCGGCGAGTATGGTTGTCGCCTCCCGGAGGCACGAGTGAAGGTGGAGACAGACTCACAGAAGGTTGTGAACGAAGTAATCGATGTGGACGCACTCATGGAAGACGACGACGACATGGCGGTGGCGGAGGTGGTGACCCGGGTCTCCACCCAGCTCACTGATAGCTACACTCACTGTAGCCGGACAGCCACATCGTTCATGTCACAGAGCTCGCAGCAGCAGCGGCAGCGTGGGCGCACCGGCTCTGTATCGTCGACGGCCATCTCAGAGAGCGAGGAATCGTATTGGAGATGGAGGAGGTGACGCTGCTGCCCCAGGCGCGCATGGATGCCGCCATCTACAATCGCCTACTAGATTACCAACAAGAGGGACTTCTATGGCTTCTCGCCCTGCACTCCCGCCGCTCCGGTGGTATTCTCGGTGATGAGATGGGCCTCGGCAAGACGATCCAGGTTGCGGCGATGATCAATGCTCTGCACCACTCGTGTATGCTGCACGGGCCGGTGCTGATTGTGGCACCGATGACGGTGCTCCGTCAGTGGCTGGCGGAGCTGCACCGCTGGGCCCCCTACGTACGCTCTTGCGTCATGCACGAGAGCAGCGGCAGCGACGTTACGCGCGAGTGGCTGCTACAGTCAGTGCAAGGGACACCAGCCGTGATCATCACAACGTACGCAGCGATGCGCATGCACCTCGGGCTGCTGCTACGCACGGGCTTCCAGTACGTCATTCTTGACGAGGGACACAAAGTTAGCAACCCAGAGGCAGGCGCGACACTCGCAGCGAAGTCCTTTACGACCCCGCACCGCTTGATTTTAAGCGGCAGTCCCATCCAGAACTCGCTGAAGGAGTTGTGGTGTTTGTTTGACTTTGTGCGACCCGGTCTGCTCGGCACGATGAGTCGCTTTATTGATGAGTTCGAGACGCCCATTGCGCAAAGCCGCAACGCGTGTGCGAGTCCGCTGTCTCAGGCAACCGCCGTTGAGTGTGCCAAGGCGCTGCAGGCGCACATCGCCCCGTACCTGCTTCGCCGGCTAAAGCGTCAGGTGAACACGTCTCTGCCGCCCAAGTATGAGCGTGTTCTGCGCGTGCCGCTCACGGACGAGCAGCTCGACCAGTACCTGCAGGTGCTGTGCTCACCAGTGGTGCAACGGCTTTTTGCGCAGGTGGGGATGTGCGGCTCGCCCAACGGTGGCCTCGACCGGGACGGACGTGATTGCACCGGCTCCCTGCATGTGGCAGGGCCTCGGGTGAACATGGCGTCTCGTCGCTACAGCAGCAGCCTGCGGCTGGAGTCGTTCCGCCTCATGAACCAACTGCGGCAAATCTGTAACCACGCTGACATCTACGCAGTGCAGCAAGGGGCAGATGAGGAAGACCGCATGATGCTTGGTCGTCATGGTGCGGCGACGAAGCTATCTTCTGCTGCGGCAACACGATCTGGCCAGCATCGCTCCTTCCGCAGCAACAACCCGGTCAACCTCCTCGGCAGCGGGAAGCTAAACGCCCTACTCATGATGCTGAAGGAGTGGCAGTTGTTTGGTCACCGTGTGCTCATCTTCTCGCAGACTCGCATGATGCTCGACATTATCGAGAACATGTGCGAGCAGCACGCCTACCGCTACATCCGAATGGATGGTGAGACAAACGGCCACCATCGCCAGGAACTGATGGACCGCTTCAACGAAGATGACTCCATCTTTGTCGCCTTGCTAACGACGCGTGTTGGGGGCATTGGCGTCAATCTCATCGGTGCTGATCGCGTCGTTATCTTCGACCCGGACTGGAACCCGATCACAGATGTGCAGGCGCGTGAGAGGGCTGGCGTATTGGCCAGAAGAGAGAGGTGTGCGTTTACCGCCTTATCACGAGTGGCAGCGTGGAGGAGGCGATTCTGCGGCGGCAACTCGCGAAGATGTACGTGACAGACAAGTGTTGAAGGATCCGGAGCTGCAACGTTTCTTTCACAGGCAAGACAACTTCATGGAAAATTTCCTGCTCGGTTCCGAGTACGAGAGTCGTGTGCCGGTGGACAAGCGGTACTTACTTACAGCGCATCACTTGCATAGCGCCTCGGCTGGAGGCCGCGGCGGCGCGCGTAGTCGTGACAGACACGCGGCACCGTGGGAGTACAGCAATGCGGTTCCTGGCGTCGACAGTGACGGGAGTGAGGATGGAATCGACATCGCGGGGAGTAGCAGTGGCAACGACGCGGGAGGCACGGAGAAGCAGCTCAAGAAAGAGCGCACGTTCGGCATTCTGGTTCCTATTAAGGATGGAGGCGGCAGTGACGAGGTCAGCACTGGACGCGACGATCTCGTCGGCATCCTCGACAGTGGCAACGAAAATGAGAAGACTAGCAAAAGGGTGTGCTGCGAAACACAGATGCTGCAGGACCTGATAGATCGTCAGGACGTCTCCGTGGCCGGCCATGACCGCGTTGCGCACCGCCTGGCGCGCAAGAAGGCGGAGGACATGATGCGACGTGTGTCGTCGTCAGGGGCGTTCACGACGGAAGCGATGCAAGAGCAGCAGCGGCAGTACAGCTTGCTGCACGCGATTGTGGAAAAGAAGGCGAAGGAAGCTACAGACCGAGAGGAGAAGGGACGTTACTATCGTGAAGAGATGGCAACAGCGGCAGCGGCGCGGAAGCGTCGGCATGAGTAGTCAGATGTTCTCTCTTCCCCCTCCCCCTCCTCCCTCCCTGTTGCTCGTGTGTATAGGGCTTCTCTCGCTCGTCCCTTCCTAGCACGCAGTGACAGGTCACCACGCGCTCCCTCGTTGATTGTATTTGTTCTAATTCTACCTCCTTGTTACTCTGCGCTGCTGGGCGGAGAGGAGGGTCATTCTACTGGCTGCTGGTTTGTGGTTGCTTTGCTTGCTTTAGCTCCCCCCCCCTGTACAGACCCTTCTGTCTTTAGGGATCATCGCTTGGAGGGGAAGCGCTCCGGTTTGAGGTGTCGAGGGTTTCAATGGCGATGAGTGCGTCATTGTGGGCGCAAGCAGAGCTCAGGGTGCCCCTTCATGCTTACCCCCTCCCACTCTCTTGTTACACCCTTACACATCTCATGCTACTCCTGCTGCTGATTTGTGGGTATGTGTGTCCATCATGCGCACGCGTGTGTGTGTTTACTCCTCAGCATCAACACGGGCATGCACCTCTACACCAACGTGTGCGCACGCCATATAGTGACGCACCCCGAAGGGAACGGTTAGCTGGAAACGTAGGAAATGCCGTGTCAGCGGCGGGTGGCGGGTGGCGGAGATGGAAGGTACTTTGTCTCGCGCAGTGAGAGACCCCGCCTCCCCCTCCCCCCCCCACGCGCACGCTCTACAGACTCTCCGTGCTGCTTGGACAGAAAAAAGGGGGGAACACAGTGCGATGTGCAGACAAGCACTCGTCTTTGTCCATCATATCCGCTACCTCCCTCTCCCTCTCCTCTTGGCGGTGGCGACTTGATGATGATCGTTGATGGTTTGGGACTATTTCTTTGCCGGGGAGTAATGTATGCGTGCGCATGCGTGCTTGCTCGTCACGGTCGCCATCCTTGTGATAACCCACATGTATGTTGCCTCCTCTCCCATACGCACCCCGCCCTCCTGCAATCTCTCCTTTTCCAACGTACTTTAGGGTTCTTGGTTACACTTGGGAGGCAAACCAGCATTGCCCACACAGTCAGCACGGCTTTTTGTCTCCCCGACGCAGCTAAGCCCACGCACAAACCTAGAGGAAAACGCGAGTAGAGGGAGGCCCCCTGCTCTATGATACAGTCAAGTTTGTGGTGGTCGTGGTTTCTTCTTCCCTCCCCACCACCACCCCCTTCAGCTGCTTCTCCATCCCGTTGAGAATTACATCAACGTCCGGATTCACTTCATACCACACACACACACACACACACACTTCTTAGCGCCATTACTGCACACCAAGAGATAGAAGCGGCATTGCGTGGGCGCGTGGGGGGTGTAAGTAGAACACATCAGCCCGAGGACGGGGAGAAGGGAAAAGGCACGACTGCAGGGTGGTGTTATCGCGTTTGTGCGTACGTGTGTTGCGCTTTTCTCAGCTGGTGTGGTGCACCTGCGGATCGTGCTGGGGCCAGTTGGACGCAAAGATTGCGCCGCCCTGCCTCTCGCTCGCCGTTCTTCTCTCGTTGTCTCTTTGCTGGTGCTTCTGGGCGGAAGATGTCGTATCAGCAGCTGCAGGAGGCTGCAGGGGGTGCCAGTGGGGGCGGCGGGGCAGGCAGTCGACAGCCCTCAGCTCCGCAGCGGCACGCACCGCAGACGGTCTTGTCTACATCCTCTCCATCACCGCCACCACTCCGATCGGATGGTAGAACCACCGCCACCGCCGGGACCGCTTCACTAATGACGTCTACATCGCACATAAGAAGCTCATCCAGGTTCGTGGACGTAGTGGCCAGCGGCGCCGACTTCCGGCATCCAGGCAGCACGAGCGGTGGTGCCACCTACGGCCAGCCCGGCTTGGGACATTTACCTATGCGACACCATCACCACCACACTCAGCAGTCACGACAACCGCAACTTCAGCCTCCATCGTCGTCGTTCTTGGGGCGGAGCCCTGGCATGAGCGGTCCTTCCACCACCGCCTCTTCCTCACTGGGTAGAGCACAGTACGCTTCGCCACCGCCACCGTCTACCATGGCGACCAGCTTCTCCATCGATCCTCCTACAGGCGCAGCCGTGACAACCGCGGCTATATCAGTTGACAGCAGCTACGCCTACTGGCGCGTCGCTAATGCAGTCGGTGGGTCGAGCGGTTGCCAGCGGCATAGCGATAGGGGTCGAAATGGTGGGGGCAATGGTGGCAGTCGTCGTACCGGTTCCCCAGGCCCCCGGCACCACACGTTACAAGCTCAGAAGCCACAGCAGCGACCGCTTGGCGGGGCCTCGACAACTCTCTCATCAGAGGATCCTGTCGCTTCTTCAGCGCCTGAGACCGCGGCTGGTCTCATCACAAGTCCACCGCCAACTCTGCAGGGCGGCTGCAGTGAATCGTTGCCTCCTTCATGGCCCTTGCCACCATCTCTGCCGTCGTCTTCAGTAGCAGCAGCAGCGGGCTCCACCCTATTGGCGAGCAGCAGTGTGCCTCTCGTCTCTAGCCACGCTGGTCAATCATCCCGTAGAGGTGGAAGTGGTAGCACTTACTCGCCGCGCTCTAGCGCTGTAACAGGCAGCGGTACTTCCAGTATGCCACCACCGCCGTCGGCATCCGGCGCCGCGACCTCAGCGGCAGCAGGATCAGCGTCACCTTCGCAGAAACCGCAAGGCTCCACGGGCGGCGCCGTTGCACTCGCCTCTGCTACAAGTGCACGACTTACGCGACCCAACGGCGAGGAGCGGCCGACAGTGGCCCTCTCACAGAACATCATGTCCGTCTACGAAGCCATCAACACCCTCTTCTACCAGGAGCGCCAGCTGCTGCTGACGGCCCCAGCCAAATACGCGGCGCGCAAGTACGAGGATGTCTCGGGGCACTACCTGCCGTACCCGGGCGAGGAAATCGCGGAGCGGTACTTGGTGAAGGCGGTCATCGGCAAGGGCAGCTTCGGCACCGTGCTCCACTGCATCGACCAAAAGTACAACGAGGCTGTCGCTGTCAAAGTCATCCGCAGCGGTCCCTACTTTGAGAGTCAGGGCTGGTTTGAGGCGCAGGTGGTGGCGCACCTAAACAACGACCCGGCGCTGCAGAACCTCGTCGTGCAGCTGCGTAAGGTGTTCTTGTGGAAAGGTCATATGGTGCTGGTCTTTGAGCCGCTCAGCTTTAGTCTCTACCGTCTCATCACGTTGACCAAGTACAACGGCGTCAGCCTCGACCTCACACGCAAGTTTGCCTACCAGATGATCAAGGTGCTGCTGGTGCTAGAACAGCACCAACCACCCATCATACACTGCGATCTGAAGCCGGAGAATGTGCTACTGCGCGACCCGAGCCGCAGCGAGGTGCGCGTGATCGACTTTGGCTCCGCGTGCTACCAGCAGCAGCCAAAGTGGAACCCTCCACCGCCGCAAGTGGTGCTCCCCTCGACGTCGCCGAGCAGCTGCTCAGGGCTGCCGTGGGATTCGACTGAAGGCGCCAGTAGCGGGGTCAAGCCCGCCACCGCCACTGTCGACGGTGGCGGTGGCGCGCCGCAGTCACCGACCACTGCATCTGTCAAAGCGGCGCTGGCAAGCGGTGTCACAGCACCAATAGCTGAGGAGCCAGGAACGGTGGAGAAGACCGGTGATTCTGCGCCCACGGCTGCTGCTGCAGCCGTTACTGGTGGTGGCGAGGGTGTGGACATCATAATGCCCAAGTACATCCAGTCGCGCTATTACCGAAGCCCAGAGGTCATCCTGGAGCTTGGTTACACGACAGCGATTGACCGCTGGTCCCTAGGCTGCTTTCTTGTGGAGATGCACACGGGCGTGCCCCTCTTCCCCGGCAAAAATGAGGGGGACATGGTGGCGTACTTCACTTCCATCCTCGGCCCGCTTCCGGACTACATGATCGCAGCAAGTCCTAAGCGGACACAACTATATTATACGTGTCCTTTAGATCCCTCCACCGCTGCTGTTGGCGGTGGCGAGTCGACTCACAGCGTCGCCACTGCCGGCGCTGATCCAGCAGGGGATGCCCCACCGGGACTCACTCCAATGTCCAGCGCACCGGGTCACGCAACAGGCTCCCCTTTCTTTCTGCGAGCCCCGCAAGTTGAGGGCGAGGGCGCAACGGCCGCTGCTGCTGTGACTGGCAATGGCAGCAATAGCCCGCCACTCTCTCTTGAAGAAATTATTGGCGTACACAAGGGCGGTCCACGCGGCTGTCGCGCAGGCCAGCCGGGACACGACGAGGCCGCCTACGAAGTATTTTGCGACTTCATCCACAAACTGCTCCAGTACGACCCACGGAAGCGCGTGAGTTGCCAGCAGGCGATCCAGCACCCTTTTCTAGAACCGATTCGGGCACTAAAATCTCGTTCCGTGGCGACACAGTCGGCAGTCACGGATACCGTGTGCGGCAATGCGGAAGCGGCTAGTACGCCACCTCCCCTATTGACAGCGCCTCAGCAATAGAGCGGGGGCAAAGCAACACGTGCGCGCGTGGCTTATCGCTCAGGAGACTGACGCCCCTCTCCGCCACTGGCACCAACCTCTGTGGCTGGTCCTCTCTCCCTTTCCCTCTATATTTTGTCTTATTACCTTGCTTATATGATACTTAGGCGCTTCTGCTTGCTTCCCCTTCTCTCGCCTCCGCGTTTCCTCTTCCGGAGCTGAAGTCATAGGTGCAATGTACACGCACACACATACTCACCCCCCACACACACACACTACACATTGCCATAGACGTAGAGGCAACGCAGCAGAGAGATGTAAGCACATGCCGCCTATCCCCTCGGTGGGATGAATCTCTCCTCACCCCTCGGCGTGCCCCCACCCCCTGCCTGTTCGCGTGCGTACGGATGTACGTGCACATGTGTACCTTGGCGTAGGCGCAACGGCTCATGTACTACTACGACAACTATAATGGTGTATTGCCCTGGTTTGCTTGCTTGTTTGCAAGTCTTTTTGGTTTTTTTTTCTTTTTGCTACCGAAAGGGCTTGTGCTTTCCCGTCACCGCCGCCGCCCTCACTTCCGCTCGCCTCTTCTCTCGGCCTGTTTGTGTGTACGCACGCGTGTGAATGCTGTTGTCACCATCTCTCACACTCTTTCTCTCTCTCTCTCTTTCTCTCTCTCTGTGGGCAATTGTGCTGAGCGCGGGAATGAGACCGAAGAACGTGAGCGGCAGCCCAATCCCAAGCGTGAGAAGACAGTGTACCGCAACGCCCCCACCGCAAACGAAAAGGAGGCCAAGAAAATGACCACCGCGTAAATGTATGTGCCTCACACCAGGGGCGTCCTCCAGCACATCCGTCCTCTCTCCCTCCCTCCCTCCCTCCCTCCCTCCTCTCTCTCTCTCTGCGCGTGCTGTCCGTGGATTACTCTCAGCCTGCCGCTCTGAGGGAGAGGAAGCGCAGGCGTATACCGCCTAAGCGGCCGCGTTGCTCAGTGATGTTGCCGCTTCGCCTCTGCTTGTTTGCACTTCAGTCTATTTCTGAGTTGAAGGATTACTGGTTCTCCCACCCATTCAACCCTCTCCTGGCACATCACGAGCGCACAGTCACACAACAGGGACAGGCAGATGTCCCTCCTGTCTCGTGTGCAAAGAGGCGTGCATTCGTGCAGCCCCCCCCCCTCCTCTCCCTCTTTCCATTGTTGCCCATCTCTCCCGCTCTCCCTGCTGTGATGCGTCCTCCTTTTTACGCCTACATTTCCACAAACATAAACCACCGCCACCACTGCTGTACCACACCGACTCGGCTTGCCAACTTCACTTGTCCATCAAGAGCGTGCGATCACAAACGACCAGCATTAACAGTAGCAGCTAATGGATAGCGTGGGTAGTCACTTGTCCTATAGCACACGCCCCCTCAGTGGCAGCGTGGTCGATCGACAACGGAATAGCAACTCTGGAAGCACCAGCACCGCCATCGGCGCCGCTGGCAGGGATTTCAACTCTCTCGTCGTGTCCTTTTACAGTCGATCGTACCCCTCTGCCGAAGTCTTCGCCGATGACGCTGCGGAGTTTGACCTGGAGGCCATCAACGAGGCTGTCACGGAGCTTGCAAACGAGGTGTCAGCACTGCAAGAGGAAACGCAGGTACTTGGTGCCCACGTGCAGACACTGCAACAGCGGCGTCCGGGCGGTGGCACCAGCGTCAATATCCTCAACGCCTCAGCATCCACTGCCATTCAGCTCGATGCAACCGACACTGGCGGCTCAGGTGCACTTTCGTCAGCCGTTGATGCCACTGTTGCCCTCCTTGGCGGCGACTACAACATTTCCTCGGAGGCTCAAGGCACATCTGGCGGCGGCGCTGCCGAGACTGTCGGCAGCGCGAGCGGGACCGGCCGACGCGGCCTCAGCTACCGTCGCCGCTCGCTCGCTGACGCAGAAGTCTTCATGCGAGTAGACGACAAGGCCACGCTGCTGCTGCAGGAGATGGCTCGGCTGCGTACACAGGAGGAAAAGATGGCCAAGGAGGCGGAGGGCGTCCAGGAGGTACTCGTTGCCACCGTCGAGGAGGCAAGTCGACGTAAGCAGGAGCTCCGTCTGGAGGTGCTGCAGTTTGAGCGAGAGGTGATACGGAGTGGGGGCGCAGAGGACGACATGGCTGAAGCCGGTGGCAGTGATGCCACCGCGCAGCGACGCAGCCCCGTTCGCGAGGCGAAGGGGTTGCCCGTCTCATCGGCGGCGGCTGCGATAACCGCAGACGAGCTGCTGCGCTACCTAGAGCGCCGGCACAGCACTCAAGTGAGCTGCCTCGACAAACTGGAGATGCAGTGCCAGGCGGCGGAGCAAGATATTGCGCGAGCACGGCAGCTGGTGCGGCAGCGTCGCATCGCTGGTGAAGCGTTCCAAGCTGTAGACATGGAGCAACTGCGCATCGAGCACAAGCAGTTTAGCGAGCGCATGGAGGCCAAGAACAATGAACTGGCAGAGCTAAAGGGCACGTCGACGCGCACCGTCCAGCAGCTGAACCATCTAATGGGCCAACTCAACGAACTGGCGGGCGAGCAGACGCGGCTGAAGCGCGAGGCGAAGAGCCGCTTAGAATACTTGTCGCGCTGTGGGAAGGAAATTGTGACGGCAACCGCGGAGGCCGCGCAGGCGGAGTCGAAGCACATGATGCTCAAGGCACAGCAGGAGGCCGTCAAGGTACCGAAAATCGAGGAGTACATGGCGCAGAAGGCGGAGGAGGTGGAGCTCGAGAAGGCGGTGAAGAACTTGGAGCGCAAGGTGCAGATCGCCGAAGGACAGGCAGCAGTAGTGCGACAACAGTCGCGTCGGCTACAGACGCAACGCGCTGCTGCCCTTAAATACGCCAATGAGAAGCGCCAGAGTCGCACTACCGCGGCGTTGGGGGCCACAGCCGCAGCCGCAGAGGCAGCAGCATCACAGCCTGCAGTAGGGGATGCGCGTAACCTAGTAATACAGCGCCGACGACAGCAGGAACAGCAACAGCGGTGACAATCGCGACATTAGGAGAGCACCAGCAAGTGCGACCAAAGCGCTACAACGGTACCGGCCCAGCCGACGGCGGCAGCGGCGACGGCGTCATTCATGTAAAGCAGATAAGGTTGGAAGAGCGAAGAGAAAAGTGCCCAGACGCACAGCGAGCGGGAGAGGAGAGCTGCTCTGCTATGGTGATGCGAAGCTGCGCCGTCCTCACCACCCACTGTACATCTCTGCGTATGTGTGGAATCGCGCGGGTGCTTGAGGTGGTAGCAGGAGGGAGATGGGGGCGAAATGAAGAGGGGAAAGGAAGAGAGAGAATGTGTAGCACCTCTACGTCGGCGGTGCAGTGTTCGTCCTCCTCCCCCCCCTTCCCCATTCCCCATTCCCCTCGGGCGCCGGAGTCTCGTTTGCTCCACACACACACACACACACACACACGCACATACATACATGCTGGGAACGATGTATACAACTACTACCCCCTACGATAGGGGGGCAAGTCCCACAGAGACTACGCTGCAGGACGGCGGTATGTGTCTGCTCTTTTGCCTTTTATCCTTCGTGGTTGTACCATCAAGTCAGCGCTCGATGTTTGCTTCCCAGTGGACACACACAACTCGCTGATGCACCAACGACAGCGGCGGTGGTACCGGCGAGGTGCACGCGCGCGTGTTCCCCCTTCCCCCCTCACCGAAACGTACACGCACACGCGCGCCGAAGTGGGTAGGTAAGCTGGATGGCACGCAGAAGGTGTTGTGGAACGGTGCAAGAAACCCCTCACCACCACCACCACCACCCCAGCTTGCACTCCTCCGGCGCAGTATGAACGTAGTGCGGAATGGTAGGTTTCAACTACGCTCGCCTCTCCCCCCTCACCCTCATCGATTCAGCTAGCATTATGCAAGCCTGCAAATGTAGAAGGAGTGTGGAGGGGGATAAAAGACATCGCACGCACGCCTTTGGCACCAGTGTGTGCCTGATCGCTCGCTTGTTTGAGTGTCGTTGCGGGGCATGGAATGGTCGTCGCTGAGCACTATACGAGATCCCCTCTAACTACCTCTCTGTTTTCTCGGGTCATCCTACACCATTCTCTAGTTTGCTCTGCCGCTACACGCCACGGCCAAGCAAGCGCGCTTGCACCTCTGTAAAGCGAAGTCGTCGAGTCGCGCGTTCGCATACACCCGCAGACAACTACACGAGTAGACCATCCACACTAGCACACATACACCCATCAGCGTTAGGCAGTAGAAAGTATTGCGGAGGGAGGAACAGATGGGGAGGCAAGAGCGTCGCTTGGGACATCTTTTCCTCCCTCCCTTCAACCCTCGCTCTGCGGGGACTGCTCTTGTCATCCCGATGAAGGACATAAGCAACGCGAGCAGCCTTCTGCCCGACGATGATGATGAGGGAATTCGTAGCTTTAGTGCAAGCCAACCACGCCGCCGTGATCCACCGCCACTCGGCCGGACGGCTTGCCCTTGATGTCGAATACTACCCCCATGACGACGGCGAGCAAGAGCGCTAGGGCTGTGTAGCGAGATGCGGTGGCACACTTTTGCATCTTTGTTGCTGCTCGCATTCTCCCCTTCACAGCTTTAGAGGTCGGCCATGCCCGCTCCGCCTCGAGGCAGCTGCCCGGGCCAGACTACAAATTCCCAAATGCGACGTTGTTGGGGAGCCCCACTCACGCTAGGGCCACGACCTCGCAGGCGTTCGGGGGTGGGCCTCCAGACGGCTCTCCGGCGCCGCCCAACACCAGCGGTGGGCCGCCGCCCGTCATCGAGGTCGAGAGGGATGGACGAACCATCGTCCTGCTCGACGCGCCGCGACGGTTGGCGGACAGCAATGCGACGGCACCAGTCGCAACGCCTTCCTATACGATTACGTATATAACGGCTGCACGCCGAGGGTGGTGATGGACTCCTCTCACATTAGCGGCCTCGCTTTGTCTTCTGCCCCAGTCCTCGGGCCACCGGTGTTGAGTCCGACATCATCGCCAGCGCGACTGAAGACGCGTCTCCCAGTCGCCCGTCGTGGCCGCGGCTTTCGACATACATACCAGAGCAAGAGCAACAGGCAGAGGTAGAGCAGGTCGCCATCTACGAGCAGCTCCCCGCCCCCTTGGTAGACACAGCGTTGCAAGGATGCAATGCCTGCATGTTTGTCTGCGGCCAGGTAGGAAGCGGCAAAACATACACAATGATGGTGACAGTGCAGCATCCAGGGATGGTCCTGCGGCTCTGCCAGCTGCACATCGCGCAAGTTGCGATACGCAACACCGAGGTGTGCAATGGCGGCTTGGCCTTGTCGTCGACGCGGGAGGCAGCAGTGGAGCTGCAACTTTCCTACATGGAGATCTGCAATGAACAGGTTCGTGATCTGCTGAAGCAGAGGCCCAAGAACGCCATCCTGCGCTACCGCAGCCGCTTCGACAAAAAGGATGCGGGGAGCGGCGAGTACCTCACCTTGAAGGTGCGACATCACCCATCGCAGGGCATCTCTGTGGAAGGGCTGACGACTGCTCCGGTGAGCACGTGGGTCAAGTGCGAGGCGTTGCTTCAGCACGGCAACACACTGCGCACGCAGTACAGGACGGCGATGGGCACGAAGTCGAGTCACTTGCATCCACTTTTTCAGTTCCAAGAGACGCAGCTGGAGGGCACGAGAGGGGGTCTTGTGCGGGGGCGTGAAGTAGCGCTGGAGACGTTCAGTACTATCAAATCTCGTCTATTTGGCCGGCAGCGAGCGCAACACGCAGTCCAGGGAAACTGGCAACACCTTGCAGAGGCGATCAGCATTAACGCCTCCCTCTCCACCCCGCGACGGGTGCTGGACAGACTGGTAAACAACTGCGGCAGTGCCGGCAGTGGTAACCCAAAGGCGCTCGCAGGGTGCGGCAAAGAGAAAAGAGATGCTGTCATCCTGTACGGGGAGAACCTGCTGACGTACGTCTTCTCTGAAAGCCTCGGTGGCAACAGCCTCACCATCATGTGCGCCAACGTCTCATCCAGTGCGTGGAACATCAGCGAAACGGAGCCGGCGCTGCGCTACGTCACGCTCGCACGCGGGGTCATCAACCACGCGCAGCTAAACGAGGCATCAGTGGCCCGCATCATCCGTGAGATGCGCTAACAGATTAAGGCAATGCTGTCATCCCCACGCGACGCCTACCCAAGAGAAAGAGGAAGCACTCGGGGCTAGCGGTTAGCAACGGCAGCAGTGAAGGAGACTCCGCTGCTGCTTTGGCTACGAAACTCATCTCCATTCGCCTACGTCACGCGAGGTTAGGCTGTCAGAGGCGTGTGGCACCCCGCTCCTCTCTCTCTCTCTCTCATGGGCCTCCACGAGAATGCGCCGCTCTGTGGGGCCCCGCGCTACCCCATCTCTGCGGCGGCAGTTCCACCAGTACACTGGGTAAACCGTGCCGCGAGAGTAGTTGAGTGCATTAGCTGGGACACCTCAGCCGAGCAAAATGCGACTCGATCATCGCAGCAGTTTCCGCATCCACCATCCCAGCAGCCACACGGCCGCCACTCTTCACACGCGACCCTTACCCGGAGCTCGCTGTTGGCAGCGACGCCGCCGCCGAAGCCTACGATGAGCATCACGGGGGAAGAAGCAGCGGAGATGTCTTTTACCCGCGGTGGACATCTGGGGTGAGTGCCACGCACAACGGTGGCGGCGGCGCAATCCCTTTCAAGGGTCTCACCACCATGGTGCCTGCCGACAGCGCACGTGGACACGTAGAGCGCCACTCCCCCCCCCCTCCTCCTCCTATCTGGCAGTTCGGCGCTGCCGCAGAAAGCGCTGTAGCATGCGCAGCGGATGCAGTGGCGCCGTCGCCGGAGCACACGCTCTCCCTATTGGTTGGCTGGAAGCCAAAGCAGAACGCGCGGGCTCAAGTGAGGCCGAGTGAATAGACCCTGTCGCGTGGTTGCCACTACACCCTACTGGACACGCTGAACGCACCTGTGCGTACTTCTAGTTTGTGCACACGCACGCCCCATACCCCCTCTCTTCTCCCAGTGCCCCGTGGGCTCTCTCCCTCCCTGCTTGGTGGCGTGCCACAGTGTCATAAGTGCCGTCGACCCATAACTACTTTGCTCCCTCCTTTCCCCCTCTTTATCGTTCCCTCTGAGCGCATGAGCATATCTCAGAGTGCGTCCAACCACCGTACTCACCCCCCCTTCTCTATCAGCCTGCCCCCCTCTACTCTCTTGTTGCCCTTTATGTAATTGCACCAGTAGGCCACTGCATAGGCACACACAGTGCCTGCGCGTTCGAGTGTGTCTCGGTACTGAGGGCAAGCAGCGTGCGGTGGCGTCATTGGGGTCATGTCAAAGCACACGGGTGAACAAATACACGCTGAACTCATTCGCCCCCCTTTCCACCCACCACCCGCCCCTCATGTGTTTACTTTCATTCTCTGTTGCGCCATCACTCCTTGCTCTTGCCCTCCCTCAGGTGTGTGTGTGGGGGGGTGAGTGGATGTCCGTCTGGCTCTCTCGTGGGCCTGCATGCACGTTGAAGTTGAGTGCCGGTGTGTATTTGTACACGCACACGCGCTCTATAAATTTCCGCCTTTACACTCCCCGCTCGATGGATGGCAAAGGCGCAGCGAAGAAATAAAGCAAAAGAGGCAAACTTGGTGGTCAAACGTCTCACTGCACACACACCACACACACAAACACTCACACACTCACACTGCCCCCGCCGAACTTCCTCCTCTCCTGTCTCTGTGCAATGTAATATGGACGCATGTCCTCAGCGCAACAGAGGAGGGGACTGAGCGAACGGGGGGTGCGCCTCTGAAGTGTGTACGCACGCCAAGCAGAGCAGGAACACGCCTGCAGCTTTCTCTCGTCTGCATCAGGGAGGACTCCCTGTCCTCTACCTTGCCCTCCCCCTCCTTCTCCCCAGAGGCACAGTCCCAGCCTCCATGACGGCTAATACAGAGGGGCGGCAGAGTGCTTCTCATCCCCGGCTCTCCCTCTCTCTCTCCGGGTAGTTTAGCTGCAGCCGCTGGTCGCGTCTCCATACGTCGCGTCATTGTGCAGTGCCCGTCTTCATTCTCAACATTCCCACTCGCTATTTCCCTGACTGCGGATCAGCGGGTGCAGATCATCTCCCCATCTGCCCATCGAAGCCCCTTCCCCTCCTTCGCCTTCTTCTACCTTTACTGCGCTTGCCTGCGTGTGTGTGTGCCTGCGGTGGCGTGCGTGGTGTGTGTGCGTGCGTGTGTGAAGAGCTTCAAAGCGCTTAAGAAACGCAAGCATAAAAGACCGCTTGTTTTCCCTCTCTAATTACTGTTGTGTGACTGCCCCCCCCACCCCACCCCCTTCACACACACACACACCTCTCTCCCTCCCATTCCTCTTCCCTCCCCCTCCGGCTCCCCCCATCGGAGACCTTGACCTTGTTCATTGAAAAGTGAACCCAATAACAGCCGCACAAGCATAGCCGGGCAATTCTCTCTTTGTCTGCTACTCTCAGCCTTGCCACTCATGGACCTTGACGCCTTCCTCAACAAGAACAACAAGAAGAACTCTAAGAAGGTGGCAAGAAAAAGTCAGCAGATGACGCAGCTCTTGGCGGCTTCGGACTCGAGACGGTGCCGCGGGTGAGCATCGCCGCGGCGAAGCCCATTACAGTCGCGAACACCGGTGGCAGCGAAGCCTCAGCGCCTGCTAGCAGCGCATCGCCTCTTCCAGCCCCTGAGAAGACTGCCGCTGTGCCAGTGGTTGCTGTGAACCTCAACTTCGCTGGCACTACGCGCAGCGTCAAGACGTGGGACGCAGCGAAGGCGATGCATGACTCGAAGCGTCAGGAAGAAGTGCAGAGAGCGTCGGAGCAGAAGGCCAAGGAGGAAGCCGAGGCAACGGGAAAGAAGAACGCTGTTGATGGCAACGACAGTGAAGAACAGTCACCCGAGAGCTCACCGAAGGAAGCCAAGGTGGTGAAGTTTGTGGCACGCGGTCACCGCAATGCAACCGGCACGATCGGTGGCGGAGAGGGCGGCCGTGTTGCGCTGCGCACGCAAGGACTGAGCCTGGAGAATCTACCGACCCTCGAGGAGACCTTTGGCAACGCACGCAAGCAGTCGCAGTCGCCGCCTCAGCAGCAGCAGCAGCCGGTCACTTCGTTGCCTTCTAAGGAGCAGAGCGGCGAGTCCGCTCCGGCGGCGGCGGCTCCACAGGAAGCCTTCAGCTCGTCTCCGACTTCCACAACGGCGTCGGCGGGCGGCAGCAAATACGTCCCGCCAACGAAGAGCAGCACCACGATGGAGTCCTCGCCTACTTTGTCGTCATCGCCGACAGCCGCGCACAGCAGCACCTCCGTTTACAGACCGCCGGCGTCTGGCAGCGTCTCCGCTGGCGTTTACCGTCCTCCTTCCAGCGGCAGCGGCGCGTACAAGCCACCCAGTGCTGGTGTCTACAGGCCACCGAACGCGTCTGCTGGTGAGGCGTACAAGCCACCGGCGCCGAGTACTCCCAGCAGCGGTACTGATCCATACAAGCCCCCCACCGCCAGTGACACGTCTGCCAGCGCGTACCGCCCGCCGACCTCGACGGGTGAGGCATACAAGCCTCTGGTGCCAACCACCGCAGCTCCATCCGCCGGTACCTACAAGCCTCCGAGCAGCGGCGCTGCCGGTACCTACAAGCCTCCGAGCAGCGGTGCTGCTGGTACCTACAAACCTCCGAACAGCGGCGGTGCTGGTACCTACAACCCGCCAAGCATTGGTAGCAGCAGCGCTGGTGCATATAAGCCACCCAGCGCCGGAGGGTCGGCCAGTGCCTACAAGCCGCCGAACAAGCGCGAGGCGTAGAGTGCTCAGAGGCGAGGTGACCTTTACGGGTACCGAAAGAGAAGCGTGTTCATCGAAAGAGGGTATAGAGTTCTCTTGCTTGACGCCGTAATCAAGTCTCACGGAGTTGGTACGGCGTGCTCAGGGAAAGGAGATTTAGGTAGAGGAGTATTGCTGAAGGAGAGGGCCTTGTGACGGGCTTGCATCGGTGTGCAATGAGTGCTGTGCTCACGCAAAGAATTGGGGTCCCCCCCTCTCCCTGTCTCTGTAAGCGCTGAGTCCTTTACTGTTGTTGCCGTTTGAGGTGCTAACTAAGCGGCAGTGCACGTGCACACCTACGAGTGTGGTGGAGATCTGTGCACTCCGCCCGGACCACCCACACATGCACAGAGTCTTGCATCTTGGCGTCCGTCTTTTCTCTTTTTTCCTCTCTTACCTATGTATCTGCGTGCATGCCCTGTGTGTGTGTGTGCCCCCATGTGATGTGACTATCTCGCCTCTCTGCCCATGTTGTTGGTGTTTCTTTTTTCATTTCTCTGGTAAAAGACTCAGGAATGACACATCTCCCGTCCATCTCTGTTTTGATCTCCCTCCTTCTCCTCCTGTTGCCGTTGCTGTCGCTGTCCGTGTTGGTATTCCCCCTATTTTAATTTTCCTTCAAAGCACAGATCATCTCTCCCTCTCCCTCTCCCCCTCTCTTTTTGGCTGATGATGGGCAATCTCCTCGCTCCTTCCGTTTTCTCTCTCTCTCTGTTTAGATCCATCCTCACCTGTCTGAGGGTGTTGATCATCCTGTACGCGTCCGTGCAGGAGCGCGCACATGTTGGTTGACTGTCCGCCACCGACTTTCATGTGCCGTACCCCCTTCATCAGCCCCCACCCCACCCCTCCTTCGTTTCCTCGGCCTCCTCCCCTCTTCTCCGGCTTGTGCTTAACGGACTGTGGCGCACTTTAAAATATACACAATAAACAAACAACCGTACAATGAGGCGAAAGTGAAGGACGAACGCGGAAGAACACCAAGCCAGCACCAGGCATTGGCCAACACCACACGTCAACGTACGCTCCAGCGCACAGTCGAGATGACGAACCATTGCTGGGCCAGCGCCTCTCCCTCTCTCTCTCCACACACACACACACGCGCGTATGTAGGCGTAGCATATTCACCTTCCAGCACTAGGAGGTGGCAGTGCAAGAGGGAGAACTCCGCTGAGCGTTTACGTAGAGTCACCTCTCAAGTGATTCCTCCACGTGTGTGCTTGCTATTTC
The DNA here is from genome assembly GCA_003664395.1 of Leishmania lainsoni. NCBI lineage: Eukaryota > Euglenozoa > Kinetoplastea > Trypanosomatida > Trypanosomatidae > Leishmania > Leishmania lainsoni. Next base: position 288,099 of record RAIA01000052.1, on the reverse strand, counting down.
CCTCGTTCTTGTGGATGTTCTTCGTAGGTGTGCTGCACGTACTACCGTGCTGACTGCCGTCTCCTTTGCCACCGAGGATGACCGGGGCTGGAGTAACGATACGAGTGTGCGGCTCACTCTGATACGCTGCCGCTATGTTTCACCCCTTTGAAGTAAAGACGTGCACCACTTCTGTGCCCTCTCCCCCTCCTCCACACTCACACTCGTTCCCTCCGCTTCCCCCCCCCTCTCGTTCTTTTGTCTGCCTCCTGTTGATTTCTCGTGCCCCCACCGCCCCTCGATCGCGTCAGATTTCTTCTTTTCCCCTTAGGACCCCCTCCCCTCCTTTCCCTCTCACAGTTTTCTATTCCTTCACAACGACCACCACCTCGCAGCGAGGCACGCACTGCATGTGAGGTCGGTCGGCAGTAGTCGTGCCAACATTCCTCCCCCCCCGTATACATAGATGTCGGTAGTGGAAGGTGCAAGCGCTGGCACTAAGAGCATCACAAGCGACGAAAAGAGAGAGAGGGAAGAGTGAAAGGGGGAAGCGTGTGCTTCTACACACGTTCGCTCGCATTTGCAGAGCGAACACAAGCGTAAACCTCACAAGGGAGGGAGCGGGGAAGTGTGAAGGTAACCACTGATGTCAGCCTCGCTCTCTTTCCTGTTTCGTCTGCCCCCTTCCTCCTCCTTCCCTATCGGGTTGCTTCTTTTTTATCGGACCGTTAGAGTCGTGGTGATAGTGGGGTGGGTGAGTGGTGGTGGGTGGTAGTGATTGTCCGTCAGCCACAGTGTCCCTGTGCACGCACGCGTATGTTTGTTGTGGTTGGCCTTTCCGTGTCAGCTCCCTCCCTTTTTATCATTTAGGAAGGTTGAAGCTCAAGTCGACTACGGCCCTCCCTCTGTGGTTGGTGCTTGTCTCCTGCTGTTATCTTCGCGTTCTTCTTTCCTCCATCTATTGCCATTCCCTCCTCCTCCCCACCACCACCGCCGCCCCTGCTACCATCACTCAATACGCCCCCCTCCCCTGTTCCTCTGTAGCGACAGAGCGAGCTGCGGCAACGGGGACCAAAGAAACGAGAAGAAAAGCGAGGAAACAAACACAATCGGCGCATCGGCTCGGCTTCGTCGCGTACTCGTGCTGACTGTCAGTGTTGAAGGCGGAGTGTCTGCCCTATTTTTCTATCTTTTCTCTTTTCGTGTGGCCTTCAACCCTCTCCTTGCCGGCCTGCGTCGCGGGCTGTCGCTCCCGCTTTGCGCTCCCTCTCTTCTTCCCTCCCCCTCCCCCTCCTTCGCTTTTAGGGGTTCGGGGGTGGCCTCTGTTATGCGGACTGTCCTGCTCTGCTGAATACGCCCTGCACCACGACCAATCCCTCTCCCCATCACAAAAGGACCCCCATCAGTCAGTCTCCCCCTTCCCTTCCTCATCGCGCGCGTCCGTGAGTCGCACGGCACGCTTGGTGCCAACCACAGCCACGGAAGAAACCACTCGTAGCACGCACGCCAGTAGCGTAAAGTTAACACCGGGGAAGCAGGAGGGAGGACGGATGATGCAGAAGCTTAGCGACAGCGCCATCGTCAACGCTACTCCCTCCGTGGAGCGGACGACGACAAGCGGGGCCAAATCTGCGGCTTCGTCGTGGACGTCATCTGCCGCTGCCGGGAGTACCAGTAGCTCCGCTAACGCATCAGCAACGCTTCAAGCAGCGATAGCAAAGTATATGCACCAACGTCTCACAATGTGTTCTTCCGTAGACGACGCAGGTGCCGACGAGTTGCAGTCGTCTAAGAAGAACGGCGCTGAAGAGAAGCACGCATGCCCTTCGTCCAGCGAGGCAGCTCGAAGAACGCCATCGCAGCGCGCCGGCGACAATAGCGACAATGTGAGTGAAGCTCACATTGTCACCTGCACGCAGCAAGTCGAAGCCCATCTCTTGCGCTGCCTCCTGCACGTGGAGCTCACGCCGGGTTGGCTGCCCAGTCAGCCTGAGGTCATTGGTGGGGCCCTCGGCATCCCCAGTGCCACCACAACATCTGGAATGGCAGAGGGAAGCCGGCAGGTACACGGAGAAGCGCAGCGGGTTGCGACAACAACAACGAACAAAACGACCAGCGCGGAAGGCGAGCAGTCTCCGCCACCCCGGCACGCTTCCGCATCAGCAGTGGGCGAGAAGTACTGTTCGGTGGTGAGCACCGGGGCCGGTGGTCACAGTCAGCGAAATCCGACTGCTGCTGCTTCCTCGTCTCCGCGTGCTCGTGCGTCCAGCGGCGGCGCAAAGGCAAAGGAGCTGTACTATACTTACACCCACCAAGGCATACCCCCCTCCCGACCGCACCGGCATGGCGGCAGCCCTGCCGGTATCTCCTCTGCGTCACCAACACGCTCGCCGAACTGCAGCAGTAGTGAAGCGGCCTCAGCAGATGCGGTCAAGGGGGCTCAGGCGTCGACGAAGCGGCGGCGACGCGCAAGCCGCGACAGCGCTGCTGCGAAAGGCACTGCAGCCGGTACTAGGGCCACACTGCCGCCTGAACCAGATATAACAGAGGGCGCACCGCCTACCTGCAGCAACGGGCCCTCTGCTTTGCCATACACCCGTGGCGGCGTCGTCCGCCCGCTTCACGCAACTGAGATACGCTCTGCTCTGCGTTCGTGGCCGTCTCGCGTCGCGCAGTACGTCCTCGCGACAACTTTCGCCGAACAAGAACTGCGGTGCGCTGCGGCAAGCACGGATGGCGTGGCCAACGTCGGCGCGCCTGCAGAACATAGAGCTTGTAGGAGCAGTGCACCAGCGAGTAACGCACACAAGGAGGGGAGGGCCTCTGCCACAGAACCTTCGCAAGCTGGCGACAACGACGAGGTGGACGAGGACGAGGCAGGCGTCGTCATTGACGCCCTTGTGCGACGTCTGTATAATGTGCTGCAACACACTCGTCTGACTTTGGACGCCGGTGCCACTGGTGCTGACAAGCCGGCTGCCGTTGCTTTCCCGTCGTTTGCGCGCTTTTATCTCACAGATGATGAGCCAGGGAATATCGCCCATGACGGTGGTGCCAGTGAGCACGTGTCACATCAACGAATGGGCGAAGTGAGGGACGTTCATCTTTACCTCGCGCGACTGACCGACGTGCTTCTCTCAACCACCACCCCGGGTGTCGCAGGTGCAAGCTATTTAGCATGGAAAGACGAAGTCAGCTCCATAGGGGGACTTGGGTTATCAGGGGACATCGCCACCGACATTGGAGCGCTCCTGAAGCACACACCCCTCATCACGGTACCAAACCACCCTTCAGCAACCCCTGCTGGTACACTAGCAATTACGACGGAAGACGTCGACGCCACCGCACCTCTCCTGACACCGAGGGACGCTGTGTGGCGTGCGCTGCGCTCTCTGCTCCACCTCTCCCCTTCGTCCTCGCACAACTCCACGATGTGCACGTCACCTCTTGTCGTGGGACTTGTGCGTCGCTACACCCCTGTTCAACCCACCACCACCAACGGTGGCAGTGGTGGCGACGGTGACGACGGTCTTCGTGTTCGTTTCCTTCCAGCGGGGGATCTTCTCCGTACCGCGGATGTCCCTACGTCCGCTGCAGCTACACCTGCGCCCGACGATCGCCAGCGCGACTGCCAACACGCCGCACGCGACCGTATACAGACGCCTGCCTTCTACACCGCTGTTCTTCTTGAAGTGACGGGAAGGGATGTGCTCCACTCGACAGCCAGTCACGAGGATGCGGTGTCGCTAGAGGAAGAGTCGACTTCAAAGGTGCGGTACGAGGCCGATGTGCCAGAGACATACCGTGATCGTCATCGCCGCCGCTGCATGATGACCCAGAATCACCGCGGCGTCCACTACAGCAGCAGCAGCAGCACGCACAGAGACGATGCACTGCGAAGCGGTAGAACCGACTTCGGCGACAATACCGATTCTTCGACGGCGCTGTCGAGTCGCGACCGTTGTCTCTCGCGTCGTGAGTGTGCGTTGTGGGAGACGCTGCTGGCACTTGCGCACTTTGTTCACGTCTCCGGCACACCTGCAGAGGTGGAGACGACGGCGCGGTACGTCACTCTAGCCATTCGGCGCCGCCGCGAGGCACGGCAACAGTCACAACGCGACCCACGACAGGTGACCAGTGCAAGTGCGACGTCAGTGTCGGTTGCCGAGAGCACCGCCTTACCTTCTGTGCCGGCCTTCTTCTTCACGCTAACAGAGACCTCAGCGCTGCGGTCCGCCGCCGCTACAGCCGGCGAGGCACGCCCGATTCTCTTCTGGAACGACCTGGACGACGGCGACGACCATGTCGAAGTGCCTGCCGACGCTGTGCACGGTATTCAACCCAAAGCGGGTGGCGCTCAGCCGACTGCCATCGCTGCTGGGCGGCCTAGTTTATTTTTCGGAGGCTCCGGACTTGGACTACGGGCCCTGCTGGGCTGGGGTAAAGGTGCTACCACAGCACTTCCGGAGCAGCCCACCTCGCCAGGCTCTGGCGTGCAAGACCGTTGCAGTAGCAACAGTATCCGGGTGCCGCCGCAGCGTGACGAGGGAGAGCATCAGGTCCATGCACCGTCAGCAGAGCAGCTTTCCCATACAATACTGGAGGAATCAGCTGAGGAACTCATCATGGACTGGATGCACGACGTGCTCATCCCTCTCTTTTTTGAGACTACTCTATCCGGCAGCTTCGCGTCTCAGCAGAGCTCAGCGGCGCCAGTCAAATCGCCGGAGGGCAACGAGCATGGCGACAGCATGGACGATGGGTCTGCTGCAGCTGCCACGGCGAGACGTCGACGAGCATCGTACCACTTGCGCAGCCAGCGCGTCTTGCTCGGCCGTGTGCAGGTGGTGACACCGTCTATGGTGTATGGCGGCTCCATCGCAGCAACAACCGCAAGTACTGCCGCCGCTTCGCTGGTGTGTGATATCGAAGCACTGACGGAGGCCGTGGGGCACGACAGTATGTTCGATGTTCATCTTCTCTCCTACTTGCTACTGAAACAGCTCTTCTTCGCTCCTGATGGCTCTCCAGCGGATGCGGCGCACGATGCGTTCAGCTCGCCCACTCAGCGCGCCCGTTCGGCCCCACTGCCTGAGTGGACATCCGAACACCCTCGCTCGGCAGCGGCGGTGCAGCAGCGCTTGCAACAAGACGGCACCCGATCGAATGGACTGCGCCCAATACGCGCTTCGTCGACCTCAGCGGCAGCGGGGTCGTCACCGCACTCTCCCAATGCGCAATCTCGCCGGGTGAGTTTTCTTGAGGATACCTCCCTTTCCACACCGCCGCGGCTAGCTACCCCACTCCGCTCCGCGGAGAGCGGCGCAGGATCGCCGCAGATGCAGCTGTCATGCACCATTGTGAACGGCACCTCGCCTGACCGGTCCTCCTCCGCTGTTGGCTCGCCACGCAGCATCCTTAAGTCAGGGAGGCGGTACAAGCGGGATAAACTCATCCGTAGCAGCGCGCCAGCCACGTCTGTCGTGCCCTTTCGAAGCCTCTTCCTGTGGCGCTGGCTGGTGGCTGAGGTACTGGGCAACGACGACGGTGCGCACGGAGCTTCGAAGCAGCAAAAACGGCAGGCTCTAGAAATATCAGCGCTGTGTCCACCACCTTGTGCATCACCTCGGCGGCCTACATGCGCCACACACGAGCACTGGCCGTGCGCATTGCCTCGGACGTGGCAACAGCGGTATTGCTTGCCGGTCTGCTGGCGGAGCAGTGTGTCTGTTGCAGACAGCTGCGCGACCATGATGGGAAGGCGCATCAAGATGGCAGCTCAGCCGAGACGGAGCAGGACCACGGCGACACCTACTGCGATGCGGCCGACATTAAGGAAAAATACAACAGAGAAGCGCCAGAGGCGGTAAACACCGAAGCAGCGCCACGGCACGCACTAAAATATGAAGACCTTCGGCAGCTAGCCAGAAGCGCTGCGCTGGCGTTTGTGCGAGCAGCCCTTGCGCCAATGCTGTGCTGCGACAACGCTGCCGCTGCGCACTTGACCGGTGTAAACACAGAGGTGTACGTTGGCATCGACTTCAGCGACGCAGGTAACGAGGACAAGTACAAGCGCGAGCGGTGCGACGACGCCAATTCGGCAGACGACACCGGCAGCGAGCAAAGCAGTACCGGCGCCACGTCCTACGTCGACGGCCACCGAGGACAGCACGATGTCGGCAAGGATGGCACAACACCACGCCACGAGCGCGCTTCTGCGCCGCCCGCCATCTCCCTTCTATCCCCCAGCCTCCCCGCCGATGTTCTGAATCGCCTGCACACGCTCTCCGTTGTGTGCGTGTTGCATGTACGGCAGGAAGTGCTCGAAAGCTTCACGCGGTCGTTGGATGTGGTGCTTCGTCGCCTGACGCAGGCACTGGCAAGACACCGGCTGCGTGCTCTCTGCCGGCCCCTCGATGATGCTCTGCGTCGTGGAAATGCACCGCGCGTGCAGGTAGTGCGTCAGTTTTGGCAGCTTGCACGCCAGGTGCTGAGCTTGTACGAGGAGTGTCTCGTGCTACCCCACCTGATTGCTGGCACCGGTGTACCACTGCTGATGGCGGTACCGACAGCCTCTGCGGAAGAGAAGAGCGAAGAGGTGGCATCGGAAGCAGCAGTGAACGGACACAACGGGGACGGAAAGGCACACGCACGGGCGCACAAGGAGGAGTCGTTGGGGGGAGAGAGCCCATCTCCCTGCGAACAACACGCCAAGAGGACGAGCCGACTCTGTCCTTCGCTGCAGGGACGCGCGTGAACACTCGAACCGGTGTGGGTATCCGGAAGTTCCGGTTGTCATCAGAGCCGCAGCAGCCTCTCGTCAGCAGCGCGTGGCGGGACGGGGTCGGTTTTATGCCTTTATCCTTTGGCAACGCCAGCTTCGATCCGACTGACCCATCCTCCACCTTGCCTGCTCAGCGCACCGCCCCCCAGGTCACCCCTTCGCAGGAGTCTCGGACCTGCTCCCACGGAGGCTCGACCCCGCACTCTGCCAGCTCAAATGACCCGAACAATCAACATCATTCCCCATTCGATGGACGAGCAGTGCGTCTCGCAAGCGCTGGCATCCGAGGCGCTGGCAGCAGCAGCAGCAATAGCAGCAGTAGCGTCTTGGAGATCGCCGCAAGTGACTTCATGAATGCAGCTACCTCAGCGTTAGGGCTGCAGTGGACGCCTCCATTCGCGAGCTTGCGCACCCACGGCACCACATCCGCCTCGCAGGTCCGTGCACCGCTCGGGGTGAATATGCGCACCGACACAACTACGTCCACGCCAGTGGGGAGCTACTGCTTTAATGAGAGCTGCGGCAGCGGCAACGGCACCAACATGGTGGCCTCCAGCAGCCGCGCCTACCAGCTGACCCCCAAAAGGGCCATTGATGCTGCGCTGGCGCTTCATCGCGGCTGCGCCGGCGATGCGTCACGTGGCACCGATGCAGCATCGTCCGTGCGTCTGTTTCACTCGCCGTCAAAAGGGCTGGATGTCCCTCTGTTCACCTCTTCTGACGCCTCCGAGAGTAGACAGCTGGCGGGGTCGCCACTGTGCGCCATCTCGTCTGGGAGCGAGGCGTTTCAGCAGCGACCACAACATGGGACAGTGTCACCGCACGGGTCAAGCTTTCTCACTCTCACCTTCGCCGTGCCTCTCCTGCGCTGTCTGCAAACAGTGGTGTCCAGTGCAGGAGAGGGTGTAGAGGAGTGTGCGGCACAACCGCAAAAGCCTCCGCAACGGACGCAACAGCCGTCCCAGTGGATGCCCTGTGAAGGTCACGCTCCCGCGATGTGGACTCGTGAAAGCATCGATGCGGCGATGGGACCAACAGCACGGGCAGCCGATGAGGCGCCGCTTCGGCCCGAGAGGGACGTCGACATCGCCTCGTGGGGGTCAAAGATATCAGTGGTGCGTGTGATACGGGTGCGCAGCGGCGTTGCCGTGGAGAGTCCGCTGCTGAGCCCTTTTGTCACTGAGGCGAAGCGCCTCATAGCGGCAGCGTTGCTGCAGCGCTGGGTGCTGCCGTGGTTGACTCAGCTCATACATGTCATGGAACAGGAAGTAGCAGCGGAGAAAAGGAGCAACGAAAGTGATGGCGCACATGTCGGGGGCACAACAGTCACACACCGCAAAGCTTCGCCGAACTCGCCCACGCAGCGTAGTATCCAGAGACGCCACAGTCTCACTCCGCCTACAGACAGATCGACCATCTTCACAGATCCCGCCGCCAACCGCGGGCGCATAGACAAACAAGCTGGCGCAGACGAGGCGGCTTCATCTGATGCGGTATATCAGTGGGTGAGGCAAATAGCAGAGCTGACGCAGGAAAACGCAGTGCTGTACAGCCGCCTTCACGAAACGCAGCGCCTGCTCGCCGACATCCATCAAACGCTCAGTGGACTGCGCATGGCCGCTCGACAGTACGAACCGATCGTAGCGCTTCAGAAGATTACAACAGCTGTGACGGATAGTAGCGTGTCACTCGTCGGCGGTGGAGACACTATAACCCCACCGCAGCAGCTGGACTTCGTCTCCCCATCGCCACTTTTCTCCACTTTGCAGGTGGCGCTTGGAAGCGACGTCGAGGTGGGGAGCCTACACGACGATGCAGCGCTAGAGAAAGTGGTAAGGAGAAACTCTGTGGCCTCTCCACTGGAGAGCTTCTCGATTACCTCACCGCTTCCTGATGATGTTTCACCGCAGCTCCTGTACTTTGCACGAACCGAGGAAGGCCGTAAGCGAGTGGCAGAGCTGTGTCAGCGCATGGCTATGCTGCTCAGTGGCGCTGCTGATCCAGAAGACACGAGAGAAGAAAATACAGCGAGTACGCCGCCCTCGGCAATCGCACAGGACGGTGATCTACCCTCTCGACTCCCGTCGTTCACGTCTGCGCTGGCCAAGTCGCACTCTTCCTTGTTGAACTCCCTCAGCCAAGGCATGCAGGGCTCACAATGCCCGTCGCTACCGGAGCCGGTGTCAGCAGAGCTGGCGGCCACCGCCACGGTGTGCGGCGACTACAGCGCACGGCGCCGGCACTCTGCCGTCAGCCACGACCCGTCGCAGCTGTTCTCGCCGTTGGTGCCGCAGTCCTTCCGCCGCACCAGCACCGCACTCACCCTCATGTCTTTCGCACCTACTGCAGCACTGGCCATGAGCAGCACAGTCGCCGCTGAGACGCCATGCTCGACGCCTATTGCCGTGCTTATTGTGGGGGCCTCAGGCGACTTCAGCACAGGAAGCTCGCCGGCGCCGCTCTCGCGACGAAACTCCTCGCAGCAGCAATACATCCCGCCGCTGTTGCCCTCCTCTGTGCAATCAGCGGCACCGCAACAGCATACGGCCGACCCTTCCTTGAGCGGTACGGATGTCAGTGTGCTAAGGAAGAGAGTGGTAATCCACTCAGCATCGGCGCCGTCGCATGTTTCCCCACCGCCGCTCGGCTCAGGTGCCACATCGCTCCAACAGAGCGCTACTCTGTGGAATCCGGAGACGCAAGTGACACCGCCCGTGCTGCCGCCTTTGGAGCCGGTAGCGGCCCTGGAGTCGTCTCCGTCTCCTACGACACTCATAGCCCCATCGGCGCAGGTACAACACACGCCGCCGCAACAACATGGCAGCTCAGCAGATTATGTGGAGGCAGGCGCACACATGTCTGATAAACAGCAGCACAACACAACAAGCAGCAAAGCCGCTCCCAGCGCGGACTCAGAGGATTCACATGGGACGCAAGAAGCTATGCCCTACGGCGATCATCGCCGACTCCACGGTAGCCCCGGCGAAAATGGTGACGGCAACAGCGACAACCGACAAGCAACATCCTCGACGCTTTCCTCCCCATCAGTACACTTCTCATGCTCAGCGCAGCGAGCGTCCTCCGCTGTGGAGTTACGCGGATCTGCAGCTTTGTCCTTCTCGCTGCCGCCACCGCTGTCGTCGCCATCACCATCGACAACGTCCTCTGGAACATCCCCTAAGCCTCCCTTCGAGATCCACGATGGGTCCTGCAAGGATGCTTTGGTGGTCACAACGACCACCGTGCACACCAGCGCACCACATACCGTTTTCCTCTGCGAAAAGGATGCTGATGTCCACAAATGTGCAATCGTTGACGCAGCGGCGGCGGCCGATAACGAGGCACCAGGGAGCGATGGCAGCCCCACAGAGGCACCGAAAGGCAAAGAAGGCAACGGGGTGATTGTGACCGCTGCCGATGAGGTGCGTTGGCTGGCAAAGGGCGCATCGCGTGCTGATCGTGAAGGCGACCTGTCGGAGCAGCCGACCGGGTTGCCGGAGACGGGCGGGGTGTCTGACCCGCAGTCCTTGCTTGGCGACACCCTCTTGCCGCTTCCTCGAGTGCTGTGGATTCCCCCAATTCCGCAGCTACCGTACCAGCAGCCTACATCGAAAACACCTCTCCGATCTCGAGAGAGTCCCCCTCTCATAGGCCTTGTCACACGCCGTGTCACCGTCAGGACGCAGTCGTCGCCTATCTTCTCTCCCTCGCCGGCGACGCTGCAGTGCACCAACTCTGAAGCGGCTACGCACGGTGAGCCGCACGCCCCCGCCAGCGATGACGAGGTGGAGCGAGCGAGTCACGAGAGTGGCGGTGCAAACTGTGACGGCGGCGCCTTGCCTGTCCAGCATGCAATCACTGACGACGCTGGCGAAGTGGATGGTGCGGTGGGGCCGAAACTAATGTGGACCAACGCGGAGACACTGCAGGTCCATCGATGCCTCTTACCTACGCGTGAGGACGCCAACAGTATTGCTTCTGCGCCGGTATCATCAGCTACAGGGGAGCAGGCCGCCCAACACGTGACGGCGACAACTACGGTCTCATCATCGCCGTGGCGGGAGCGGACGCCGGCGCGTAACAGCGAGGCCGCCGTTACGGCGCTGGCAGATTTGCAGCAACGCCTCTCTGGCTCCAACAGCGCGGTGGCTGAGCTGCGTCAGCAATTGCAACAGGTGGAAGAGGTGCTACGCGAGAAGGAAGCAGCCATGGCATGCCTCACAGAGCAGCTCTCAGCTACCGAGGCGGCGCTGGGTGCCGCGCGGCAGGCAACAATCTTGGCCAAGGAGGAGGCGCAACAGCAGCAGCATCGGAGACTTTCCGCACCATCGCCAACACCACCGCGTGTGTCTGTGGCCACCAGCACGTGCAGGTGTTGTTCTCGGCCTCTGCGCCTTCGACCCCGCTGTGCAAAGAAAGAGCGAAAGCGGTTGATCATGGCAGTGTCGCTAGCGCCCCCGTTGTCGCCATGGATGAGACGTCACGGCTGACAGAGCTGACGGCAGCAACGGTGGGAGGGGCTGTTGGCGAGCCTAAAGCGGCCGCTACACCTGTCATGGAGGCTCCTGTTTCCACTTCGCCTCCGTCCTCAGCGGAGTCGCTGCCATCGTTGCGTGCACAATTTCTGCACCGTGTGCACGAGCTGGAGGATGAGCTGCGCAACGCCAATTTCCGCATGGACCAGTGGCACGCCCTGCTCGACGCCGAGCGGCACGCCCACGTAGTGCAAATGGACCAACTCACGCAGCAGTTGCAGAGTGAGCAGCGACGACGCGCCCGTGCGAGTCGCAGTCGAAGTCGCAGCCTCTCACCGCTTGGCAACGGCACGCTGCCTTCGTCATGCTTGACGAGCTCGGTGGGGAATGAAGCCAGAGGAGCACAACCGCTAGCACCGCCGCCCCCACTCGCGTTCCTTCCACCTCCAGCGGCGGAGATGCGCCAGCTCAACTCCAGCGGCGAGGCTGCACTAGCACCGGCTTCACTGAGAAAGAATCACGAAGCGCAACTGCAGCAGCACATCAACACCCTCGCCGAACAGCTGCATGGTGCTGAAGTGCACGCAGCAGCGGAACACACCCAGCGAGTCGCAGCCGAGGATGTCATCAGAGTTCTTGAATGTGAGCAGCGTGTGCTTCGTGAGCGACTGGAGGCGCTAGAGAACGAACGGGCAGTAGCCGTAGCGCAGCAGCAACGGACAGAACTCGACGCGGTGCAGCGTGAAGAAGCCCTCCGTCGAGAATTCGAGTCGCACATGCAGACACTCTCCATCATGCAAGCCGCACAGGCAGCCAACAAAAAGCTGCAGCTGTACTTGACGGGAGAGCTCGATGCCGAGCGCCGCGCTAGAGCAGCAGCAGACGTAAAACTAAGCACACTGGATCGACTCGTGCGCGACGGTGAAGAGGCACAGCAGCAGTTGCGTTGCGAGCGTGACAAAGCCCTTCAGCGAGAAAAGGAAGTTCGGGAGAACGCAGAAGCGGAGGCGCAGGCAGCGCAGTCGAGAACTGCCACCTTGCAGGAGCGTATCGAGTCCACGATGGACCAACTGCGCGCTGCCGAGGCAGAAAGTAGGGAGCACCGGCACCGCTGCATGGCCACAGAGACGCAAGCTGCGGCGTTGGAGTCTGCTGGAAAAGCGCTAACGGATCGAGTGATGATGCTGGAGAAGGAGCTACTTACTGCACACGCTACTCAGAAACAATGGCAGCAGGACACCGAGGAGCACGAACGCACCTTGCGCCAAGAGTACGAGGAAGCCGCCGCAAACGCTGGTGCTGCGATGGAGGCACAATGCCGCGCAAACAAGGAGCTGCATCAACGCTCGGAGGAAGAGCTGCGCGTTATGCAACGTGCACAGGCAGTCAGCGACGAAGCCCATCGGACTTCCTTTGAAGAGGTCACACGCAAGCTGGCAGATGCTGAGCAGGTGGCCCAGCTGACCATGAACAATCTGCGTCGCGAACGCGAGACTCACGAGATCACAACCACCGCTCTTCAGAAGGCTGAGTTGGAGAATGAGGAGCTACACCAGTGTGTCAGTGCTCTATTAGGAAAACAACACCTCGCGGAGTTGAATGCTGCTGAACAGCGCCGACAACGGGACCGCATCGTAGAGTTGGAAAGGGAGCTGGAGGCAGTGCATGCGCAGCAGCAGGACCGCCTGGAGCAACAGCAAGAGAGTGCAAAGAAACGCGAGGATGCTCTCAGTCAAGCGGTGGAGGCACATGTGTGCTCCATAGTTGCACTACAGGAAGGCAAGTCTGCCAGTGACAAGCTTCGGCAACGCTTAGAGGAGGAATTGCAGTCCGAGAAGTTGGCACGAGCCGCCGAAACAGCAGCGCACAAGGCGGTGCTTGCCAGTGTTCAAGATCAAGTAAGCCTAGTCGAGCAGCGAGCTCAAGAGGGTGCCGGTGCTCTTCGACGCGAGGAGCGGGCACATGCACGCCTACTTGCTGAGATGCAGACCACAGAGGCCCATGCACAGCAACGTGCACAATGCTGGTGGTCAGCACACGAGGCGTGCTCGCTGGAGTGGATAGAGGCGAAGACACTCTTAATGGCGGACGCGTGGAGCATCAAGTACGCGGAGTTGCAGCTGCAACTGCATGAACTGCAATCCCAGCGACAAGGAGCGCGACCGCAGCAGACTCCCTCATGTGTGACCCCGTCGCGAATCGCTGCCAGGAGCCCCCCAGTGGAATCTGAACGGAGAAAAGAGAGGAGAAACGGGGGCAGGGAAAAGCACCACGACCAGTCTCCTGCGCTAGACTCAGTTGACCCCGTGCAGACCGTGAGTGTTGCACCGAGGCCACAGCCGGAAATGGTGGCCATCTCCGTTGACGACCCGCTAGGGCTGCGCTATGAGCTGCAGCGCAAGATACGCCACATCGCCAGCCTTGAGGAGCGCGTTCGCCAGTTGGAGGAGGCCCACGGAGCGGATCAGCAGGTGGTGTCGACTCTGCAGAAACTTGTGGCACAAGAAGAGATGCGTGACAGGCACGGAGTCGCAGCCGTCTCACGTCTGCCCCCACCCCCGGCCTCACTGCCCACAACCGCGGTATCGTGGGCAGTGAGGCCGTTGCCGCATACGCCATCGCGAAGGTGGTCAGCATGCGACCCGACGTTGGTGGAAGGCCACAACAAATCCGCTGCCCTCCTGTGGGACCCCAACCCCAGTAGCCGCAGCGGCGCGGCGAGTCCATCAGGCACCATAGAGGGAAAGCGACTGACACCCAATGAGTACCGGCAGCGCTACGCGTGTATTTGAGGGATTCTTGCGCACCCTCTTTGCGTGCCACCATGGTTCCCGTGAGAGGGCGGCGTTGGCACGAAGGAGAGCAGAAGCGGCTTAGTGCCAGCGCAGCACTGTGTGAACACGCGTTCCGCCGCATGTGGAGCTCTCAGGACCTCCCCTCACCTACAGGTTGTGTTTTGTTCAGGGAAATGGAAACGCTCTCGCACCTTTCATAGCAGCGTGCTCTGCCGGCCGACCCGCCATCGCCGTAGAAAGTCGCACGGCAGCACGTCTCTTCCCTCCCTCCCTCTCTTGCTCTTGGGGTGTGGGACCACAACAAGTAACCATGCAGAGTATTCACGGTTGTGCTTGAGCCTCTTGAAGCAGAGCGTATCCTTCATGCTTGCTTGTATCGCCAGCCGTTTGTAACTCTTCTCATGTGACTTTAACGAACCCGCCATCTCTACACCTCATCTCCACGCTGCTCGCTGCCTCTCCTCACTCACACAAACAATATAAATTTACGATGGCTCGCGCGGTGCTGGTTCCGTTGTGCCTCACACACCGGTACATCGCCCTCTCGGGCTACACCGCTCCCCCCTCCGCGCCCACCCCCCTCCCTCAGCAACGCGGGGTGGCCGGTATGTGTGGGCTACATACTCAACTATCCCTTTTCTCCTTGCTCTTTCTGGCTGAAGTCGTTGATGCTTCGATCTGCCAACCCCACGATCGCCAAGGCGCTGCAGCCCCTCATCAAGGGACCCAAGTTCGCCGTCGTGTACTGCGGCAACCACCAGTACAAGGTGAGCCCCGGCGATGTCATCGCTGTTCAACGCCTGCGTGCACCGATTGGGAGCCAAATTGCGCTCAAGAAGGTGCTCATGGTCGGCGGACCGCGCTTCACCGCCATTGGACGACCGCTGCTGGAGAACGTGCGGGTGACCGCGGACGTGGAAGAGCAGAAGCGTATGCGCAACGTGGTGTCTCTCTTCTCCACGCCAGGGCGCCGACGCTTGCGCTGGGTGGACGCGCAACATGCAGCTACAATACTGCGTATCCGTGAGGTGGTCTACGAGCCGGCGGTGGTGGGCGAGCTTGACAAGTACGACGGCGTCTTGATGAAAGACTTCCACGCAGACAAGCATCCAAATCCAGTCTTCACGGCCAATGATGGCTACGACGTGTACTACCCGAAGGACTGGGATAAGGTAGAAGAAGCTTCGGCCTTCTTGGAGATGATGGAGGCCCCTCCAACGACGCAGTAGCTTCGATGGATGGGCATGTGTGTGGGTGTGTGTATCCCCCCTACCGCAACCTCTTATTGTTGAAGGGGAAAAAGGGGTGGTCGCATCGGCAACAAGTGAAACTGCAATGACCTCTCACAAATTCCAGGCTTCATTCAATACTCTACTCGTCACCGGCGGGCGTCAAGAGCTGCGCCACCGTGCACGTGTGGCGGTCGCTGCGAGAACGCTTGCGCATATGTATGTGTGTGTGTGTTTATCGCTGTTGCTGCCATTGATCAAGGTCGCCAGGGAACGGTACCCACCTTGACTACGTACGTATGTACGCCTCTCTCTCTCTGTGCGTGTGTGTGTGTGTGGGGGAGGGGGCCAAAGTAGTGATGGCGATTGTCAAACTCGCGTCGCTGTCCGCCCCTTCTCTCCCGCTGTACCGTCACTTTCTCTTCTCCCCCTTCTCCTCCAGTCTTATCACCACTCTTCATGGCACACACGCTCCTGCTGCAGTATTTTGGGGCGACTCCGTAGGTGCATCACAACACACTCCCTGTCTGTGTGTCTGTCTGTCTGTCTCTCTCTTTTTTCCTGTCTCCTCAAAAAAGTACTTCCCCTCTTCCTCCCGTCTTGGCCGTCGGCGGGGTGGCCTCTCTTTCGCTCTCGCTCTCTCCACCTCTCCCAAAGTGATCTACCAACTCTCATGTCAGCCTCTCTTCAAGTTGCGCGTTGTATTTTTCTGTGCTCCCCTCCCTGGACTCGATGACGGCTTTAGCGACCTCCTCAAGTGCAGCGAGCGTCGAAGGCAGAGGAGCCATGGTCGAGTCTCGCTGCGTGCTCTGGAGGCAGCACTGTTGCTTGCGCTCCTGTTTCTCAGAGCGTGCTCCAGCATGGCACTCGTAGTGAATGCGGTGAGAGGTCACCATGTCACTGTGCATGATGACGCACGCGTTCAGTCAGTGTGGCTGGCGAGCGCAGCAGCAGCGCCAGCGTTGGATATGAGGGAATCGAACGTGCGCGTGCGGCGCAAGATGAATCAGCAGAACTGGCACCTCCTCGATGGTGATCAGCTGATCCCTGGAGACGGCAAGAGCGTCGCACACGCGCGCCCTCGGCGCGGCGCGCTACTACCGGAGGTCTGTGAGGAACCCCCTGAATGCGAGTCATCGCCACTGTCACGAGCACCACAGACCCATTCGGACGCGGGCCGCCAGTCAAAACAGTCTGGTGTCCATCCCCGTGACCACACCACTTCTGACGCGCCACAGGACGCAGCTACCGTCGGGCAGCACCACTGTCGTACGAAACACCCTGCACGAGTCACTTCTTCTTTGCACCAACAACACAAGGAAGCCGCAGAATACGCTGGCACGGAACCGCCCAGCATCTCTCTCGACTCCCTCCGTCTTGTGATCCGGCTTGAGGATGAGGTTGCCACCAAGGAAGAGAACGTAGAAGGCCACGAAGACGGCGACGACAAGCATGCCTCACCGCAGCGTAGGGTGCCACATCACAGTAGACGGCTGCGGGAGCATTCAGCTCATCTCCATAGTAGAGATTATGGGCACCGGCGGGGGCGCGCCCGCGACAGCAATGCACACCGCCATCATAGTGTCGTGGCGCTCCGAGAGCAGCGTGCCATCGAACATCATAGCGATGGAGACGGTGCCGCCGAGGTGGTATCAACCGATGCCACGAATGTGACGTCTATGACGAAGTCGAAAGAGGAGCGGCAGAGTCGCTGCCTCGTGGTGAACACTCAGGACTCGAAGGCGACTAGCATGGAGTCGCTGCGGGAGGGCACGCCGCGCAAAGGTTGCCTTATCGTGCCTGCCGAAGTAGGCAACGACATCCCAAGTAGCGAGAACAACGCGAAGCGCACCTTAGCGATCATGGCGCTTTTTGTGTCCACCCTCTTTGGGGCTTTTCTCTTGGTCTTCTAATTCAGCGGCCGAATGCTGCCGGGCGGGGGGGGGCACGTGCGTCCCTGCGTCTCTGCGTTCGCTAACACACATGGATATGACCCTCTGTGCTTAGTTGTGTGGGGGGTGGTACATTCTAGCGAAGGGTTATGCGCCAATCGCCCTCTCTCGCTTTGTTTCTCACCCCAGCACGCAGACCCCTCCCGCCTTCCTCCCGTCTTGATTTTCACTGTTGACCTGACACTGCCTGATCCCGCTGTCTCTCCTTGTTTGCTCGTGTTCAGCTCCCCCTTTCTGCGGCGGCTTACGGTTGCGCTCTCTTTCTCCTCCACTCCCTCCCCTCCACTCCCCCCTCCCTCCCTCCCCCGTTTCTCCGTAATGTAATGTGTTGTTGGGCCGCAGGGGCATTCGTCGACCTTTAGCCCCGTACCGTCCGCTCGGTGATGGGCAGTACGGATGGTGGCGCTGACCATGTCGAGGCGTTGGCGTGTACACCCACCCCCCGCCAGTTCTAACCCAAAATGTCTCCTCAGCTCACGGTAAATGCCCCTTCCTTTGCTCGTCTTTTTCTCCATCCTCTCCTATACGATCGCCACGTTGTCATGGGTAGGCGTGTGCGTGTGCGTGTGTGTGTGTGTGTGTGTGTGCGTGTGTGTGTCTCTCTCTTTCTCTCAGTATTCGCCTTGCTTTATTTTCTTTTTGGGTGGGGGTCCTCTCCTCCACTCCTCTCCCCCAGGTGGTGTCGCCCACCTCGTCAGGGGTAGCATGGCGCAGCACCCACTCTGCGGGAACGCCAGGAGCCTGCAGGCTGCCCCTCGGGTGCGGCTGGACGAACCCTTGGCGCCGGCGGGCAGGTCTGGGCAGGCGCTTGGCGGGAGAGACGTACGGACATGGCCACGCTTGTGCCCGCTCACTGCAAACCGTGTCGACGGCTCGGCCAGTACACGCATCCACCTACGGTGGTGGCCGGTTCGGTTCCTGGGCATAGCCGGGGCGCAACCCAGCGAGGCAGACGGCCTGCAGTGGTATGTGTGCCGTTAGTTGCTCAACGTTCTCCTGGAGGGGTGGACACTTTGAAAGAAATTCGATGTATTTCTTTCCTCTCTCATTTCATGTAGTTCGGTGTCTGCGCTGCCCTCTCCCCTCCCCTCCCCTCCCTCTTTTCCACTTCTCATTGTATGTCTCCGATGATGCTGTGTCTCAGCCGCAGGACGACAGCAAGAGCGGATACTCCCGAAGGTGAACCGCGTCGCCGCCCCCTACCCATCCACACACACACACACACACACTTCTCAGAGTCTCTTTCTCATCATTGTTGATCGACACCGATCTCGTTGTGCTCCCTTGTCGCTTCGCTCTTGCCCACTGGCCGGGCACCTTTATCTTTGGCTGTGTTCTGCTGCTGTTAGTGGGCTTCTCTGTTGCTCGCTTGCGGCTCTCACGGGGCGTCTGCGTGTCTCTGTGTGGTTGCGTGTGGGCACAAAGGCCGTGTTTGTCGTTGTTTCCCTCCCTCTCCTGTGCAGCTCATTTGCGAAGTGGCACCCACCGGGGTGTGCTACCGAACAAAATGAAGGTAAGACAACAATGGTTACAACTACGCTCAGCTTCTCTTTTGCTAGCGCGCGTCGGCAATGACATTACTCCCCTTCTTCACCCGCTCTGCGATGCGGAGCAGCGCAGGGTCCGTCCACCACTCGCATCAGAAGCCGGAAAAAAAACGTGAAGCGCGCGCCTGGCCGCACATGAGTTGCCATCATCATCGTCATGAGGCTCTCGTTTCCAGGATGGTATTCACTGCTCTCACGCTTACACACAGACACACCATTGTGTGTTTCTTCTTCTCGTGTGCGATTACTCCTCCTCAATACATCAACTTAGAGTCCCGCTACGGCTGCCTCGTGATGTGAAGGAGTCTGCCTTCCCCTCTTTTCATGTGTCTTCGGTCTGCGAGTCTGTTGTCACTGGCGGTTGTGCACATCTTCCACCCTTCCCCCATTGCCACCGGCCCATCACCATCGACTGCTGTACTGTCTCTCATAAGGAGTACGTTAACATGCCTACATACACACGTACACCGCCTCTGCCATTTCAACGATGCGAGTGTGTAGTTGTGCTGGGCTTGCCCCTTCTTGTTTTCCTCTGTGTGCTGTCATGACAGAGCAGAGCACTGCTCTCCTGCTTCCCCTCTCCTCCGCTTTGTTTCGTGGTGTCGTTGTCTCCCTGATTGTGGTCTGCGGACCTTAACGCCCGCATTCTTCACAGCCCAGACACGTCTTTGCAGTCTCAAGCCACCGCGTGCTCCTCGCTGTTATTACACTACTCTTCTCATGTTAACGGCTGCATAGGTGACCCGCTGCTGTCGTTCTTCATTCTATACTCTCGAGCGCATTTCGCTCAGGGGGGGGATTGCTTCGACAGCTGCCAAGTGTGTGTGGGTCGCTCTTTGGGGGCAGTGACACCCCTCTTCGCCGTTCAAGTCAGCCAGAGGGTCTTCTCTCTTCCTGACAAGGAAAGCACCGCACGCATGCTCGCGCCCATCTACTCGCGCACAGCACCGGGCCCGATGAATAAGCAGGCGGACACCTACGAGACCGACCACCCGCGTGACATAGAGAGTGTAGCGACTCCCTACCTCACATCGACCACTGGTGCGTTGTCTTCCTCGCTGGCCACGGCAACCCCCATCGCCGTTCCCACCGTGCCCATGGGTAGCTCGTCGACCTCCAGAGACACAGATGCAGCTGCACCGCCGGCAAGCATCTACGTCGCAAGCCCGTGTCCTCTTAGCACCCCCCCATCGGCCCTGATAAAGTTTTGTACGCCAGCGGGTCGCTGCTCATCTCATCCGGGTCGGCCGGCACAACGGGTTTTTGCGGACGCACAAGGTGCTCATCGTCGGCGAGGCCGGCGTAGGCAAGTCAAACCTCATGCACCGGTACTGTTACGACCAGTACAACCCAGCGCTACCCTCCACGATCGGAGTGGAGTTCCGCTCTCATGAGGTGGACATACCACTCGGGCCAGTGGGCGTCACCGAGACCGTCGTTCTGCAGCTCTGGGACACCGCCGGCCAGGAGCGCAACGGGGGTGTTATCAGTAATGCTTTCTACCGTAACGCAGTCGGCGCCATCATCGCCTACGACGTGGCACGGCGCGAATCGCTGCCGAACGTGCCGCGCTGGGCAGCGTGGGTGACGGAGCCGGCGCACGACGACTGCGTATGTGTCGTTGTCGGTGCTAAGCTGGACTTGCTGTGCGCGAAGACATCCACAGCGACGATGGCAAGATCGCTCGAGACAGTGCAACAGGAAGCGGATGGAATCTCTCACACGATGGGCATGCGGAACTTCATGACGTCGGCCCTCTCGGGGAAAGGAGTGCTGGAGGCATTCACGCACCTCATACTCGCCGTAGATGCCGTGCAAGCTGCACCGCGGCGTAATAACGGTATGAACTCTAACCAATATCATACAAGCCGCAGCGGCCACGGCGGTAGTGCTCCATTGCAGGAGGTGCACATGTGGACGGCAGCCAACCGGTCTCCCTGCCTCCCCGATAAATGTGATGGGTGGCGCAAAGAGGCTCCACCGCTGGCCCGGCGTTGGCGGCGACATTGCCTCATCGCCACTGTCACGCGCAGCGTCGACGCCGGTGATGAGCGTGTACACCAGGCCCCTCCTGAGACCGGTTGAGAGCAGCGGCAGCTCCCCTCGGACACCAAGAAGGCGCTGGACCTACGAGGCCCCGGTTGCGCTGGAGCGAGGCCCGACACATACACACCGGGGCCTACATGGGGTGTAACGTGGGGGTGCTAACGCATGACACTTGCATGATGGTTCTTTTCATCTCGCCTCCCCTTCCTCTGTGCGCTCTTGTGTGTGTGTGTGTGTGTGTGTGTGTGTGTGTGTGTGTGTGTGTCAACGCACGCGCACGGTGCTTTCTTCTGTGTAATGGCAGAGTGAAGGAAGGAGCGAGGAAAGGGGGGGAAGAAGAGAATGCACCGGGAGGACCAACTTTTGGCTGCGACAAGCCCGAAAAGGTCGCGCCTCCGCGCCTACTTTGTCGGATGCCCCGCGTGAGGTGACTCAGATAGAGAGAGAGAGCCCGAGGAAAGGTGGTTGGGAGCCGGGGCCGGAGATACAGAGCTGCATAGGGGAAAGAGTCTCTACACATCAGAGCGCTTGTCCTCCTCCTTGGGGCATCTCGGCACGCACATGCCAAGAGCCATCGCGACATGAGCCACATATCCACCAAGCGTCATGCTTGAACTAGCACAAATGATCTGTAGGGAGCCTAGTCAGCACACTATTATTCATGGACCTTGTCCTTTGCCGCATCTCTCCCTCTCTGCTGACTCACACGCCGTTCTCATCTCTTGGCCCACCCCGCCCCTCCCCCCGAAACATTCATACCACGTCGAACGGGCATCCTCAACGTTGTAATGTGCAATTCACCTCGACAGCATCAGCACACACGCGCGCACACATATTTTCTCTGTAGGTTTGCACTGGCGCGCAGGTCATGTTGCAGCGCATCACGCCACTGACGCGCAATCAGCTGCTGGAGCTGGAGGCGCTCGTGCGCAACTTAATCAGTGCCGTCACGCACCAGCACGCACAGACATCAGCGACGCCCACCTCGCTAAGTGAGCAGAGTTGGCCATTCACTGCACCATCAACGCCGACGTCGTTGAGTCTCTCGAACAGCGGTAGCGGTGCGAAGGGGTCTGTGTCTTCGCCGTTTTCAAACGAAGGCACGGGCGGCGGCCTCTCCTCCAGCTCCCCCCTCCCTGAAACGTCGCACGATGCCCAGGCGCCACAGTTCCTGGTTGCAGCATCTTCTGACCAAGACGACGATCCTTCCTCCTATCTGATGGATGGCGGCGTCAGCCACCCCCATCACCGTCTGAATCGTCCCCAGCCCGGCGCTGCTACGACTGCGCCGGACGATCATGCCATTCTACGTGGTGCCTTCGTTGACGTCTTCACCGACCCGCGGACCGCCACGGCGTGGCGACTCTACGATAAGATCCAGTACATTGTTTGGTGGTCCTATCGGCCACCAAGCTGCACAAAATGTGGGATGCAAGACGCCTGGATGCCATCCGGTGATGTGGAGTTCCAGTGCGCCTTCTGCTTGAGCGGCGCCGGCACGACTCGCAGCAACGCCGTTGTGGAAGACACAGCCGTGGCGAAGCAGGATCAGGCGGGCATGGAGGATAGTGGCGACGATGACGATTACGACGCCGGCGGCTTTGCTGCTGTTGAAGGCCACGTCCGTGTAGGGAAGCAGCCTGGCAGTAGCGGCAGCGGCGCAGGCGGCGGCGGTCCTATCGACGCGTACATCTTCTTCTACGAGTGGTTGCAGCGTATTCCCCTCTTAGGACCCGCAGGGCCGATCTCGGCGGCTAGCGCTGGCGGCTCAGAGAAGCGGCCGGATGGCGTAGCGGGGCCAGCATGCCAGCGTGCCCTCGCGTCATCGCTAACCACGGGAGCGGGTACTCATACAGGTGTTTCTCCGTCTCCCACTGGCGGCAGCCGTCACACCGAGCGGCGGGGCGGTGCAGCAGTCAGCAACGCTAACGGCAGTGGCGAAGATAGAGGCGCCGGCAGCAGCAGTGTCCTCCTTCCAGCAGGCGAGTCGCTGCCCATGGTTCTCCGGGCGGCGTATGACATGGGGAGCCTTTTGACGACTCCCGGACTCCCGCGCGGCACGGCACCCGCTCTTCGGGCCGCTGCTTTGTACCTCAGTCTTCTTCTGCATCGGTTCGTGTCACTGTTCCCACTATTTTGCCTAGCTGGGCGCACCTCAGCCTCCGCAATCACCGCAGGAGTTGCAACAGCAACAGCAACAGCAGCAGCGGAAACTAGCCATCGACATGATCCGAGAGAACCTTCGGAGACAGAACTGTACCGCGCTGACGTGGAGCTGCAGTGGGTGGACGTGGAGTTGATCGGCGCCCTTCTCGGCGTTGCTGCGCCGTCCTTCTTCGAGTCTACTGAGGTATCGCTGCAGCACCTGCAGAACGTCTTCACGGTGGCCGCCGCGTACAGCGTGCCAAGTGTGCTGTGGCACCCAGGGCGTGTTCCAGGACGTGTGGAAGCAATGAAGGCGCTAAAGGACAAGATGGAGCCACTCTGCCCCGTTCCATTCACGGCGGCAGGTACATCAGGGCTATGCCCAGAGCACACGGCGATGATCGTCGCGCTCGAACTCGCGCGGCGAGTGGATGCGCAGCCGATCGCCGTCTCCTCGACCTCGCCAGCAGCTGCAGCGCAGAACGCGCAGCGCATCGGGCTCTGGCTCGACGCCCTCGGGCTCTACCCCACCCGCCGAGCGTACCGCGATGCGCACAGTTACCATCAGCACATCATGACGGCAGAGAAGAATCAGGACAGCAGTGAGGGTGCCGCCGACGGTGACGCAGCGCAAGACCACCACCGCATCTTGGCCTCGTGGGAAAAGACGTTGACTGAGTTGGCGGGTATGAAGGACCCGCAGTTGCTAGCTGCGGCCGAGCGACACGCGCGTCGGCACGACGGCAACGTTGACCGTACCAAGCCTCTCCTCACCACATTCACCTCACCCTTCTACAAGCGCTTCGAGTGGATCCTTACGTCTCCGTGTGCGAACGCGCTCCTGCACGTGTTTGCGGCGGTATTCCGCATGACCCCGATGGAGTTGGCAGACATGGCGCTACGAAGCGGCATCTACCAAGGACCCGCAAGCAGCTTCGTCGCCACGCTACGCACGGCGGTGCTGCGCGGAGCCTACGACATCATGCCGCTGGCCCGGCGTTTGTCGCCACTGACGTCGTCGTGGATGTGTACGTACATGGCGCTGCACTCCGGTGACCGTCTGCCACTGCTTACAGCGCTGCGCCAGCTGAACGAAGCGCAGAACTCCACACGGGACCGGCAAGCAGCGCTGACACAGCTAGTCCAGCGCATTCTCCGCAAGCATCAAGCCCAACAGGTGTACCAGTTGAACTTTGTTCTCCGCGTCACGGACGAGGTGGAGAAGCACTTTAACGGCGTCTACTTCTTATCGAACGTCCTCTGGCAAGAGGGCCTCGCCACCTTCACGTGTCTGCGCTCCGGTCGCAAGACCATCACGCTTAACCGGTACACACACCGCCTATCCCTGTGTTATATGAACGCCAAGGAGAAGCACGTTGACCACCTGAGCATGCATGTCGCGCCTCCAGTGGTGGCGGCTGTCGAGACGGAGGCGACGCGGCTGGTAATGGAAATGGCGCTGGGTATCAGCTCCACGTCTGTTGGTGATCCATGGGGACACGTTGTACGCTGCCTCGACAAGTGTGCCCGCGTGCGGCGCCGCATGCGCGTTCCGATGCTGGCGTCGCGCCTCGACGCCCTCGCCTCTATCCGCGAGCACGCCAGCACCGTCGCTCGCCAACTGCAGCAGTGCCCGCCTTTTTTCGGTGGCGCGGGCGGCCAACTGATCTCAATGAAGCCGACCCTGGAGTGGGGTGACACAGAGACATTGCTAGCTGCGGCGCCACCGCTAGATGTGCGTCAACTGCGTCTCGATCTGCAGTGGAACTACCTTTGCCTGCCGCACGTCTCGCTCCTCTCGGGGCTCTCTGAAAACCGGGTCGTGGCAATGTACGCGTCGTTAGTGGGGCTGCTAGAGCTGATCCATCTACGCCTTGTTAAATCGGCAGAGGCGGCATCCGCGAGTAGTACCGCGGCAGTACGAAGCAACTGGGTGGAGGAGCTTCTCTATGTGGAAGAAGAGGAACAGCCTATTCAAGCAGAGGCGGATGCGCTGCAGCAGGGCTTCGGCGGTGCTTCAGGCACTGGTTGGTCGCCGCCAGTGTACCGCAACAGCCAGCCCGGCACTCCGAAGCCGTTACGCAGCCCAAAGTCAAAGTTTGCGGCAGTCTCAGCCTCGACCAACGCACCCCTTGGTGGTGCTTCCTCCACCTCTGTCGCTGCCGTAGGACACGGGAATGGGGGAGGGGGACGGTATAACAACGGCCGATCTCGCAGCTTTTCGCCGCCGCTGGCACGGCAGCCCTACGCGATTACCCCACCATCCATGGCACCCATCCGCAGCCCCATCCTGCGCTCTTTGCCGACCACGTCGGCCTACACCTCCTCTCACAACGCCGTCCCGACGCCAACAACGCATCGCCTTCGCACACCACCACTAGGGAGCGCCTCCCACAACAACAGCGACGAAGTGAGTCTGGGGCCAGCCGCGGGAGCGCAGCAGCAACATTCATCCACAAACAATAAAAAAGGTGCCAGTGGTGGCAGCTGGAAGGCGCGGGACGCAGCGGCTGTCGATGGACTGCCACTGCCAGACCTGGTGCTTGCGGAGAGCACGGCCGACATCGCAACGCGGAAGTCGAACCTGCTGTCAGGCCCGAGACCACAACCACAGTTTCGCAAGAGACAGCGGCGCCGACGACGCGGCCGTGGCGAGGACGACGAGGACGACCACAGTAACGACGAGGGCGGCGGCGATGACGGCAGCGGCGATGAGGATCGTGGCTTGGCAAAGGCTGGCAACGGCGGAGACGGCGATGACCAGCAAGAGCGGATGCTAAAGAAGAGGGCAACGGAAGCAAATCAAGAGCTCCAGCGGATTGACGACATCATGCGCCTCCTTCGGCAGGCCCTACCGCCGTACTGGGATGTACTCCTCGGGGCAGCAACGGACCTTGCACCGTCGCTCCTGTCCCCCAGCGTCGGAGACAAAGTGGACGAAGACGAGGACGACGACGCGTCGATAACCCGGAGCGGCAGGCGTCACAGGGCCTCGCCGCAGGACCAACGCGTTCGCCGGCCCGGACTAACGGCGGCGTCGCGACCCACGCGGCGAAGTGATGCTGGTGGCGCTGACACTGGCAAAGGCGCTGGTGCGGTGGAGGTGCCCACTGAGGAGCTCATCACACACAAGCCCTTCAACGTGTTCGACGCCGAGGAATGCCGCCGGCGTCTGCGCCGCCTCTACGCGTTCATCAGCACCTACGAGCGACGGAGGGTGACACTGCTGCAGCTGGCCGCAGAAGGACGACTTCCAAAGGTGGCGACTCTGGCGGCTGCCGTGCCGTCGCCGAAGCTGCACAACGGGAGCCCTCTAACCATGGCGCGTGTCTCAGCCACCGCGGTGGGTACCGGCTTTTCCATGCCAGTGCACCTCTCCCCTCCGCCACAGCTCGTGTCCCCCTTGCTACCAACGAAACTAGCCGGTGGTGATGGTGGCAGCACTGCTGTCCAACGCTCGCCACCGCACCGCCGTCAAATGTCCCCACCACACCTAAGCAGCAGGCCCATGCCGTCTCCGCCGACCCGAGCCGCTGTCCCGCTGCCGCGCCAACGTGGCGAAGGCGCCGTGGGTGGCGGCGGTTCACCTCGACCGTCACCGTCCCTCTCCTCTGTGGCGTCGTCGCATTCGAGCCGCCGCAGCCCGCGGCTGCAGCACCAGCATCACACACCGCCGCCGCAGTCCAGCACGCGCCTCAAGTCAGCACAGAGGGATGCGTCTGGTCTCAGCGGCGGCGCAAACCCAAGTAAGCAGCGCATCAGTAAAACCGCCGTTGGCGACGTCCGTAGCGGTGGCAGTGGTGATGCCGTTGCGACCGCGACAGTGGTCGACGACAACTTCGCCCTGCCGCCTTCAGAGATGGCGTGGCAGGAGTCGTACGTCGGCGCCGCTACTTTGTCGCACGGACAGGGGGCAGTTACGGGGAAAGGGACTGCCCGTCGGGCGGAGCGGGTGAGCAGCGGAGGCGAGCAGGACTGGCAAACATCAGCGTCGCGACGCTCGTGCGACAAGCCGCCAACGAAGGAGAACTCTGATGAGGAAAGCCCCTCGAGCAGCAACTCGGAGGTCGAAAGAGAAGGTAACCGCCACGGCCACCGCTATCCACTCTCCTTTGCGTCGAGCGAGGATGATGAGCAGCAACGACAGCAGCTGCAGACGCCACCCGCGCAGGTGATTCAGCCGCGGAAGTCCTTGCGATCGGCCAGCGACAAAGAGGATGGAAACGACGACGACACTGATGAGAATCAACCATGGCGGCGCACTGAGAGCAGAAGCGAAGAAGGCGGACAGATGGGCCGTCACTCGCTCAACAGCAGCACCGCCGTAAATCGAAAAAGACAGGTCGGCGACGACGTCGCCGGGAGCAGAACTCGCAGCAGCACCAGCAGAGGAAGCAGGCGCCGTCGCTATCTCCGCCAAGCAGTCGTGAATCAAGCAAGGATCTCAGCCACTCATCAGAGATGCGCGCTGGACGAGGCGGATCCGGTTCTGTTGGCAGCGTGTCAAGGACCGGATCGCCACCGCTGCCACCTCACCCAAGCAGAGCAGGGGCGGGGGTTAGGGACAGCGTTGTGACACCCTCCCAAGCAATACCGTCGATCCGTGCTCGAGCCAAGCAATCTGCCTACAGCACGGGAACGAACTAACCAGCCCGTGCAAGTGCACCTCGAGTGCGTGTGCATGCCTCTATGTATGTGTGTGTGTGTGTGTGTGTGTATCTGTGCATAATCGGCCTCTCCCTTTCCTGTAGCCTCCCCCCCCCTCCTCCTCGTCGTCGTCGCTTATGCACGATGGCGCGCATGTCCGTATTACCCAGGCCTCACCAGGCCACTGCCCTCATCAAACACTTCAGACTCCCGTTTGGCAAGGCGGGTAATCGAAAAACGACGATGCGGGGCAGCGATCACTAAAGACTGAAAAGGAGAGAAGAACACAACGAATAATGGCAGAATGCAGTAGTACGTGCGTATCCGTGCGATTGAGACACCGTGTGGACCTCGCAGTGCAGCAAGGACGCCCCAAAGTATACGCCAGGTTGCTTACACTACCAGGAGCCTGGCAACGAGGATGCTAGCGCCGCTCACAGTTACGCGAAGCTCAAGTCATGGCGGTTGTCTCTCCCTGGGACTCAATCC
Organism: Leishmania lainsoni; assembly: GCA_003664395.1. NCBI lineage: Eukaryota > Euglenozoa > Kinetoplastea > Trypanosomatida > Trypanosomatidae > Leishmania > Leishmania lainsoni. The sequence continues at coordinate 260,011 of RAIA01000052.1, read as the reverse complement.
TGTTAGTGCCAGCGGCCGCATTGCACTCGAAAGTCTTTGGAAAGCTTTACCCCTGCCTCCCTCTAATACACAGGCACACACACAAACACACCTTCCCCTGAACATTCCCTCCTATCCTCTGCTGGGCCATCGTCCCTCCTGCATCGAGGCTGCACGCGGGCGTACCGCACACGCACAAACAAACTGTCGTTCATCGATCTGCAGCTAATTCTTCCTCTTCTCCTTCGTTCTCATTTCTCTTCGGATTCTCCATCTCTCTCCCTTCTCCCTCCTCCATCTCTCACTCGCTCGCTTGTGTTTTCCATCATTCTTTTCGTCTCGGTGCAGCATGGGTTAGTTCTTTCCGCTCAGCTAGCATTGTATTTTGCCTTTCTGACCGATACGCGCTGTGCACGCCCAACACCACCACTACCTACAAAGTGCACGTGTGGACGCTAACCTCTGAACCCTTTTAAGATAGAGGACGAAGCAGTTCATCCCTAAGTAAATTGTTAATTGTGTGTGTGTGTGTGTGCGTGTGTGTGTCTGTCTGTCTGTATGTATGTATGTGTATTTATTTTCGCTACTCGGTAAGTGCTGCTGAAGGTCGTCGAGGTTACAACTCTTCCGCGCTGCGTGATGGTAAGTCACTCTGCACTGCAACGAGCTCATACGGTTTTCTTTTGGGTTTCCCCTGAATTCACCACTCCCACTTCTCATCGCAGTTCGTTCGCGTTAGTCATTCCTTCTGAGATCGCTTGTTTGCAGGTTTGCTGACCTTCAGTTCCTCAAGTACTTCTTCTCACTCTCCCTCTTTTTCTCTGTAGTATTTCTTTCGCTCTCGCATGGACACACACACGCACACACCGACACGCACACACGCACGCACACGCACAGAGAGAGTGAGAGAGGCAGTGCTGCACAGAAACTAGTAGAGCAACCAAGCAGTGCCAGCGGCCCGTCGCACATCCTCCCCTTTTCTCTCCCTCCACTGCGCTGCAACAGCGTGAGTGCGCTTCACCAACCTATACATATGCACCCCGACCCGTCATAACTGCCTCTCACGACGATGGCGCCGGCTGTACTGCAGGCCATGCTGAATATTGGCGGCCTGCCAAGTCAATTTGACGGGAATGTAGCGGAGAATTTCTTCGATAATTACTTTGACGTTCTCTTCTACAGCGGAGTACTGTATGTTCTTATAGTATTCCTTGGCCCCAAGGCAATGGAGAACCGTGAGCCCTTCAAGCTGAGGTACTTCATCGCCATGTGGAACCTAACCCTCTCCTTATTTTCTTTCTGCGGCACTATCGCGGTTGGCACTCTGCTCATGTACATGCTGGAGGACCGTGGCATGTACGAGACGACCTGCCACCTCGACAGGAACCTCTACGAAGGCGAGCTGGCCTTCTGGATCTTCGCATTTATGCTCAGCAAGATTCCCGAGATGATTGACACGGTCTTCCTCGTTCTCACGAAGAAGCCAATTATCTTCTTGCACTGGTACCACCATCTCACAGTGATGATCTTCTGCTGGTACGCCGGCTACTTGGCTATGCCCAGTGGCATATGGTTCGCCGCCATGAACTACGCTGTGCACTCGATCATGTACCTCTACTACTTCCTCTGCTCGTTGGGACTGCGCAAGGTTATTCGGCCATTCGCGCCGGCCATTACGGCGGCGCAGCTGCTGCAGATGATCGTGGGTACAGCCATCGTGCTCTACACCTTCTACTACAGCTACATCAGCGAGCGCGGCTGCAACGCTGACCGTCGCACGATTCGAATGGGGGTGGGTATGTACGGCAGTTATTCTGTGCTTTTCGCGACGCTGTTCGCCCGCCTTTACATAAAGAAGAGTAGGACTGCAAAGCGCAAGACGACAGCGGCGGCATTTAATCAAGCCGATAAATCCGTGGAGGCGGTGATGAGCGGCTGCAATGGTGCAAAAAAATCGCAGTAATGGACGAGAGTGCAGAACATAACAACTAGAGGGAGGCCATTGGCGAAAATGCTCGTCGTCTTCGTCTCTTCCACTCCCACTTTACTCCTCTCATCGTGCCACCTCCTCGCATGGATAAGAGCATCACTGGGCGAAGGGAACAGGAAAGAAAAGGGGGAAGCAGGAGCCAGAGAGACCCACACTTACGTGCTTAAAGTGCAACACACCCACTCACACATGGACAAAACAAAGTGTACTCATGCGCAGCACAGGGGTGGAGAAGCATGCGGCGGCCGCTCCTTTTGCCCTCCCCCTCTCTGCCTCGCGCTGGGAACCGAGATGCTGGCCAGAACGGCCAGCATCTCGGGTGTACTCCATGTTATTTGAGCTCTTTGACTTTTTCTGTTTGCCCTCCAGTAGGCAGGTGCTAGGTGGAAACCGAAAGTGCGCTGGCAAGACGCAGGGACACCCACACACAAAGACTCGTGTTTGCTTGAGTCGCTGCATCTATGCGTGTATATACATAACTTCGGTATAGGTGCGCCGAAGGATTCTCATCAGTGATGAAATCGCACCTCTCCCTTCCTTTTCCCTCGTCCTCTCCGACCTCCGGTACAGGAGATGCGCTTTCCCCCACCGAACCAGGGAGAAACAACTACTCACGCGACGGCATCCTCAGCCATGGCCAATTCACACCGCGTTGTGTACACCACGACAGCGTTTCTCACCCCAACGGGGCCGGTCCCGTTGGGGGTTTAAATACGAAGAATAACCCACATCCCATCTGCACAGGCACGCATCATCCGGAATGAAAGACGCTTCCGCTCAGCTGCCCACCAAGTGTGGCGGAAGGACTACGCGTCCTTTAATCAGTACGTCACCCGAGAAGACTCGTGGGTAGGCCCCATGGGAGGTCCCGCTTAGTCGAGCTGTCGTCCTCCTCCCTCCACCCCCCCCTCCCTCAACGCAGCCATCACACAACTCTTGCGAAGTGAAGGAGGTCTCCTGGACGCATGTGTTGCATAGATCGGAAGCGACGATAAAAGGAGGCACTTGAAAAACGAAAACGTTGAGGGTGAGAGGTCGTTCACGTCCCCTCACCCTTTTGGACGAGTTGACGGTGATGGAGGCAGTTTCGGTTCTACGTTGCTTTCCAAGCACCCGAATTCAGGCTCAAGCACATCGAAGATCATCTGAGACGACTCTCCAACGCATCCTCGGCGGCATACAAAAAGCTGAACAGCGCGGTCGAGCCGGCTCAGGCATTCCGCTCCGCCTTAGGAAAGGTGCGAGCTGAAATCGCCGCACTGTGCGCACACGTCACTCAGCAGCCCCAACCTGCCTTACGGAACTACCGCACCCACACTCGGCGCCTACATCGCACAAGATGCTCAGATAATGCTCATGTCCGCGAATCTCGAACCAGAGAGCAAAACGAAGGACCTCCACACAACTCTGCTTTCCCCTACCTCCCCCTGCACGGGTGCCGATCTTTCGCTCTTCCAGCTTTGGGGGCACCCTATGTGTGGCTGGCGAGATGACCCGCTAGTGGGCCACCTCCTCATGATGTATTGAAGTGTGGGGCGCATGTGCCAGGATATCTGTGTAGTGGACAATACCACTTCGCCTTTGAACCGCACGAGTCTTACATCGAATTGTCGACTGTGTCCGTCTTGTTGCTTTACTGGCCACGGAGCCAGCGAGGGGTAGAGGAAATGAGAGGGACACAGTGCCGTGGCGCAAGGGTCAGGGCAAGCACACAAGCAGGAGAACACACCCACTCGGCTGTCTGTGTGCGTCCTGCAAATGCACGCGGTAAACAACTCTCAGCTAAAACGAACTCAGAACAAAAAGAAAAGTGAGACGTGAAAAGGGGAAATGGCAGTCGATGCTGCTACGTTGAAAGAGTGCACAAACTCGGTGTGAGCATCAGAAAAGGGGGGGAAGGAAAACTCAGTATCACCCATCAGCCACCCCTTCGTCTCCCCGCGTGGCTGCCCCACTCCTCCCTCGCAACCCATCAGGTCAAAGAAACAGGAGAACACAGCTGGGCTCTCACCCCTTTTCTATCTGCGCATAGTCGCCGATCATCTGTGTTTCAGCGTCTGTGTGTGTATGCGCGAAGTATGTGTGTGTGTGTGTGTGTGTGTCCACCATTGCGCTCTGCTCCTCGCCTTCCCTCCTACCGGTCCTTTTCGTTTCTTCCGTGTCCAGCCGCTCACCACGTCGGCAATCCCCTCCCTCCCTCCCTCCCTCTCTCTCGCCTTTTTTGGGGAACGCGCGCCGCATTCCCTTTTTGCGCCCTTTTCCCTTCTCGCCCCGCAACTGACTCCACACCTGCGGCAGCGTTTGTGTATGTCTGCGCCCTCGGGTCTTCTGCTGGATGCCTTGTTGCCGAGAGTGTCGCCTTGCCTCCCTTCCCACACCTACTCGCCCACCCCCTTTGCCTCCTACTATCCCTTCACCTCGGCCGCTCTCTTCCCCCTCCTCCTGCACTGTCCGCTGTTCTCAGCACCTCTTCCCCACCCACCCACCCCCGACACACGCACGCACACAAGCAAGAATAGAAGCCAGACATAAAGCACTAGCTTCCCTATGTCAGCTATATCATCCATCTCCGAGTGGGTCATGGGGTGGATTAACACCCCAGCCCATTTCAAGGGCAGCTCTGCGCGCGGCTTCCTTGACGCTACACCTGACTACCCCTTCTATGCCGCTATGCTGTACCTCGTTGCCGTCTTCGCCCTGCCTGGGCTAATTGAGCGACGTCAGTGGACCTTCAACATCAAGTACCTCGTCGCCCTCTGGAACCTCAGCCTGTCGCTCGTGTCGATGCTCGGCTCCTATTACTGCGTGCAGAACCTCTACAAAACGACCCTTGTCGAAAAGGGCTTCCACAAGACGTGCTGCACGCAGCTGTCGGTACGTCACTCGAAGAGTATTGGGGGCAAAGAAATCCACAACAGCTACTACGATCCGAGCTCGGGTGCCGCCTTTGATCACAGCAACATTCACAAGCACAACCCCCGTATCGCCACATACGCGCACCAGGTGCTGGATAAAAACTATGATGGACCGAGCGCGTTTTACACTGCACTGTTCATGTACCTCAAGACACCCGAGCTACTCGACACGCTCTTCCTGGTGCTCCAGCGCAAGCCGGTCTCCTTCTTGCACTGGTACCACCACATCGTCACCGCCATGTACTGCTGGCATGCCTCATACGTTCTTATCCCAAGCGGTGTCTTTTTCTCCACTATGAACTACCTTGTGCACTCCATCATGTACTTCTACTACTTCCTCGTCATGATGGGGCTGCGCAGCTCGATCCGTCCCTTCGCGCCGGTCATCACGCTGCTGCAAGTGTTGCAGATGTTCATTGGCATGTACATCACCGTGTACACGTACTTCCAGTACTGGCTGAGTCCCGAATACACCAACACGCTCTTCTTCAAGTTCTTCGACGTGGTGCTCAGCAATGCCCACTATGCCTACCACAACGCGAAGAGCGTCGTGACGACTGGCGCGCTGGCATCGAAAGTGCCTGCGTTCGACATGTCTGACCGGTTCTGGGGCTGCGACAGCGACCCGACAAGCATGCGCATGGGCATGCTGATGTACGGCAGCTACTGCGTGCTGTTCGCGGTGCTGTTCAAGGAGCTGTACCTGGACAAGCGCGTACACGCGAACAGCCTCGTGCGCGTGTGCAAGGCGCAGCAGGCGAGGAAGAGCAAGGCTGAAGGCAAGATAAATGGCAACGGCGGTGCCGCCTCCACTGTCGCTAATGAGAAGTCCACAACAAGATGTAATGATGCGTAACGTGTTGCATTGACAGGGCCACTCGACAGAGTAGCAATGCATACCGGGAGCATCTCACCTCCTGCGCATCGAGCGTGAACCTCCCTTCGCTTCTTGCCAGTCGCTCTCTGTCTCTCCCTCTCGCTATCCCTGTGCGATGGTCGCATGAACTCCCACCAACGCAAGCTGTGGGCTGCGCTGCGCGTGGTGCGTGCAGTGTGTCGCTTTCATAGTGAACCCTCTCATGTTTTCTTCTATTGTGTTTGGCGGGGGGACTTAGTGAGCATCCGTGGGACTCACTCTTTCCCCCCCCTCCCTCCCTCCATGACGGCAAATGTGTCTGAGTCTGCGCCCGTGCCTGCGTCCCTTTTTGCGCCTCACTTTGTTCGTATTCTTCAGTCTTCTGTGCGCACAGACAGTCCTTTGGTCGCTCTTCTTCTCTCCTCCCCCCTCCTTCGCTCTTTCTCTCCTCGTGTATTGGTATATCTCGCTTATTCTCTCTCGTTAGGGCTCTATTCTCACTTCTCTGTATATGTGTTTGGCGTTTCTGTCATGTTTGTGTGTGTGTGTGTGTGTGTGCCTCCACGAGCATCGTCCAGGAACCCTCCCCCTTCTCTCTCTCTCCTATCTGCTCCTTCTCCTCCCCGTCGCCCCCTTTTGTGTCCATCTTCTCCCTGCGGCGTTTGTTTCCTCCTCAGTGCTCACTGCAGGGCAAAACTTCTCTTGCGCACTGATGAAAACAAGCCGGTGCGCTTCCGCTCTCCCTCTCTCTTTTATGGTTGGCGCCTGCGTGTAAGGAAGAAGTCACAAGGCTTGCTCAGCGCTGGTGCACACACACCACACGCACACGCACGGACGCACTTTTCATAGGTGCGATGAAATCCGCTGTATCAGCACTCCGGAAGAACACAACTACTATGTGTACATTCTTTGCTCCTCTCCCTCTTCCAAGCCCTTTATCGACCCTCCCCCTCTTTGCTCTCGGCTTCGTTTTCTTCGCCGTAAACCGATCGCAACAGGTAGGTGTTGTGTTGGCGTGTGGGCAATTGACTCTCTCTTCGAGTTTTTCGACTCGGGCCTGCATGCGCCTCAGATAGGGAAGGTGGACCAAAAAGCTCTTGCGACAGGGCCTTACCTCCCTTCCCTCCTCTGGGAGGCCTTACTTGCCCCTGCTGTTTTCTTTCGCAGCTCTCCTCTCTTCTTACTGTGGAGTTGGGCTGTGCCACCGTCGATGTCACGCCGATCCCTCGGAGGGGGAAGTGAGTAGCGCTCTGCTCGTGTGTGTATTTGTGCAGGACTTGATGGTCCGGGTTTGACCCTCGCCTCGCTCGCGTCCTTCCCTTCCTTTTCTTTCCGCCTCCGTGGCTGCTATGAGCGATGCGTGGTGTGGTGTGGCGTGTGTGTGGCGGATGCTCAGCCGGGCCCTTCTCTTCCTCAGCCACCCTTTCTTCCGTCGCCCTGTGTTTGAGGCTTTTACGGATCACTTTGCTACCCTTATTGCTTTTACTGTTGTTGCTGCTGCCACGTGTAGTGCTTAGGATGAGATCAATGTACACCTACGAAACCCCCCTCGTCATAAGTGTGGTTCGCACGTTTGGCCAATGTGTCTGTGCCTGTGTGTAAAGGCGAGCACGTGTGTGGGCTCTACCACAGCACCTGTCCGTCTGCGTGTGTGTGTGTGTGTGTGTGTGTGTGTGTGTAGGGGCGTATGTGACTTGTGTTTGTGTGTTTGATGAAAGATGTGTCCTCATGTCACTTTGTCTCTTCTCCTCTTCTATAGCCCTACATTTCTGCGAGTCCTTCTCCCCGTTACACGGAGAAGTGGGGCTGCGATGAGGGAGCGGTGGCCTCACATCGAGGCAGAGCATCATTCTCACTCCACCACACCCACCTCCTTTTCGCATTCCCTTTTTCTCTCTCGTGCTGACACCCTCGTTGGTCTCGTCGATGTGCCCTCTGTTATGCCTGGGTGTAGGGGAGGGGGTTGCACACTCGAACAAGGAGGAGATGGTGCGTACTCGTGGGTCTGGGTAGTGGGGCAGCGCCAGCCACTCGACAGAAGGAAGAAGAACACGTCAAAGAACGCAAAAGACGAAGAAGTGCATCTCGGCGGCATCTCCGCTCGCAAGGCAGCTGCCACGGTATTTTCGGCTTCATTGCCTCCCCCCTCACCCTCCCCTCCCCTTCTCCTTTCTTCCCCAGGCCTTCTTGTGGCGACCAAGTGGGCGCACAAATCTGCTGCCAGGCCATTGGACCCACAGAACACTCGCTCATGCACGCCAGTTGCGCGGTCGCAATGTCTGCCTTCCTCTTTCATGCTCCCCACTCGGCCTACTCTCGCGCCTTTTCCATTCACGACTTCCTCACTGTTTTACCCTTTGTTGTATGAGCCTTGTCGCGCAGCTATGCATTTGATTCCCTGTCCACACACATACACACACACACACACACACACACACAGGCTAGAGTACAGGCATACGAGCAGCACTGTGTCTGCCCTTGTTGGCCCAAACCCTCAGCCATCATTTCAGCCCTCTTACTCTCCTTTGACAGATTTTTAGTTTCTCTCTTTTTGGTTTCGCCCTTCGAGGTGTTGCCTCTCCTGTTCCACTCCTGAAGCACATTTCTTCCCCGCATGTAGGGAGGTACCTGGCGCAAAACTGCCTCCTCCATCTCATCTAACAACTAGTTGGCGTATTCTCACTTCTCACACGATGGAGATGCTGCAGGCGGCATGGGACTGGGTAAGCTACTACCCGCACAACTTTAAACCGGAACATGGTCGTGACTTCCTTGACCGGTACCCCGACTACCCCGTGTACTCCACAATTGCGTTTCTGCTCATCGTCTTCTACCTGCCGGCCTACATCGAGCGGCACAGCATCCAGCTAAGGATCCGCTACCTTGTGGCCGCGTGGAATCTGTCCCTCTCTATTCTCTCCACCTACGGCACGATTCAGGTCACCATGCAAATTCCATTCCTTCTGCGCGTGCGCAGCGCACACAACGCAATGTGCGAGCTGCCTTACGTGAGTGGCTATAATGAAGACCTCGTGTCGCGTCGTGCTGCCGTTGTTAACGCGCACCAGCAGGAACTCATGAAGCGCGGGGTTGTCTTCAAGTGGGAGCGCACGCCGGCTTACATTCAGCAACGCGATGCCGAGCGCTTTTACAACGGACCCAGCACGTTCTCTGTTGCCATGTTCGCCTACCTCAAGACACCCGAGCTACTCGACACGCTCTTCCTGGTGCTCCAGCGCAAGCCGGTCTCCTTCTTGCACTGGTACCACCACATCGTCACCGCTATCTACGTGTGGCTGTCATCCTACATGCCAATGCCGAGTGGGATTTTCTTCTGCGCTATGAACTACTTTGTGCACTCCATCATGTACTTCTACTACTTCCTCGTCATGATGGGGCTGCGCAGCTCGATCCGTCCCTTCGCGCCGGTCATCACGCTGCTGCAAGTGTTGCAGATGTTCATTGGCATGTACATCACCGTGTACACGTACTTCCAGTACTGGCTGAGTCCCGAATACACCAACACGCTCTTCTTCAAGTTCTTCGACGTGGTGCTCAGCAATGCCCACTATGCCTACCACAACGCGAAGAGCGTCGTGACGACTGGCGCGCTGGCATCGAAAGTGCCTGCGTTCGACATGTCTGACCGGTTCTGGGGCTGCGACAGCGACCCGACAAGCATGCGCATGGGCATGCTGATGTACGGCAGCTACTGCGTGCTGTTCGCGGTGCTGTTCAAGGAGCTGTACCTGGACAAGCGCGTACACGCGAACAGCCTCGTGCGCGTGCGCACTGCTAGCGAAATGAAGCAAGAGGAGGATGTCAAGAAGATAGCGTAGCACTCAGGTGTCAAGTGGTGGGACTCGCCTGTTCCGCTATCGAGGCTCTGCGCAATTTGGTTGGGTATCTGTAACGAGCGCTGGTGACGTCTATCTTGCCGTCGAGGCCCAGCTCTGTTCTTCGGCAAGACTAAAGACGGCTTCTCCGCAGCGTCAGCGTCGCCTCTGTTTGTTTCTGATCACCACTAGCAAGGACGAAGCTCCGTCTCTTGGATAAGCACGCTAACAGTCAGTCACGGCTAGCAGACAACACGGGGACACACAGTGCTCGCCATGCACCCGCCTTTCTCTGTATTTTCTGTTGGACTACATGTGTTTCCCTTGTCACCCTCGCCTGTGCCACCAGGCACGCAGCTGCGTTCTCTGCCGACCTCGTCTGTGGATATGCACTTGCGCATGGGTGTGTGCCTGTGCAGGGGTGTATATTGACACATGCGGATCTGCGTCGCTCTCTCCTCTTCTTGATGACATGTTTACAGTTCCTCTTTGATCGGCGCGATGATCCTAAGCCATCACGGTCACCTGGAGGGAAACAAGCCTTTTCCGTCTCTCTCTCTCCATGTGCTTAGTTGATGCTGGGATCCTCTTTGCGGCTACTACTGCTGCTGCTGCGGGTCTCTTTTCTCCCTCTCTCTCTCTTGTATGGCACGACGCGCTGAACGTTGTGAGCGTCTGTGTCGCGGCGAAGTGTCAGTGTGCGCGGGTACGATGACGTTTGCTTCGCTACGGTGCGGTCTCGGTTCCCTTTCTTTATTCTTATTTTTATTCGTTGCCGACTTTCGCCCCTCCCCCCCCCCATGCGAGTGGTGGGCGTATGTGCACACGCTTCCTTCTCGTTCCCCCTCCCTCCCTCCTTCCCCTCTCCACGTGGTCTCATCGAAAGGTGGGCGTGTGATCCGCCTTTCTCTTCGAGTTGCTGCTGTCGTTATACGACCGATCTTTTCTTCTGTTGTTGGGCATGGATACCGGGGCAATAGTGAGTCGCTTCCGTTTCTTCTGGTCTGGCATCGACCACAACTCATGTGCATCAACACACAATCACACACACACACACACACACACGTGCATGAATGCTAAAGTCCTCTGGCAGAAGCATCGAGTGGGGTGGTCTGTGCTCTTGTTCGTTTTCTCCCGTTTCTTATGTTGATTTGTTGGTGTACCCTCTCAGTATTTCATGTGTATATTCCCCCTTGGCCTCGTTGGCTTGCTGCCTTCGTCCCATCCCTCTTTCCCTCTACCTTGCGAGCCAAACGCCATCCTCAGCGCCCCATTCTCTCACCCCGCACTGCGCACATTTTGCTTCTTTTCAGCAATACTAAGATATGTTTTGCTGTTATTACTGTTGGTCCATCAATGTCTTTTGCGTCTGTGTGTGTGTGTGTGTGTGTGTGTGTTTCAGCTGTGTCTGTGTTGATGTTATTGCGTGTCTTCGTTCCTGATGGTGTTTCTCCCTCGTTCGCTCCCTCCTTCGTCCCTCTCCTTTCCTCTGGCAGTAGCACTGCTATGCCCCTGCCCTTGAGTGGCCGCGCAAGGGGGGGAGGGAGCGGGTCGGTATCATCCACAGACACGCTCGCATCATGTTGGTTCTCCATTCTCTCTCTGTGCAAAAGAAGCCGCCAGGGAGCAACTGCGTGCAACAGAACTCATGTGCATAACCTTGAAGATTGCTTGCTTGTTTGCGCTTATTCCTTTCAGATTCAGGTGATGTACGCCCTGTTGCTTTTGCTTGCATGCAGCCCCACTCCTCCTCCTCCTGCTTGCATGTTCGTGTATGCGTCACTGTGGGGAGGTGCATGTGAGTGATATGTGCTTAGGCATGCGCCTATACAGATGTGTACGTCTGCCTGTCTTGGTGTAATTATGTGTCTGATGTATGTGTATGGGTGGGTATGCATGCGCGATCGATGGCGCGTGCGTTGGTGCCGCGCCATCCATCACGCGCAGAGGTCGTGGGTAGCACGCCTTCAGTCCTCTCTCTCTCTCTCGTCGCCGCTGAAGCGCAGGTTTGTCGGGAGAAGGGCGGGAGAGAGAACGTTCCGTGAGCGACACACCGCCATCACCTTGCGGGTGCTGTGGTCGCATTGCTCATGCCATTCGCAACGGCTGAGCTTATGAGCTGAGAGGAGCACACAAATACGCCAGAGGGGGGAAGGAGCGAAGAAGAACACAGAGAAAAGGAGGCACAATAAGGGACGTGTCTCACACACACACGCAGACCCCTGCTTACATGCGGAGGCACAGGCATGCACGGAGGGAGGGAGGGGGTCGCGGGCAGAGACTCAACAACACATGTCTTCCGTAAACACGTTTGTCTACCACGAATGAAATAACGGCACACATACCACTGCAGGCCGTCTGCCTCGCTGGGTTGCGCCCCGGCTATGCCCAGGAACAGAGCCGGCCACCACCGTAGGTGGATGCGTGTACTGGCCGAGCCGTCGACACGGTTTGCAGTGAGTGGGCACAAGCGTGGCCATGTCCGTACGTCTCTCCCGCCAAGCGCCTGCCCAGACCTGCCCGCCGACGCCAAGGGTTCGTCCAGCCGCACCCGAGGGGCAGCCTGCAGGCTCCTGGCGTTCCCGCAGAGTGGGTGCTGGCCTGCTACCCCTGACGAGGTGGCGACACCATTGGATTTGCCGTTTTTCTAAGCCGAATAAAAAATGTGATATTGTCGTCTGTAAAGAGGTGCATGTGTTGTGGAGGGTGGTGCCCGCCGGCGTGTCATCCTCCTCGCACCACCACATGCCTGATCTGAGATGTGGCGCAGTAAAGTGAAAGGGGGGAAGTAAACACACGCACTGTGGTGTGCACATGCCAACGCATGCACGAGGAAAGAAGAGGGGGAGAAAGTGCAAAGAGGTGCGGCTGAAGCGTCGTCATGGTTGCCGCTCCTGCATCGCCGATATTGTTTAAAGGCTCTGTTGTCCTCACCTCGCTCTCTCTCTCTTGTACACGAGGCACATCCTTCACTGATTTGCAGACTTGGGTGCTTTGTGTGTGTGTGTGTGTGTGTGTGTGCCTGTGAGACTCATGCGTTCTCCCCCCACCACCCTCTCTCTCTCTTTCTGTGTGTCTTGATACCTCTCTGGAGTGCTACGATATCAAAGCTACCTGTTTCACCTTCTATATGTGTATCCTACAATTCCGGCTGTGACCACCCCGTCCTTGCGAGTACTTCAGTGGCTTTATGGGGGCCTGTCATCCTCTCCTCATCCTCCATCTCTGTGGTACTCCTCATTGCTTTAGTTCGCTGGAAGCGGGCCTCAGCCTCGCCGTCTGCCTGCGCTTGTGCGTGTTCCTTGAGTTTTTGGGGGGTAGGTAGCTACTGTTGTGTGTCACTCTCTTTCTCTCTCAATGAGGACAATTTTACTAGAGTCACTGAGGAAAAGAAACCGAGAAGGGGAAAACGAACGCACTGGCACATGGGCCACCTCTCTGCAGCACCGAGATATATGTTTTTTTCGCATCCACTTCTCGGTGCTGAACTACACCTACGCCCTCACGAGCCCCCATGCACAAGCGATTCAGTGTAAAGCACACCACCCCCGCACTCAACGGTGGAGAAGGCTTGTGCGCGAGAATGCGCGTTGCAAGATGCACAAAATTCACTACGAACCCTCCGCTTCCCTTTCCCCGATCCCCCTCCTCCTCCTCCCCGCCTTTGCTCCCATCACTCGGCATTTTGCTCGCACTCGCCTCTCCTTACCTGCCACCTGTTTCCCACCACAATGTCGCTGCATCTTCGTTGTCGCGGCGCCCCTTTATCTCATCCTCCGACACGCACGCCTGCGATGTGGACTTCACGCGGATACGCACCACCTTTTTCGTAAGACGAGCGCACATACACGCACACACATACCCTATCGCCATTTGTATTGCTTCTTCGTGCTGTTAGGCTCATCTCGTATCCTCCTCTCTCTCTCTCTCTCTCTCTGTCGCTCACTCTCGTTTTCCCTGCGATTGCTGTTTTTTCCGTCGTGTGCACACTAGTCCACCCTTACCACTCCCTCCCTCCCCCTGTCAGCACACGCACACGCACACAAGTCGCCCTCTCCACACAGCGCCATTCCCTCGCCCTCTCACACGTGTGGTTTCGTTCGGGAAGTCAGCGCCGGTAGTCGTAGCTGTTGTCGCTTCTCTGTACATGTGCATATATCACTCTCGTGCTTGTCTACTTTTGCCTGCGCTCTATATTGTACCCCCTTCTGCGTGTCTCTGTGTGTGTGTGTGGGCTCCCCTTCACCTTCGCCGTTCTCTCCCCCTTCCACTCTTGCCCAGAGCCCTTCGCACAAACCAGGGAGGGATAGGAGAATAAGTGGGAAGACAAGAGAGACGGAAACGCGCACACGCACGCACACACTTCTCAAGGCAGATCAGAACCCAAACGGTAGCCACGGACACCCCGGGACGTCCTCCTTTTTTCTCTTCGACTCTTTTGTGTGTCGTTGGCCCTCTGCCGACTGCATCTCCGCTAGAGCCCTCCTCGAATCAGCGGCTCCCCTTGTCACTACTTACTTACCCCCCCCTCCCTCCCCACCACACACGGGCTCTCACTCCTTCGCAGCTTTTCTTGGGTTCAAAGTTCCTCTGTCGTCGTTATCTTCCCTGTCAGCAAGAGTCCTCATCTCACCCTCGTTCCTTACAGGCTGACACACACACACACGCGCGCACGCCCAGACAAGCTCGTGAAGAAAAGCAAGCACAGACAAAATGAACCTTCTCACGCAACACCTGCAGGCCATGGCGGATTCCATCGACTTCTCACTGGTGGATCGCTGGCTGGAAAACCACATTGATGTCCCCATCGTTGCTATTGTGCTCTACCTGGTACTTGTTCATGTTGTGAGCGATAAATTCATGAAGTACCGCCCGCCCTACAACCTGCGCTTCCTAAACATCATGTGGAACTTGTGTTTGTCTGCGTTTTCCTTTCTTGGCGTGTACTACTGTGCGCCGCGGCTGTATGAGATGGTGACAGCGCCGGTGATCAGCGGGTTGGAGCCGAGCTCGTTGCGGTACATCTCGAACATGACGCCAGCCATGCTCCGCAACATCATCATCCCAGACGGATTCCGAGAGGGAGTTGATGCGGTAGCCGTGCGCGGCTCTCTGGACACGTCGCTCTGCGTCTTTAACGTCGACATGTACCGCCGCGGCATCCCTGGACTTCTCTGCCTGGCCTTCATCCTCAGCAAGATTCCTGAGATGCTCGACACTGCCTTCCTCGTCTTTCAGAAGAAGCCCGTCATCTTCCTGCACTGGTACCACCACGTCACCGTCATGCTGTATTGCTGGCACGGGTGGATAACGCTGACGAGCAGTGGACTGTGGTTTGCCGCCATGAACTTCTTTGTGCATACCATCATGTACTTCTACTACTTTGTGGCGGCCTGTGGGTACGGCAAGTACGTGCGCCCCATCGCGCCGCTCATCACCTTCCTGCAGATTATGCAGATGGCAATCGGTAGCCTCATTGCCATGTACGTCTTCTACATGGACCAGCTCGGCGATGGCTGCGACTGCAGCTCGTCGAACACAAGGCTAGCGCTAATGATGTACCTCTCCTACCTCATTCTCTTCAGCCACTTCTTCCGTAGCCGGTACATCAGGAAGACGTCAGAGAAGGCCGCGCCGTCGTCACTGCCAGTGACGACGGACATTGTCAAGAAACACAAGTGATGGATGGTCTTCCCCTCTTTGAAAACAAATGGCACTGCCATGAGAGGTAAAGGTTTGCGGGTCGTGAACGAGAGTTGTGTGAGTGCGGTGTGCATGTTGGTTGTAAAAACGACTGCCGTTGTCAGGCATCGTACGGTGGCGATAGTGCTCGGTTTGTTGTGTGGCGGCAAGGACTAAATTGTGCTGCTCGAGGGAAAAGAAGTCCTTTGCGCGGCGACGCTTGGGCTGCGCCTGCTCTTCACTGCACCCCCTCCTCCTCCCCACAGACACCCGGGGCACACACGCGCAGCCTTACGTAAAGGACAAAAAAGGCGCTCGTGTGAGGGGGGGAAGGGCGGATGTGTTTGTTTGGTTTGCTTTAACTTTGAAAGAAGTAGGAAGGGGGAGTTAAGGCGCTGAGAACGTAGAGGCAGCCGATGGGGAGGGGGACGAGGAGACTTGTTGAGGGTGGCAGGGGGCGGGCTGTGTTTGGCTAGATGTGTGAAGGAAGGGGAAGGGAGGGTGCTTTACGACAGAGGGAAGCAGAACAAAATGAGTGGAGTGGCAGCTGATATCTGTAGAGCATCAATTGGTCATTGGTAGAGGGAGAGGGGGGACTGTAAGGGAGAGAGCTGCTTGTGTGAGCACGCGCGTCGAGGCAGTCAACAGACCCACTGCAGCACTGTCTCTCCTCCTCGCACTGCCTCTCAGGCACTCACCGTGGGCCCTTGATGTAAATGTGTGCATGCTGATTGAGCGAGCCCTTTTTTTTTTGATTTTGTTGTCGCTTTGTATCGGCTGTTTATTCCTTCACTCATCCTGCACAGTGGCGCACGCACAAACGTACCCGTACGCATCCCATCTTTTCCCCAGAGACTATCGGTGCTTCCATTCTGCACGATCGCCCATGTGTCATCTCAATGGCGTGCGTTCGTGTTGGGGTGCACGCTTCGCACCTCACTTTATACCCCGTCCACACACACACACACGCACGCGCGCGCAGACAGTCATATGAGCGCACACGTGAAACGCACGGAGAAAATCCTTCACTGATGTTTTTTTCTTTGGAGGGGGGACCCTTCCGCTCCTTCTTGTCCCCGCTTGCCATTCGATGCGTTGTGGTGCGTTGTTTAATGCGAGAAGATGCGCAGAGGCGTGTATTTGTGCTACTGTCAGTACTCGTACGCTCAGCGACGGACCTCCCATCGCCTTCTCAGTAATCGCCGCACCGCGGCCTCCTCCCCCTCACTTATTGTGTAGCCTTGCTGCCTCTCGCGCGCTTGTGTTGTGTGTGTGTGTGTGTGTGTGTGTGTGTGTGTAGAGCACAATCATGCGAGGTGAGAATATGTTGCCCGCACCGTTAAGTGAATTTCGAGTAAAGAATGGATAAAGTGGAACGCGAATGGTCACGCTCACGTAAAAGAGGCCGGAGGGGGGGCAGGGGACGAAGAGAAGTTGGGCTTCTGTGACGAGCCGTATGAGTGCCGTCAGGTGGGATTGGAACTTTCTCCCCCTCTATCTACACTTCTGCGCAACACAGTGAAGTGGTAACACTCCGCCCTCTCCCCTCCTCCCCTGCACCAAGACAATACAGTTGCGCTTTGGGATAGCAGAGCATGTACGGGGCACCCGCGCATGGGGTCATGGCTTCTTTGGTCCTCGATGTGGAATCCCTCTGCGGCGCTTCCTCATGACTTCGTCATTCAGTGTAATTTATTATTTACGATCCTGCAGTTCCCATCGTTTGTTTGTTCCTGTAGTCCTAGTCCGTCCGTTGCCATGCGGCATCGCAGCTCCCAGCTTGGGAGGAAGCAAGCCCACCGACAAAACCACTTTGCCCGGCGGGGTTGAGCGCATCACACTCTCTACACGGACTGCGCAACGAAGGTCCCCGCCACTAAGCGTAAGCACACTTGCCACGCTGCAAGAGCGTGCCACCGCCTGTCTTGCGAGCAGCATACTGTCTGCGTGTGTTCTCTCCCAGAAAAAGAATACTGGAGTTTTGTCTGACCAGTGTCCCGGCGATGTTACCCCTCGCCACAGCTAGTGGGACGAGGCCCGGTCCTGGCCAAGCGATTGGTTAAAGAATAAATGAGGGCCACGAGCGTAGCGAAGGCGTGGCGAAATGTGTCCCCCTCAATTGTGGAGGAATATTGAAGAAGCGCATGCGACTTAGCAGGAGCTGCCAGCTATCTACATCACACTCCTTTCATCCCACCACCTCTTCCCTCTTCAAACCGAGCCGCGCGACACTTGCTCGCCGTCTGGCTCTCTACAACGCGTTTTACACTTGCCACTCAAGTGGTATTTCTTGCGCTTTTTCCCCCATGCAACCTGTTCTTTCCCGTCGGGGTCTGTGCTGCAGGTTGCATGGGTAGTGTTACGGGAGCCTCTCTGCAGTAGGTGTGTAATGGTGAAGAACAGCGCGCAAAAAAAGCCCACATTATGAGTGTACATCATGCTTGTAGCTGCTCCCAAGAGCGACCGCCCCCTACTTGCAGATCTCTTTCACACTAACGGGCCCATGGAGGCAGGCCATCTCGCCCATCTCTGCACGAGGCTTCTCACATAGCTCGCTCACTCACGCACGTACTCCTCTCCTGTGCTCTTCTTGGGCCCTTGCACCTGGACCTCTCCCCTCCTTCCTTCCTTTCTGCTTTGTCTCCCTGTAAGCCCACGTGTGTGTGTGTGTGTGCGCGCGCGTTGTGTTGCGCGGGCGTGCCGGTGTTCTTATTGCTCATCGTTCGCAGGTCTCTTGGATTCACCTGCTGGCCCCCCTCTCTCTCCTCCTCCCCTCCCCCACCCTCCCCTTTTACCTGCGTTAGGGCCTCTTTTATCTCTGGGACGTCCTCTCTCCTGTAATGCTGGCAGCGAGAAACAACGGAGAGAGGACGAAGTGACGCTCAACAAGGCAGCAAGGGAGAAAAGGAAGCTATCACCAGTGCTCTGTAATTAAGTGCACGTGAAGGTCCCTCTCGGGGAAGGATGGAGGACCAAGTCGCTCACATGGCCTCCACACCATGACCCTCTGCCCTGACTCTTACTCTACTACTCTTTCCCCTCGTGTGCCTCAGTCATGACGGCGCTGATGCGGAAGACAGATTCAACTGCGCCTGAGTTTACCACGGACTGTCCGAAGCCTTTCGGCTTGTGTGTGAGAGAATTGGTTGTGGAGTTGGGAGCAACTCCGGCACTGCGCTCGCCTGCTGCATTGTCTCCCCGATTTTTCCTTCCCCTTCTCTCATGCCTGCTTATGCCGTCGTTGCATCTCCGAGCCTCCCTGCTGACCTTTATCGCCACCACTGTACAAGCAAGCATGAGTAAATATGCGGAACCTTTAATCCGACGCCGAGGCACTCACCGCACCGTGTCTTCGCTGAACAATCCAAGCACACCAAGAAAACAAAACGAGTGAAGTGGGCATCCAGGTCGCAGCTGTGTTGATCAGCTGCAACCACCCACACCTTAACTCAACGTCACCCTTGCGGACATTGGACATTCGGCGTGTGTCGTACCTCGACCGCTCTCCTCTCTCTCTCTGACTCTGCTACTGCTGCCGCTTCTGCTGCTGCTGGCGCTTTCCATTGTGCACTCTTGCATCCTCTTTGTTGGACCCGCGACCCATCATATCTCGTCAGCTAAACGTGGCCACGCACACGCGCAACCGTACGCAAGAAATTACAACCGAGAGAGAAAGGACAAGAAAAAAAGAGAAGGCAATGGTACCGACTTCGCCGAGCACTGCCGCGTCGCTGACAGCGTCGACGCCCGCCACCGCAAATCCCTTCCTGTGGGCACATCACCGCATCACTCACTTCGAGGGTGGTAAGGCACACCAGTGGATGTGTGCCTCACCCCACATTCCGCTGCTAGTTGCTGCCGGCTATTTTCTGCTCGTGCATGCCGGGCCGCGCGTGCTGTCGCGCCTCCTCGGTGGCAAGCCAGTGCCGGGGCTGACCCCCATCGTGGCGATTTGGAATTTGTTCTTCAGCGTCGCCTCCACAATCGGCTTCTGCTACTGCATGCCATTCTTGTTTCGTGTCTTGACCATGACGAACAGCGAACTCCCGGGACTCGCGCCGAAGAAGGACCGCACAACCGGCGAGTGGGACCAGCACCCCCACGTACGTGGCGGTCTCTTCACCTCTCTGTGCTACTGGAACCGCAACATTTTCGAGGATGGCACCACCGCCTTCTGGCTCCTCACCTTCAACCTTAGCAAGATCCCTGAGCTGATGGACACAGTGTTCCTTCTGCTCAAGCGCAAACCGATCCCCTTCATCCACTGGTACCACCATATATCCGTCATGCTCTTCTGCTGGCACGCGCACGTCTCCGGCATCAGCAATGGACTTGGCTTTGCGGTGATGAACATGTGGGTGCACTCCATCATGTACTTCTACTACTTCATGTGTGCGTGTGGACAGCGTAAGCTGGTGCGCCCCTTTGCGTCGATAGTGACCCTTCTGCAGATACTCCAGATGCTTGCTGGCCTGGCACTTATCCTGTACACGACGCACCTCTACGTGACGCACCCTGGCAAATGCGACACAAGCGCGTCGTCACTGGGGTTCGGCACGACTATGTACTTCTCCTACGTTCTTCTCTTCGTGAAGCTGTTCAGGGACAACTACGTGCTGAAGAAGCGTGACAGAGGGGGGAAGGACTGAAACAAAGACGAGAGAAAGGAGAAGAGTTGGCGCAGTAGCACACCCGCCAGTGGGCGACTCACGGGGACAGCAGCCGCAGCTCGCATGTGTGCTTGGCTGCGTTGTCAGTACAGCGCCTGTCCTTGTTCGAAACGAAGAAGGATCTCTCTATTCCTGCGTCAATCTTCTCTTCTGCCCCGTTTCCCCTCCCCTCCCCCAATCCTCGTCTTTGGTGAGTTGCCTTCTTTTCCTTGAATTTTCAGCTTCTGCGTGGCTTCTTCGTTCTTCCATGCATCTCCCTCGTTGTCGCACCACGCGTTGCGAATGAGGCACGTGGTGTGTGGTGACGTTCTTGCCAAGGGGGGGGGTATCTGCGTGCGAGAATTTTCCCCTCTTCGATCCTTCGCGGTGTCCCCCACCACCACCACTTCTTCTTCGCTTGCTTTCCAAATCACATCTTGAGACAGTGTGCGTGCACTCCGGCTCAATGCCCATTTATGTGCATCTTTGTGTGGCGCACCTGATAAAGTAGCGGCTGTCTGCATAACCCTCCTCTTCTCATGGGCGTACGTGCGTGGGTGTGGGCTTGTTTGGGTGTATATGTGTGTATGTGTTCGTGTTTCGGGTAGGTGCCGGCTCCACTCTCTCCTTTATCGGCTCTTTCACCCTATTTCTGCCCTTCTCCTCCGCACTTCTTGTCCGTGTGCTTCCCACCCACCCACCCAGCCTCAACCCCCTCCACCTCGCACCTCTCAGTGTAGTTCCTGGATTTACCTCCTCTCTACCGCTTTCTTTTCTCTTCCCCCCCCCCTCCCCCTCTTATGTGTCTATGTGCGACCCTTTTCTTTTTCCTACGTCTTCTTCGCTCCTCCTATACCCGTTAGGCGAGCGAAAGAGTCGAGGGACAAGCGGATGACGCGCTGGAAGAGTCTCCTTTGCGGGTCGTCTGCGCTGACAGTGGAGCTCCAAAGGTAACGCGAGCTTCATGACGTCCCCTTCTGCGCTTCCTCTTTTTTTCTCTCCCTCCCATGTGTCTATGCGTGTGTATGCGTACTTACAAACCACGGCACTGCCGTCCCCCCCCTTCCTCCTCCTCCTCCTCCTCCTCCTCCTCTCTCTCTTTTCGTTGAACTTTGCTCATCTTGCGTTGTGTTGTTGTTGGTTGTCTGCTGCTGTGGTTGGCTGAATTGGCTGCCTTGGCGCCTTTTGTTTGTTTGTTTCGTCTCTTCCCTCTTTGCTCTTAGTCACTTCTCTGCCATGCTCCTCTACTTGGGTCTCAGTGCGTCTGCTCTCTCTCTCCCCCCTCTCTCTCTCTTTCTCCCTCTACCTCTCTCCTACTCCCACGCGTTCCACGAATGCGCCTCACGTGAACTTCGACATTCCAATACCATGTGAACACAACGTCGACCTTCCCTCTTACCCTCTTTCTCGCGCGCGCGTTGCTTTATGATTTTTGATTATGCGCGCCCTCGCTTGGGTATTCCTATTGTGATGTGGAGGTCTCTTTCCCTTCTCGACTGCCGTGTAGTTCTTTGGTCGCTATCGCCGTTAGCTGCAAATTTCGCGGTACGTGCTTGCTTGTGCTTTGACTCCTTCCTCGCTCCTATTGTCTTCCGCTCTGGACCCATCCCCTCTCCTCATCGCCTCTCCTCGTGGCGGTGTCTCGTCCAGGTGATGGATTTTCATTTGGTTCTCTCTGCCTCCCTCTCAAGGCGGATCTCCTTGTCCTCGTGGTCTGAGCTCTTTTTCTTATTCTCTGAAGCGCACCACCACTGTGGACCCCCGTTTCACTTCACACCCCCTTTTCGTCTGGTCATGATGAGCACTCTCCTCCTCCCTCCCATGTGATGGCTACCCGCCTCTCTCCTCTCTCGCTCTTTTTACTCGGAAAGCATTTTGGGGGGAGCCCTGTCATTGTTTTCCTCTTCGGGCCTTCATTCTGTGCCTGCCTTGTTGCTGCGTTGGGTTCGGCCCATAGGCCAAAGAGGGCGTAAAGAGGAGGAGAGGTGCCAGTGTGTATGTGGGTGTATTTGGAGGGCGGTGCGCACTAAGCATGACTAGAGGAAAAGAGGGGTGAGGTGAAATGAGAATCAGGGGATTAGCGTGAGGCTTCTTGTCACGACTACTTTCTCCCGCCTAAAGCGCACCACCCACCCGCCCACCCCCTTCTCTCCCTCCACCCTCATTCCTAGTCCTTTAGCCCCTCGACCCACGCCCCCCCCGTCTCTCTCCCCCTCTGTGTACGCATGAGTGTGCGCCTTCGACTTGTTCTCGTTTGGGGAGACTGTGTAAGAGGACTGCAGGTAGGGGGAAGGAGGCTTTTTATCGCATCAGTAGTAGCGAGATGCCACAGAACAGCGCGCGTCTTCTTGTCAAGAACTCCACACTAACAAGCGGGCACCACCGACAAATCGCCGCCTTCAACTTTGAATCCCAAAGACCAAACCAAAGGGGGGGAAGGCGCATGGTGAGTGCCCAACGTATGACTGAGTCTCTGCGTATGTGCGCCTGTGCATCCAGTTTCACCGTTTCCTCGATTCTCAATGGCACACCTACGGCCCGCAGAGCAGTAAAGCTCTGCTCGGAAGCGACACCACGCCTCGGTGCAGTGGCCTACTGCAAGCCCTGTTCGCTGGCCTGGTGTTCTTCCCGCCCACCAGCCCCTCTTGGAGTTGCAGCTTTCAATGCGCACGTAGACAATCGTGTGTGCGTGTGTTTGCATGGATCCTTTGTCTCCTGGAACGTTCATCCGTGCGTGTAAAGACGATGAGCGAGCCTCGAGGCCCATGGCCATGCCCCTGTGCGATTGTACGTACATGGGCGGGTGGGTGGGTGCAGTTGGTGCTCGTGATCTTCTCTCGGCGGCTTTACAGATGAAGCGTGCGAGTGGCAGTAATGAATGGGGGCAGTGATTTCCTCGCCACTCTCCCCACCCACCTTCAAACAAAAGAAACCAAGCGAGGTGGTGTGCCTGCCTGAGGATGGGCTTTGCTGTGCGTGCGCATGTTGGTGCTCCCCCTGGGCGTGCTGATGCGCGAGAGAGTTGTTTGTCTTTTGCTCATCGTGACTAACACTTAAAAGGGTAGTAAAGAAACGCGATGTGGCAGCTAAATGGGTGCGGAAAATGGAGGTGAAGAGACGGCGCTCTCGTGGTGGGCTGCGCTGTCGGCCGGACGACGCGGCTCTTGTCGCCGAGGTAGCCATAGCTATGCGGCTAGCTACTCTCACCTTGGACGCCACCGCCGAGGCACGCGAGCGCATTCTTCTCCTACGAGCGTCACAAGCATGGAAGCGAAGCATCCTACCAACGCGTCTCTCTCTCTCTTCATCCTCGTCTCCTCCTCCTGACACAGACACTCGTCAGCGCCAACTGCCGTCATTGAACTCTACAGAGCCTGCTTTCTATCTCGCTTCGCCAGCACGCAAAGCACGAACACACGCACCCACCGGGGAAAGGTACTGCGTCGGTGCGTTCGGGCTGTCTCACTGCTGCCTCTTGGCCCGTCTGGGTCTTGTGTATCCTTCTCTTTTGCGTGAGGCCAGCCAATCCGAGTCTCACCCTGTATATATCTTTCTCACGCGGACTGTACCTTCGACGCTCCTCTTCCTTTCCCGTGGTTGCTGCCAGCATAGCAGGCGTGAAAAAGTGAGCTGAGCCATATCGAGCCCACGTGTTTGCGCTTGTACTCCGCATACTGGCACGCACACCATTTTCTCGCTCTGCGCTCTTCTCCGATTTCCTTTCTTCCTCCTCCCCCCCCCACCTCACGGCCAGCAGCACGCACGCACCCGCACATAGTAGTAGCAGTAGCAAGCTTTACCCCGCACCCGTACATCTTCGCCTCCAGACGCCCCAAGAAGATGTTCCAGACTCTCGACTCCTTCAAGGGCGATCATGTCTCCCAGTGGATGGCCAACCACCTGGATGTCCCAGTCCTCATTGTGGGCCTGTACATGGTGATGGTGCTGTACATCCCTAACGCGTACATGAAGAACCGCGAGCCGTTCGATCTGCGTCAGCTGAACAAGGCCTGGAATCTGCTGCTGACCGTCTTCTCCTTCTGTGGCTCCTACTACTGCCTCCCGCAGCTGTACCGCACAATCTTTGTGCCGGAGTTCACCATCTACGACTACACCACTGGTGACAAGATCCCGTGGAAAGGTGGCGCGTACAACGCGTTTTGCCACTGGAACAGCAACATCCTATACGATGGCCCCGTCGGCGCCTTCGTCTGCCTCTTCATCCTCAGCAAGATTCCTGAGATGCTCGACACTGCCTTCCTCGTCTTTCAGAAGAAGCCCGTCATCTTCCTGCACTGGTACCACCACGTCACCGTCATGCTGTATTGCTGGCACGGTTACATCTACAATATCTCAACTGGCCTCGTGTTCGCCGGCATGAACTACGCTGTGCACTCTGTCATGTACTTCTACTACTTCCTCTGCGTCTGCGGATACCGCAAGTACGTGCGCCCCATCGCGCCGCTCATCACCTTCCTGCAGATTATGCAGATGGTGATCGGCGCGATCGTACAGGCGGTGACGCTGTACATCCTGTACTTCACGGATAAGCGCTGCGACTCGAATGCGGAGAATGCGCGGCTAGGCTTCATGATGTATGTCTCCTACCTCATCCTCTTCAGCAAGCTCTTCTACGATAACTACCTGAAGCCGGCGCCGCCACAGCCGAGTGTGGCGAAGCAGAATGGTATCGCCGATAGCGCGAGGGGCAAGATTGCGGCAATGAAAAAGGGCCAATAGAAGCACAAGCCGAGTCCCCTCGCCTTCCACACCACCTATCTCTCCCTCTGCCGGTGCCGAGCCACTTGTGGTGGGGGCAAGGTCAAGAGCCTGCGGTGTAGTGAGGACACCAATTTATCACCGCTGATGTCGATGGTCAGGTCCTGAAAACCACCGAGTCGGAGCGGCCTGCCACCGTGGACACGTCCGTGTGCCACCCATATGATAAGCAGAGCGTCCAGCGTGACTCGAAGACATCTCATCCGGCTATCGGCGCCTACTGTTGGAGCTGCCTGCGAAGCGGGGGTAGCGGGGTAGAGTTCGAGGCGGAGGTCGTGCTTCGATGACCGAGTCGGCACACTGCTGTAACGCGCGTCTATCACTGCTTCGCACCATGCGACGGGCCCGTGACAGGCTGTGCAGAGTGGGGTTTAGCTCCTACACAGTGGCAGAGAATAGGCGCCTGGGAACGCGAAGTCATTCGCCTGTCGATGTTGGTAAGTCTGTACCCCTCTCTCTATCACAAGTCTCTACTTCTTTTTTATTATTCTATATCGCGCGCTCTCGTTTCGTATTCCTCTCCCCTCTCCCTTTCATCGTGACCTGCCGACTCTGAGATTTACCTTGTAAGCGGCCGTTCGCCGCACTTGATCGCTCGTGTTGTCCCTCTTTTCGCTTGTTTGCTTTCTGCGTGTGTGTGTGTGTGTGTGTGTGTGTGTGTGCGTGTGTTTGCATGGATCCTTTGTCTCCTGGAATGTTCATCCGTGCGTGTAAAGACGATGAGCGAGCCTCGAGGCCCATGGCCATGCCCCTGTGCGATTGTACGTACATGGGCGGGTGGGTGGGTGCAGTTGGTGCTCGTGATCTTCTCTCGACGGCTTTGCAGATGAAGCGTGCGAGTGGTAGTAATGAATGGGGGCAGTGATTTCCTCGCCACTCTCCCCACCCACCTTCAAACAAAAGAAACCAAGCGAGGTGGTGTGCCTGCCTGAGGATGGGCTTTGCTGTGCGTGCGCATGTTGGTGCTCCCCCTGGGCGTGCTGATGCGCGAGAGAGTTGTTTGTCTTTTGCTCATCGTGACTAACACTTAAAAGGGTAGTAAAGAAACGCGATGTGGCAGCGAAATGGGTGCGGAAAATGGAGGTGAAGAGACGGCGCTCTCGTGGTGGGCTGCGCTGTCGGCCGGACGACGCGGCTCTTGTCGCCGAGGTAGCCATAGCTATGCGACTAGCTACTCTCACCTTGGACGCCACCGCCGAGGCACGCGAGCGTATTCTTCTCCTACGAGCGTCACGAGCATGGAAGCGAAGCATCCTACCAACGCGTCTCTCTCTCGTGAGCTGACCTATCGGGAAGAGATGCGGAAAGGGAGAGGTCTTTGTGGCATTTCACCCTACTGTACTCCTCTTCTATGCCTGGGCGGCCTTTATTACTCTACCCTTGCGTGTTCGTTCTTGTTTTTCATCTCGTTCTCGTCTGTGTACTCGTCATTGGTGGGCTCTTGAACGATAACAACGCGTACTTACACATGCGCATATGAGTTGTCCTCCCCTTCCCTCCCTTTCGTTGGTGTTCTGTTTGAATCCTTGCTAGACCACTCCATCCCCGTTCAGACCACCATCAGCACATCTCATACCCTAAGCCCTCCATCACCCTCGCCTTAGTTGACCCCTTAGAACGGTAAAACACTGAAGGAGTCTCTACCGCTCCGGTTGTATCCTCGCCTGTGTGGTGGTCTCTCTCTGTTTTCTCCCTCTCTCTATACCGAAAAGATGTTCCCGTTTGAGGAGTACGTGAGCGGTCGCGTGGTTCAGCAGTACATGCAAGACAACGTCGACTATGTCTGTTACCTGGCGTTTGCCTACATGGGCATGGTGCGCTACGGCCCGGGTATTGCCAAGGCTCTCCTTGGCGACAACCCCGCACCGCAGCCGTCCGCCAACGGCAAGCGCGCAAAGCCGGTTGCTGATCCAGAGTGGCTGCGACTCAGCATGATCGTGTGGAACTTCCTGCTGGCCGGCTTCTCAATCTGCGGAGCGATCGTGTTGGTGCCAGCGCTGCTCTCCTCCATCAAGGACAATGGCCTGAAACGCACTGTGTGCGAGTACCGCGATGATCTCACCTACTCCACCCCGCGCGGTTTCTGGTTTGCCATGTTCGTGCTGAGCAAGATCCCGGAGCTCGTCGACACTCTCTGGCTGATTTTGCAGAAGAAGAAGACGCCACCGTTTCTTCATTGGTACCATCATGTGTCGGTACTCATCTTCTCCTGGTTCAGCTACGCCGCCGGCAACTCGACGATGTCCGTCTTCTGCACCATGAATATCTGTGTGCACTCCGTCATGTACATGTACTTTGCCCTGTGCGCATGCGGCATCAAGAAGGTGCTGCGACCCTTCGCTCCCTTGATTACGGCTCTGCAGATCCTGCAGATGGTGGGCGGTACCGCGCTCACCTTCTACTCGTACGCGGTGAACATGTCATCCTACAATGCCGGCATTGAGGACATCCACAAGCTACCGTGCGCTGTCCCTAAGTCCGCCGCCCGCTTTGGGGCGCTCATGTACTTGTCCTACCTGTACCTCTTCTGTGAGTTGTACGTGAACTCGTACATTACGGGTCCCTCTCGCGCTGCCGTCGCGAAGAAGTCTGCGTAAAACTCGCGCTTCAGCCGGCACAAAAAAAAGCGGGAGAAATCGAGAAACGGGCACTGAATAAATGCGCAAAAGTTCCCGTACTGAGGAAAGGGGGGAATAATAGGAGTAGCGCCTAGTGAAATGGCAGCGCCTTCATCATTGCCGCTCCCCCCCCTTCTATCGTGCCTCTCTTTCGCTGTGCGTGCGTGTGTGTGTGTGTGTGTGTGTGTGTGTGTGTGTGTATGTGAGGGGTGCATTGCAGCGCAGGCACGCGTAGAGGGATGAGGAAGAGATGCCAGACATCCTGACCAGCAGAGGAACTCACGCCTGGCCCCTGCCTCTCTCTCTCTGTGTTGTTGTTTTCCGAGTGCCAAGCGGGAAAAGGAAAAAAAAGGAAACACGGGGATTTCGCGCACGTGTGGGAGTGTGTATGTACGCCCGTCCAGGCACCAACACATGCAGCTTGTGCGCCCCCCGTCCTCTGTCACCTTCTCCCATTGGCTTCCTCCTCCTCTGCCACACACACACACACACACACACGCCCTCTCTCTCTCTTCTTAATCTTTGCCGTATCCGGACAACTCTTTAGCGCTCTTTTTTGTTTTTCTGCCGTTTCGCCGTCTTCACTCGTGAGGAAAAAGTGGACGACGATGACGACATTGTGAGGGACTCCACCAATGTGCATCTCCAACTTGCATGCGGTGTTGTCTCCCATCTCGCTCGTTCGCTAACTTTGTGTGCATACGGGGTGGGCGTGCATGGTAAAGCCCCCGTCTTTTCTTGTATTCTCTGTCTCTAACTCGCTGTGGTTCGTCTCCCCCTCCATCGCTGCCGCCCACCTGTCGTTTCCGCATTCCGCTTGAAGGCTCATCTCGTCATATCGATGCTCAGGGGAGAAAACAAGCAAACAAACAAAAGGAAGCATTGTCTTCAGCCCCCTCCCCTCTACCTCCCTTCTCTCATCGCCCCCCCCCTCCACCCCTGCTGCTGTATCGGCCGCGCCGGGAAAGCTTATTTCACCCCTCGGAAAGCCTGCTTCCGTCTGACATCTTTCTCCGCGGTGTCTGTGTCTGGGTGAGGAGGGGGAGTCTTTGTGGACTCTGCTGCTGCTGCTGCCGGTGCGTCGGAAAGGCACGGCCCTACATAAAAGAGAGGCACAAGAGCAAAGAAGGGCTTTCGAGTGGGGGAGCGAGGCGCGCCTGTTCTGTGCTTTCCTCCTCTACCTTCTACGTTTTCACCTTACAAATTGAGGGTGGGGAATGACGCATGCATGGGCAAACGCACACACACATCGTCAGTGTGAAGCCGAGAGAGAAGTCAAGCCCACTATGCAATAGCGCCCTTGTTAGGATGTGATTTATCTATTTATATAGCGAAAAGGATGACACGCGCCAAGGCAAAGAATACTTGAACACGTCAAGGTGTGATACCGAGCAGTGCTGGCTCACTAACGACATATTCTGTGTTCTCCGCTTCAGGCAATTTTCGTCGCCCCCCCCCTCCCTCTTCCCCCCCTCCCCTCCCCATCCCCACTCCCTCCCACTACCGCCACGACCATTGGCGCCCACACACAAGTACGTGCGCAGAAGTGTTACAAAATATGCGCAAAAGAGGCCAAAAAAGGGGGGAAGGGCGAGGGGGGGGGGCGAATGTATAACAGAACGTAAGCGCGGCGGCTCCACAAGTTGGCAGTCGTTTTCCTTTTGTTCTTCTCTTTTCCTAGGGGGTACACATACTGTCCCCTTCCCCCCCCCACCCACCACCACCCACCACCACTACCCCAGCGCCTAACCACCTAACTAGCTCCATCTCGAGCTTACGTTGTCTCCTTAGCCTCAGCGGTCGCTGCTTGACGGAGATGGGGATTGAAAAAGCGATCTCCATGTGTGTACATCGGAAAGAGAGGATGCGTCTGATGAATGTGTGCGTGTGTATGTGCAGCAGACTCCTCTCTTTTCTATTCTTTCCGTGTGTGTGGTGAATGAGTTTTTTCTCCTTAGCCCAGGTGTGTGCGTGCGTCCGCGAAGTCTTGTTTGCAGCCTTTGAGGGGGAGTTGCTGTTGTTTCGTCTGCCCCTCCCTCTCCCCCCCCCTCCTTCCTGCCATCCCCGTCGAACTCACCTTTTTCTACCCTCCGCGCATGTGTCCTCTGCCAACTTTTCATTTTCGTCTTCGGTACATCAAAGCTGGTGTCCATGCCGGGGGATACACACGCACACGCACGTGCACTCATCCTCCCCCTTTCGTGGGCTGCACACGCACGTCAAGATTGAAAAACGGAGCAACCCGTAGCGTCGGCGCGCGGCAGCACAATTCAGTGCCTCACACACTCGTCTCTGCGAGAGTAACGGCTTGGTAATGCTTGTGTGTGTGTGTGTGTGTGTGTGTGTGTGTGTGCGTACGGACCTTTTTGCATTGCATCACAAGCTGCGAATGCAAAATAAACCCGAAAGAAATAGCGGATGTCCTCATTATGGGAAGCTCTTCATTGTTTCCGCTTCGACCCCATCACCCATCGACCCCTACTGCCACCCACCTCTCTCATACGCATACACACACACTCACACACACACAGATGTGAAAGCCAAGCCTCGTTTGCTCACCTTCTCTAACGCCTGTGCCATCATTTGACCACTCCTGACTCTCTCGCTTCATCATCGCATTCCCTTCGTTGGCTTTAGTCCATCTCTCTGCACTGCCCCGTGCGAACGTCTGCCCACAAAAGCTCAGTCGCACACACAACGCCTCTCTAGATCGAGTGCACCACTGCGCAAAGGATGGAGGCCCTCGACAACTACCTCATCACCCACTACGACGGCCACGCCGTGCAGAATTGGCTGGCGAACAATGTGGACATCTGTGTGTACATCGCTGCCGCCTACCTGACCTTCGTCTTCAAGGGTCCGCAGCTGGTGGATTTTATCTTCTCTGGCAACCCACCGACGAAGCTGATCAAGATGTGCTGGAGTCTGTGGAACGTTGGTCTCGCCGTCTTCTCGATGTACGGCGTGTACCATACTGTTCCCCTCTTTATCAACAACCTGCGCAGGTACGGCCAGAAAGATACACTGTGCCGCTTCCGCGAGGACGAGTTCTTCACTGGCAAGCACGGCGTTGCCATGGGGCTCTTCTCCCTTTCGAAGCTGCCCGAGTTCGGCGATACCTTCTTCCTCATCATGGGCGGCAAGCGCAAGCTCCCGTTCCTCTCCTGGTTCCACCACGTCACCATCTTCCTCTACGCATGGATGGCATACCAGCAGGCCTCCAGCATCTGGATTGTGCTGGCCTCCATCAACTACTTTGTGCACTCCATCATGTACACGTACTTCGCCCTCGCCGAAGCCGGCTTCAAGAGCCTGGTGAAGCCGTTTGCCATGTACATCACGCTGCTGCAGATCACACAGATGGTGGTGGGCCTTTACTTCACGCTCTCCTTCATAGTTCACCACAAGGCGGATCCGCAGGGCTGCAACGGGTCAACGATGGCGCTGGCGCGTGGCCAGTGCATGATCTACATCTTCAATTTTTACCTCTTCTCAGAGATGTTTGTGAAGGGGTACGTGCTGCCACGCAAGGCGCCGGCTGGCGAGGCAACGGCTGTTACTGCCCCCGCTAGTAAGAAGCACAACTAAGGAGCGGTCTTTCAGCAAGTGGACAGTCAGCGAGGTGAGGAAGTATGAACAAAAGCAACGGATGGTATACTTCTTGCTCCCCTGTCTTCGCTCGTGCTGTTAGCCTCTCCCTTCTCTCCTCGTCACTGCTCTTCCGGCTTTGTCTTCTTTTGGGGGGAGAGGAGGAGGGAGGAGAGGGGAGGGGGAGTGTCATGCTGATGATACTGCAAAACGTTGGCTGAATGCGCTGACTCTCTCTTTTTTTCTTTACTTCTCATCGTCCTAACGTAGTCCGGTGTTTATGGCGGGGAGGGGGTGGGGGGTATGTGGGCAGTCAGTGATGCTCACTCTCATCTTTCTCCCTCAGCCTCCTTCCTCTCTTCATGTCAGCCTCGTACAGCGGCGGGACACGATTCTGAAGCTACGATCCAGACGGCACGAAGAGGGGCAACTAAACGCTATTACTTTGCTCTTTTCTTTGTTTGTTTTGTGGTATGATTGCTCGTTTGCTGTAGCGGCGGTGGGTTGCCGGAAGGCCTCACCCAACCCACCCCCTTGGATTCGCGCCTGCATCTGCTGAGCAAGTGAGCATCCGAGTAAATGACCAGACAGTGAAGGTCACACATTCTTCCTATCGAAGCTTGTCTACGTGCGTTTGTGTGTATGTGCGTGTACATTGGGGCTCCTTCGGGTGCTACATTGCCACACTGTACTGGCATCCGTACAGATCGATTGAAGCGACTAGAAAACCTGGCTGTGCGTGTGTGCGTCGTCATCTCCACAGGTTTGTAGTCATGCGGCACATGCTTCCCTATGTTGGAGGCACCAAGTCAACCCTTTCTCCCCTCTTCTCCCGTCGTTCCTCCCCTCATACACTACTGCTCGCTTCTCTGCTTCCTCCTTACTCCCCCCCCCACTTTCTCTCTCTCATGTTGCACACGCTCTCCCTCTTTCGTCGACTACGGTCCCTCTAAAGCGCATGCGTCATCATCCGTCGCACATGTAAGCCCTCCCTACGCCTCCCCTCTCCGTCTCTCTCGATTTACCGCCACTACCACCACCACTAGCCGTTAGACTCTTTTGTGTGTTGTCTCGCTCGCGCACGCCGCCGCCGCTGCTTCCCACCCTCATCAATACGGAGCAGCTGACACTTGTCTGAACTTGCGCCTTCTTACCGCCGTTGCACGTGGCTACATACACCCACACACACACACACACACAAACTGCAACGACAGGAATATACGAGCAATCATGCAGTGGGTCGACAACTGGGGTGCCAACCACTACGATGGCTACGCCTTCAAGCAGTGGCTGCTCGACAACCACGACATTGCCATCTACGTTGCCGTTGGGTACATCACCTTCGTTTTTCAGGCGCCAAAGCTGGTGTCCAAGTACCTGAACCTGCCCGCGAATGCCAAGACCAGCCCCCTCGTGCCGGTTATCAACAAGACTTGGGCCGTGTGGAACATCCTCCTCTCCGCCTTTGCCTTTTACGGCACGACGCGTGTGGTGCCGCCGCTGCTGTACAACCTCAAAACGTACGGCCTGCACGACACCCTCTGCACCTTCCGCCCAGATGAGTTCTACACGTCCGATGTCGGCGTAGCGCTAGGCCTCTTCACCATCTCCAAGGTCCCCGAGTTCGGCGATACCTTCTTCCTGGTCCTGAAGGGCACGAAGCTGCGCTTCCTCTCCTGGTTCCACCACACCGCCATGTTCCTGTACGTGTGGCTCTCGTACGAGACCGGCAGCAGCACCCTCATCTGCGCCGCTGCCATGAACTACTTTGTGCATACCATCATGTACTTCTACTTCTTCCTGTCAGAGGCCGGCTTCAAGAGCCTCGCCCGCCCGTTCGCCATGTACATCACGCTGCTGCAGCTGGCGCAGATGGTCGGCGTGATGTTTGTGTCGGGCTACGTCATTGTCCAGAAGTACATCCTAGCTGGCCAAGGCATCACCGACGGCATGACAGGGTCGTGCTCTGGCACCACCATGGCAACGGCCCGCCTGCAGCTCGGCATCTATACAGCGTTCCTCTACCTGTTCGGCGAGATGTTCATGAACAACCATGTGCGCCCGCGCGCTGCCAAGAAGGCGGACTAAGCTCCCCTCTTCTTGTGCCACCTTTCCAGGCGCGCATGGTTATGATTTTCATCGCCCGTTAAGTTGCGATGTCTGTTGTTCGGACCTCTGTCTGCATGATCTGTGGTTGTCTATCTGTGCGAAGCGTCTACGTTGTTGTGTGGGTGGGTGTGTGTGGGTGTGGGTGTGGGCTGGGCATCATCCGTCGCCGTGCGTCCCTGGACATGTGCGGGTTTTGTGGGGATCCGGAAAGAGACGCAACGAGAGACGAAAGAAAACAAGCGCGAGGGAGTCGCGTGCACATACATGTAGGCGTAGGTGCGTGGGTGTGACTATGCCCGTCTCCCTTTTACTCGCCACAGCTCTGCTCGAGCGCAGATGCGTTTATGGATGTCGTCTTCTCGACATCGCTCCACTGCTTTGTGCGGCATCTATTGTCTGTCTGTGTGTGTGTGTGTGTGTGTGTGTGTATGCGCGTGTGACTTCTCCTGGGCCTCTTGCTTACTCGCTGCGTGGGTGATGGCGTTATTGAGTGGGCAACCTGCCCGTGGCGCATACTTGTGAAGGTCGAAGAGAAGCACACAGCAGCAGCAGCCGTAGCAGGAAGACGTGATGCCGTTGAGAGACTAGCAGGTGAGGGGCTGTCATCGACGACGCTGGCACGAAGAGTAGGAGTTGGAAGAAAGAGATAGACGCGGCACGGCCCAGAACAACGAACCCGTGTCATGCTCCACGGCTTCAACAGGGGAGGGGACGAAGAAGCAAGAGGCACAGATACCCCTCTTTGCTTCTTCTCACCTCTGTGTGGATGTCGTATGTGCTGATGTGTACCCGTGAGTGAGTGAGTGAGTGAGTGAGTGTTTGCGAGTGGTTGTGTGCCTGTGTGATTGCAAGCGACAGTCTTTGCTGCAAGTGTTGAGGAAGGATATGGAGAAAGAATGGGAAGCGATGCAGCGCCCGAAGAGAACGAAAAGTCTCGTTTGCGTTCTCTTCTCTCTTCTCTCTCTCTGTCTGTTTTGCTTCTGCTCTTGCTCTGACTCTCCTTCTCCGGCGCACGCACACGTCCATATCGATCCTTCCAGTGCTGTTACGTCTCGGTCAGGAGATAGTGTACACGTATCGCTCTCGCACACGCACGGATACGCCCTCTCACCCTTCCCACTCCATAAGGTGTGCGAGTGATGTGCTTGTGTAGGGAGCTAGTTTTGAGGTCGTCGACGGTGGCGACGGCATGTACATCTAATACCCCCTCTCTTCTCTTCTCCTCCCTCCCTCCCCCCATCATTTCCTTTCACCCTCTCTTACCGTCTTGTGAAGTACAGCCTCCTCCCCCTCCCCCTCCCCCTCCCTCAAATCACATCTTCCTCAAACCAATCTCTTTTCTTAGTCTACCTTTCGTGTTCTCGCTGGGCGCCG
Organism: Leishmania lainsoni; assembly: GCA_003664395.1. Taxonomy (NCBI): domain Eukaryota; phylum Euglenozoa; class Kinetoplastea; order Trypanosomatida; family Trypanosomatidae; genus Leishmania; species Leishmania lainsoni. Next base: position 225,636 of record RAIA01000052.1, on the reverse strand, counting down.
TTTCACCAGCCCTCTTTGTTTTGGATGTGGACGTGGGTGTGGGTGCTGCAACCACCTCCCCCTCCCCCAGCTGGGTGGGCCCCGCCCCCACACCCAAAAGCCACCTTTCATATCCCCCTCTTTTTCCTGTTGGACGGTTGACTCTTATTTGTTTGGGTCGCCTCCCTCCCTCCCTCCCCACCGGTTAGTAAAGAGCGAACGAAGACGACCATGAACGCAAGGAGAAGGAAGAGGAGGAGGCAGGCAATGGGAGAACGGAGTAGGGATCCTGATCTTCCTGCGTGGAATCTCCGGACCCACATCTACACACAAACACACACACACACACATTCCCCTCGCCAGCATTTTCTTCTTTGTGGATTTTCTTTTTTCTCGCTTTCCTAATTCGCCTTCTCCTCACCCCCACCCCCTTCTCCCTCCCTTTACTGACCATAATGCGCATACACACGCACCTGTACGTGTGGATGCGCAGCCTCGTTTCTTCTCTGATGTGTTGTTTCGTTCGTATTCTCTTTCATTCTGAGCTCGTACAAGTAGTGAGGCACGTTCTCCGTCTACTCCTGTGCGAGCCCAACTCCCCACACACACACATGCGCACAGACACGCAGTCTTCTTTTCTGCATGTGTGTCTGACTGCCTGTCGCCCTGTCTGTGTAGGTGACTTGTCCGTGGAGATCTTCTGATTTCCTTCCTTCACTCGTTGTTCGGCTGTGTGTGTGTGTGTGTGCGTGTGTGCCCTACGGTGGTATGCACAAATGGGAAGGGGGGTGGAAAAGAGCAAACAAGAGGGACTCACATGCACGCACGCACACACACAGAGAGAGAGAGAGAGAGGGGACGAGGCAGGCAGACAGATGCATGCGCATCGAAGTGCAAAGAGTACACACCACCAAAAGGTCAGCATGAGAAATTGAAAATAAAAAGAGGAGCCGACTGTTTGCCGCTGGTGCAACGTCCTGCATGTGGCCCTCTTGCCTTCGTAATGCATTGCTCTCTGTTGCCGCATCCACATCGGAGCAGCAGCTTGGGGAGCCAATGCCTGAGTTAGCGGACCTACTGGCACACACACACACACATCTGAAAAGAGAGGGAGACGCGGGAGAAGCGAACCCACACACTCGAACACGTGGTGATCCACTGCGCTTTCTTGTTTCAGGGAGGTTGGTGTTGGTGGTGTCGCGGCGACGCCGTCAGCGCAGCAGGCTGAGCCTTGCTGTATATGCATATACCTACATGTACGTGTGTATGTGTAAGTTCTCTCTCTTTTACTCTCCCTCTCTGTTCGTTGTGCCTCCGTACTTCGTGCTGCTCAGTCTTACACGAATAGCTGCTGTGCTGCAGAATAGAGTGCGTCCGCGTAAACACGCATACGACTACTTTGTGGTGGTTCGGAACACGCAGCGGGACTCCAGAGAGCTCGCACAGGTGTACCTTCGCTGCGGTTTGTCTTTTTTCTTTTGCTTTTCGTAGTCGCATATCCAGTAGAACGGAAGCAGCCATATACACACCGAGCCAAGATGCAGTGGCTCGACAACTACGGTGACCAACGCTACGACGGCCACGCCGTGCAGAAGTGGTTGGCAAACAACGTGGATGTGTGCGTGTACATCGCTGGCGCATACCTCGCCTTCGTCTTCACTGGTCCGCGGATCATGGAGGCCCTGTTCCACGGCAAGCCGCCGGTGGCCATCATCAAGAAGGCGTGGGCGCTTTGGAACCTCGCGCTCTCAGCTTTTCGCTCTACGGCTGGCTGCGCGTCGCACCGCCACTACTGCGCCATCTAATGAAGGATGGCATGCACGACACCCTCTGCACCTTCCACGAGGATGAGTTCTACACCACCAAGGTTGGCTTCGCCATGGGCATGTTCGCCATCTCCAAGGTGCCTGAGTTCATCGACACGGTCTTTCTGCTAATGAGAGGCGTGAATCTGAGCTTCCTCTCCTGGTTCCACCACGTCACAACGTACCTGTTCGTGTGGTACAGCTACCAGCAAGGGACGAGCATCTTCATCTGCGCCGCTGCCATGAACTACTTTGTGCACTCCATCATGTACTTCTACTTCTTCCTGTCAGAGGCCGGCTTCAAGAGCCTGGTGAAGCCGTTCGCCATGTACATCACGCTGCTGCAGATCACACAGATGGTCGGTGGACTCTTCGTGTCGGGCTACGTACTCCTCCAGAAGTTCACCGAGGGCACATCCAATCCCAGAACCTGCAGCGGCACGTCCATCTCCACCGCCCGCACGCAGCTGGTGATCTACATCTTCAATTTTTACCTCTTCTCAGAGATGTTTGTGAAAGGGTACGTGCTACCACGCAAGGCGCCGGCTGGCGAGGCGCTCCGCACCGCTCCGTCGAGGAAGGCCGCGTAAGCACATCGCAGCGCAGTCTGATATTCAAATCTTCTTCTTAGCTTGTTTTTTCCTCACTTCTCTCTCTTTCCCTTGCACTTGCTCTTCTACCAGTCATGCCAAGCGTTCGTGTATTCCCTCTGTCTTTTCCGCTTTCTCCTGGTTTCACGCCATGCTCTGTTCTTCCTCTTCCTCCACCCTCACTCCCCCCTTGGCGACTAACAGCACTGCTGGTGTGTGCCTCTACAGGTGGGCCTATGAGGGAGGGAGGAAGAGAGCGACGCTTTTAGGGAAAACAGGCTTTAAAAGGCGATGAGCGGACGGACAAAGCGAGGGAAGGTGTGCGGCCTCGTGGCGTGAGAAGAACGATCGTGTTTGATGGAGATCAGAACAGCAGGACTGATTTGTCCGTGTGTGTTTGTGTGGTCCCTTTTATTTTATCCCTTATGTAAACCTCTTCTGGATCTGCATGATAGATTCTCAAGACAACTAAGCGAAGAAGCTGTGATGGTGGTGGTGGTGGTGGTGGTGGTGGTCGAGGGATGCCTCAGAAGGAGACACACACACACACACACACACAAGGAGAGCAAAAGGAAACGAACGGTGGACAAAGAAGGAGGCGTGTATGTGTACATGCATGCATGGATGCAACATCACATCGAGGTGCTGCAATATACGCTTGTATGTCTCGCTCGCTCGCTCTCATCGACTGTCTGTCTCTCGCTTCCTCGTTGCCTATGGTTAATTTCTTTGCTAAGAGAGGGCACACACAATGCGCAGTGCGCCTGCGTGCTTCAGGTCTGCGTGGGTGACGATCCCAGGAAATTCACCCTACCTTGCCTTCATGTTGTCTTCATCTTCTCTTCCTCCTCATCAATGTTTATCCGTGTGCCTCAGCTTCATCTGCGCACCTTGTGTGTAAGTGGGTAAGTGCGCCTGTGATGGTGGCGGGTGCTTCAGCTGTTTAGCGGGACTCCTGCGCTCGACTGCGGTACGTTTTGTCTTGCCTTTTTCGTTTGTGTATTTGTTTGGTCGTCCTCCTCTCCAGCGTGAACGTGTTCCCCTCACGCCTGTCCCATCTCTCTCTCTCTCTCTCTTTCCACCCCTCGCATGTGCATCCGTCATCCTGTTGAACGCACCTTCTCTTCCCTGGTACTCTCCGCAAACTACCCTTCTCGTCTCTCTCTCTCTCTTCCTCTCTTCCAGCGTATATGTGTGGTGCACAGCAGGGCGCACAGTTTGACGGGGCACATGAAGAGCCGGCGAAGCAGCGAGGATGTTACGTCGATGGTAATGGTGTCGCGTAGGGACCTCCACACGCACAAAGGAGACCATAAAGCAGAAAATAGAAAAAGAGAGGGGGGCCTTGGCGCGTTCATCTCCCTCCAGGGCGTGTCTTCGTACCTGTGTAATGGTGCGCGTGTGCGACAGCTACCGGAAAGAGCGGGCGCTCTAGTGCAATGCACACTTCCCCCCCCCTCTCCCCTAACCCTCTCCGACTCCCCACTCTTACTCTTTTCGACAGCTAAACTACGCCTGTAAACGGAGGAGCGTCGAGTGAAGGAAGAGGCACGCTGGAAGGAGTCCTCCAGTGGTGCGCCCTCCTTTTGACCCACCCGTTTTCAACGCCGTGTGCACCCCGAGAAGCACCGCGCGCGCGCAAAAAGGGCGGAGCGCTTCTGTTCCACCCCTTCCTCGAGTACTCCCCGCATTCTTCTTTGCTCTCCCTCTCCTTCAGAGAGTCTCTCTCGCCGCACGTCACCACCTGCCCCCCCCCTCTTCACTCTGCCCGGCCCCTTCGCCCACCTCAGTCTCCCTCTTTGGTCGAAGGTATCCTCGGAGACACGCAAAAACATCTCTTCACCGATCTCTCTCTCTCTCCCACCCACCCCTTCCCTTATTAGCATCAGCAGATCACTATCGCCCCTCTTCCTCCTCTCTCTCTCCCACGCGTCAGCGCCATGGCCAACTTCATCGACTACATCGTCAACTTCGATGGCTACCCGCTGCAGGCGTACCTGCTCAAGAACATTGATTTGGTCGGATACATTGCATCTTTCTACCTTGTCATGGTGGGAAAGGGCGACCGCATTCTGAGCTGGTGGAACGGGCGTAAGCCACTGGCCCCCAATGCCGCGGCGAAGCAAAACGGCCCAGCAAGGAGATGGTGGCGGCGCTCAAGTCATGCTACACTGCTGCCTCCATATACCACCTGGTCGTCAGCATCGCGGGCGCCGCCATCTCCTGTATGCTGGTGCCCGCCATGGCGCAGTCCCTCCTGGCAAACTCCTTCTTTGAGGTTATGTGTCTTTGGGATGACACTCGCATCTACAAGGGCTACGTCGGCTTCGCCCTCAGTGCCGCGGTGATGGTGAAAGTAGTGGAGCAGCTCGATACGTTCTTCCTGATCCTGCGCGACTACATTGTCGCCTCTCCAGCGCAGAAAGAGAAGCAGGTGCGCCGCGTGCAGCCCTCGCACTGGTGGTTCCAGGGGCTCATTGCTCTTTACTTCTGGCACACCTACAGCATTGGCACCAGCTGCTTCACGATGATCGCCACCCTTACGATGGTCATGTCTGCTGCCCGCAACCTCGTCTACATGCAGCAGGATACCGCGCAGGCTCATGGCAAGTCCGCAGCAGCAGTCAAGTTGAACAGCGCGATCGTGGCGCTGGACATGATGGAGTGGATCGGTTGTAGCGCACTCTCCGTCTACGCCAGCTTCATGAACTACACGGACAAGCGCGGGTGCATGACAATGCAGGCGAATGTGCGCATGGCCCTCGTCATGTACGTGACGGCTGTCGTGCTGCGCCTCCGCGAACTGATCAAGGGCGCGGAGGGCCTGTCTGCGCGCGAGTCCAAGAAGCACCAGTAGCCTCTTTCACTCTCACAGCTGCTCGTCCGCACACACAGTGATGGGTGTAGGTATGCGTGCTAAGAGCGCTGTCGCTGCACTGTGTCCTCTTCGTATGTTTTGCATCTCGGGTCTATCGTTTTTCCGTCCGCTTTGTTTCTGCAAGCCCCAAACCAACTGTCTACGGGCCAGCCTGAAGTACAGACAGCCACGCACGCCCACACGCATTTCTTTTCCATCGGCAGACCCCGGACCTCCTCTCATCCCCTGCCTTTCCTCATAGGCCACCACCTGGCCCATGACGTAGGTGCGATATGTATATGTGTCTCGGAAGGAAGAAGTGCGGGTTGATCTGCCCACTTCACCTCCTTGTATATCGACCGTCTCTGCGTATACTTGTTGGCGCGAAGTCGGCTGATGCACGTTGTCTGTGTGTGTGTGTGTGTGTGTGGTGTGTGTGTGTGCTATTACAAGACGACGGTTTCGCTCATCAACATTAGCACTAAAGCCCCCCACACCTACTCACCCACAGCCCTCTTCTTCTTTTCGCCAGCACCGGCAGTGTGGACACATCCTACTTATCATTTTTACTTTGTCTTCCGCTTGCTTTCCCCACTGATGTTGTTGTTGTTGTTTATCTCGCTCTCTGCGATTCTACCACTTCTGTCGCTCGCTCGCTCTCTCTCTTCCTGTGTGCATCAATGTGTTTCTGGGCCCCATTTTTACTGTTGTTTTCCGCTTTTCCCTTTGTCGATTGTCATTTTCCCCGAACACACACGCACACACACACACACACACACACAGTGCACGCATCAGCCCTATTACCGACATGTTTCATCTTTCTGCTGCGGTTGCTGCGTTGACTCTTCTGGCTGTGCGCGTCTTGATTCGGGTGCTTCCTCGCTGCCTCTCTCTCTTCTGGGAAAAAAGAAAAGCGGAGGCGGTATCGTCGCTGCGGAGGACAGCTGGAGACAACGAAAGAGAACGCACTTGGGAGCAGAAGTGCATGCAGCCCGCTCACAAAGGCCCTGAAAAGGGAAGGGAAGAAGGGAAAACGTGAAGAAGAGGGCATCGTCAAGTGAAAGGGGGTCACTGGGTTTTGCTCACTTCTCTGCTGGCCTTTATTTGTGTTCGCCCGGCACTTCTTTTGCTGGTTTTCCCCCTTTGGGGGCTTGAGGGTCACCATCCCCATATGGACTCGTGCTACCCCCCCCCACCTGCCCCTACTCCCCTGCTCTCGTCTCGTCTGTGCGTCCTTGTGTGTAACCCGCCTCGCGATTGCTTGGGTGCGCTGTGTGAATTTGATCTCTTGGGGCCATGTGTGTTCTCGTTCTTTACTTGTTCGTTTGTTCTCCCCCCCCCTCTGTACTTCCATTGGCGCTTTTCCCTCCGCCTCCGCCTCCCCTGCCCCTTCTCGGAGAGCGCAGAAGGATGGGGATAAAAATGTGCACAGTATGGCGCCTCTTTGTCTGTTTTCTTTCGCTTCTTTGTGGTTGCTAGCCGGTTATCCGTGTGGGGGGGGGGGTGGCGGTGTTGGGGCAGAGGTTGTGCGCCTGTGTGCTACCACGCGTTTTTTTTTCGTTTCCCTCATCGCGTCCCTGTTTGCTGTTCGGTGGTATTTTCCCTCTCCTACCCCGGCATGTATGTGTGTGTGTGTGTGTGTGTGCATGTGCGTGCAGACTTGTCTCTCCCTTCCTCCCATACACGCTGTCCCTCAAAGTCATGTAGCTCTCCATTTGGGGGGGAGCAGCACTTCCTTGTGCTTCTCCCATGACCGCCCTCTCCCTCTCACCCAACCCCCCTCCTCTCTCTTCTCCTCTCTCCATCTCTCGACAAGGGATGGGGACGTGGTGGTGAAGACTGGACTGGTTGGGGGGAGTGGAATGGCGGGAGGGAGGGACGGTGAAAAGGTCACGATACTCGCATGCCTGTCCTTCCTTCTCCCTGGAGCCTCCGCCCTCTCGTTGTTTTGGTGCCCACAGTGCAGGCATTCGTATGTGGTGCTTGGGGCTTTTCTTTTTTCTCTCAGCCATGCCGCTTGCTCGCCCCCTTCTCCTCCCTCGGCGGCGATCACTTCGTTAGTTGAGGCCTCGCGAAACGCAGAAGGCCGGACCGACAGCCCTGATGACAAGTTTCCAGGCGAAGGTGGACATGGGCAGCCTCACTACAACGATGTAGGCCCCAAAGAAGCAAGAAATGTGGTGTGGGGAGCGAGAGAGACGTGAAAGAGAAAGGGGAAACTGTGTGGCAGCGGGAAGTGGGAAATACAGCTGAATAAATGGCGTGCTCGAGCGAGACTCCAGGCATCAGCGCAGTCATATTTGCTTCCCCAATCTCGCTCTCGCCCTCTCTGTGTGTTGTCGAGCGTGTGCTGAATCGGCGCACACGCTCGACAGCACGCTTCAATGGAGGGGGAGAAGAAGCAACTCCTGATCATCAGCGCAAACGAAAAAAATAACGGTAGGGTAGAGACAGGACCTCTTCCTCTCCGCTTCCCACCCACTCACTGACCCTCCTCACGCGTTGACTCTTCAACAAGGCAAAGCGTGTGGCGCAGTTCTACGCCCCTCCTTCGCCAGCTCCCCTGCCTCAGCTTTCTTCATGTACGTGTAGAGGAGCTGCGCCTGCGTAGGCATCAGAACGAAGGCAAAGAAAGCGGAGAGACACTCAGCGAAGTGTGTCAGTGGACCCCAAACCAGGGACGCTTTTCTCGGCCTGGGCGTCTCGCTGGGTGTCTCTTGTGTGTCACCTGGTCCGATGAAAAATAGAGCGCAGGCGCGTTTTTTCTTTGTTTCCCTGTCGGTGCTCCTCAGGAAAGGGGGAGGAAAGGGAGCAGCGTACGTCTGGAGCCGCCGATAAGCTGCCATGGCTGGGCGACAGCAAGAAAAGGATCACGGATGCACGCATGGTGCCTGCGCGGGAATGGACAGGGGTGTGTTCAGGGCGCTTTCCTCAGCATTGCTCACCTGGTACGCTGCGGCAGCTGTATCTTAGCCTGTGTCTTTTTCCCTCCGCCCTCTCCTCCAACTTCTTGCTCCTCTCTCTCTCTCTCTCCGCCCTTCTCTCCTTCTCGATGCGAACACCTCTCCCTCGCACGTGTGCGTATGTATTTGGCGTTGTGCTATGCAGCCCATCTAGTCGATGTATCTCCCCTCTGCTCGTCCTGTCCTCCTCTCTTGCGGCCTGTTGCTGCTCCTCTCACGACGGCCGCACACGAATGCGCCTGCACATCAGGCGCTCGTATTGTTAATCTGGTACCTTCTCTCTCGAGCTGTGACGTTCTTCATCCCTCCCACTCGTCTTTCACCTCCGCTACTCTTCTTCCCACCTCGCTCAGTGCCTCTGTCTACGTGTCTTCGTGCATCGCTGACGCATCTGTTTCGCCTTGTTTACGTGAAGGGGAGCCTTCGACAGGCATGCTGTTTGGCCAGCTAGTCTGCTACGGGTGCCAGCGCATCCTCACCTACCCCCTCGGCGCCGTCACCTGTCGCTGCCGCTTGTGCAATACGATCAACTCGGCGCAAAACCTGCAGATCACCTGCGGCACGTGCGGACAGGGGCTCCATGCGCCAATAAACACGCTAGCTCTGCTGTGTCCGTGCTGCGGCACCGTAGCCGACATTCCGGAGGAGCTACTGCCACCGCTGCCGACCTGCGTTAATCTTGGCGGTGGCGCTGAAGAAACGAAAACATTATCTACGTCTCACACCCGACCCTTCCGCCTCCGCCGCGTGCCGACGCCCAGGCCGACGTGAGTTCCGCTTGCCCCGCGGGTTCGCGGTGGGCGTCGTCACATCCCAAAGCTGATGGGCGAACGCGCTCGCTTTCTTACCTGCGGCGCCGCCTTTCGTGCAAGGAGCATGAGGCCGCCCAGCACAGAGGAACAAGGAGGAGGTCGTCGTCGATGACAACGCTGATGACGTGCGCGAGGTCAGAAGAGCGCACAAAGCAAATGGAGAGCGCAGAGGGACTGTTGATTCCTTGGCCCTGGACCCAGAAGCTGATGCATCGCCGGTGGTCAGGGGGGCGGCGCGGCTGGCGGTTTTGAGTCGCCTGGCGCCAACGGTTATGATCGCGACGCGCATTCTGTAAGAGATGAGGAAGAGCGCCCGAGGCAGAGGTGCTCTTGTCCTTTGTTGTAGAATTTGCACGGTCTCTCCCTCAGGGTTGAAGAGGTCGGCGCACAATCGTTTCTCAGTGGCCCCCTTTGCGTCTTGCTGTACCCTTCGCATCCTCAGTCCTTCACCTCCCCTTTCAAGTACTTATTACTATTCCACCTCCCCCCCCTCCCCCTTCCGTGTATATACTCGTGTTTCTTTCTGCTCACCCTTTCCTTGTGTCTGTGTGTGTGTGTGTGTGTGTGTGTGTGTGTGTGTGTCTGTGTGTACACCTGCTCCGTCGATGTGGGGGAGAGCCCCAAGAAGGAGTCTCTGAATCAGTTTTCGTTTTTTCCCTAAAGGAAAGGCAAAAAGACCTCACGCTAGCACACAGCGGAGCGAGTGCTTGCAGAAGTGAACGCCCTGCTGCCTTCTCGTTTAGTTCTCCTCTCTGGCATTGAGGGCAACACGACGGAGGCGGAGCAGCCTGACCTCTACTCCTTGAAGACCTCGCTCGCCTCGAGTCTCTCGCTGCGTGTCTTTTGGGGGACTTTTCAGATCGCCTTCACGGAGTAGTTCATGGTGCTCGCTCACACAAGCGGATTGGCCCCCTCTCTCCGCAGAGGAAGTCCTTTCAACCACACGTTCGCTCTTCCCCTTCTCCTCGCTTCTCCTTTCTCCTTTCTTAGCGCTCGCGGCCCGTCGTCATCGAGCAAGCAGCCCTTCTCTCTGCCAACTGTCGTCCGCGCTGCTTTACGTTCAATCTCTCACTATGACAGCGAACGGTGGCGATGATGAACTCGACGCACTGGTCGACTCCATTCTGCAGTCCCGCCACCGCCCCACTAACACTCGCCGAATGCCCCAGCGTCTACCATCACCAAAGCAACAGCGGCCGTCCAACCCGGGGCCCACCCCCTCGCAGTCGGGTGGCTTGAGCGTCAACAAGTCCGCCTCGACGCGGCAAAGGGGACATACCAGCAGCGATGGCCACAACACCTACGTGAAAACCCCCATGCACGCCGTGAGCCCTGGCGGCAGCTGTAGAAATGTAGGCAACCTTGTGCCAACCGTACCGGCCACGCACCACGCGTCGGCGTCCACGAGCAGAGCGATGTCAACGCACCTGGATGCCGGTGATGGAGAGGATGGAGAAGAGGAAGACTTGAACGCCCTGGTCGAGCGCATACTTGCTGGTTCTGGCGCCTGTGGGTCTTACTCTACCTCAGAGTCGTCGGGGCACGCCCAGGAGCGGCAGAACGCGCTGCCTTCAGCAGTCGTATCCACCTCGCCCCCGCACTTCTCCCAGGTCTCGCCACTGCACATCGGGAGCTCCGAGACCAGCAGCAGAAAGCAGTTAGTGGGCGCCACTCGGGTGCAGAGGGGAAGCCATAGCCAGCCTCGCATGTTCGGCACCGACTCCGCCTCACGGGGTGCCCGCATGCAGGCGGTTGTCCGCCGGCTCGCCCTCTGGTATGAGCGCAAGGAAGCGAAGCGTGTGCAGGCTGTGTACGAAGCTCTCGAGCGGGAGCAGCAGGATTGCACCTTCGAGCCGAGTATCAACCACTTGGAATGGAGCTGGGGAGCAGTGTAGCTATCGACGAGGAGGGTCACTCACTAGGCAGCACTACTGCGACCCAGATGAGGAGCCGCACTACCTCTCTTTGTCGAAAGCTCGTGGCGTGTCCAGCAACCACGCAGTATCGCACACGAACACGATCAGCATGCCCTTCTTGTCTTCTCGAGACACGTCTCACATGTGCGAGTACATTCCGTCATGCAGCCACCGTCGCAGCCCATCGCTGGCGCTGACGTCTTTGTGGAGCGCCTGCGGCGTGCGCAGGATGAGCGGGATGCGGCGCGAGAGGCCGAGGAGGCAAAGAGGCTTCACTACTACGATCCAACAACCTTCCGGCGCGGTATCACTGTGTCAGCGCCGTTCGAATTCGCCGACACGCGTCCGAGGCGGCTGGGGACGGTGACGGCTGCTGTGACCAGTTCGCCGTCACGTGGTCTCGGTGGCGCTGTGGGTGATGCAGGGGCGACACCGCCGCCAACGGAGGAAAAAAGCTTCCACAATGCGGATGCAAGTAAGCACACCACGGCCGAGAACACGTTTCTCTCACTCGCCCCTCACATACGTCAGACGCTGTTGTTTAGCCGACAGATGGAATTGCAGCTTCGTCGTGCGACGGATCGAGTTCGTTGCAGGACAGGCGTCGAGTAAATGACGCGAAAAGGGGGGTAAGTTGGGTAGAGGATGGCGGGGAGAAGTTAAGAAGGTCTGTCTTGTGTCCCGGGGGGGGGGGCTACCCCAACGTGTGAAATACCTCGGCTGCTGCTTCAGTATCGTCGTCACGGTTGTTGTGTGGTTTCTTTACCTCACATATGCCTGTACCACCACTGCGCCTGCGTTTGCGCAAAGATGTTGGTGGACGTTGTGTGCTTCTCGTTGAATGCATCTCACTGGTGTCCTTATTTCTTCATTTCTCCCGCTTTGCCTCGCCTCTCTCATGTACTGTATGACATCGAGCCAAACCGTCCGAAAGAAAAGCCAGCACATCTACACTCTGCCCGCCTGCCTGCCCTCTGTCTTTCTCGTGGGCTATCAAACACAAAGCGGAGAGCCTGCTGCTTTTTGCGAGTGGATGAAGGGAAAGAGAGCTGCTGAGCAGTTATGCAAGGCTCAGAGGCCTGGCCATCGCATGGCTTTGGGTTGATCTACCTTGTCCCCCTCCCCTGTCTCCTCGTGCACTCTCTGTGGCTGAAATGCGCACGTACTTCACATTACCGTCCTCTCGACTCCCACTCCCTCTCCCTCTCTCTTCTGCGCACCGCATCCCAGCAGTCTTGCGCTTGCCGCTGATACACATTGCAGTACCTCCGCTTTCCTTGCTGGCAACGGTGTTTGTTGCCGAGGAGGTACGAGACCGGAGGGAGTATGCGTGGACTTCGGCTCTCTCGTCACGCATGGCGATCACGCCCGTCCAGCGCGGCGGCGGCGCTGTGCACATCAAGTAGCTGCACCGCAAGCATGACAAGAGCGGCGGTTGTCGTCGCCGTCTCGTGCGAAACTCCAGCAGTGTCTGCAGTGTACAGCACGCGGTGCTTTTATAGTACGACACAGACGAAGCAAAGCACCAACGAAGATGTGAAGAGCCCCAGAAACACTGCCGTGGACACCAGTGTGGACGCCGACACACCGAGCGAGGACGCTATGGATCTCGTATGGTCAGCCATACCCGATGTGCATGAACAGTATCACGAGGCGACGTTGAAGAGCAACCAACAGGAGCACAGTGCTGCCACATCGACCCGTGCGACAAGGGGCTCGCCTCACGAGGAGAGTACAGCATCCAATTCGAACGACACAGCCGCATCCTCGCCGGTGCCATCGGTGTCGTACGTGTGGGTATCGCTGCACAACATGCCCCGCAACTGGCTTCATGAAGACATTGTGGAGATGATCCACCAAGTTGCCGAGCATGCAGGTATCGCCACGCCCAAGGCTCACCACCCACCACACTCTGCTTCAGGTCTAGAGAACGACACGACAAGAAAAGAGGACGAAGAGGATTGCACCGACAAGGAAACCAGCAGCGTGCTGAGCTGCGTGTCCTCGCCGTTTGTCCGCCGCCTACACATTCCCTTCGGCCGCCGCACCGGCCTTGTGTACGGCAGCCCGAAGCTGCTACTCACCTCTCCGCAGCTTGCCGACTATCTCATCCATCAACTCACCTTCGACCCAGATGACTTCCGCAGTCGTGTGTATTTCACGCGCACGAATCCAGAAGAACTGCCCAGCGGCTATCAGCAGCAGCAGCAGCCACACGAGGGGGGTGGTGCTGGACGTGGTGCAGCCAACAGCGACGGGGTGGCGCAAGTTACGTACACACCGATTGAGGAGACGGTGGAGCGGGAGCAGGATGAGGCACTGTACACCTTGGTGCTCGACCGCTACCTGTTTGCCCCAGACCTGCTCCTCGACATTGTTAAGTCGCATCAGAGGCGGCTCGTTACTAAAAACGAGAAGGTGCTACTCAACGCCTTTCTCGACGGTGAGGAGGACAGCGATGATGATGAGGCGGACGAAGATGGCGAGGACGTCGAGGATGGCGACGCAGCAAGCGGCGACAGCGGTGTCGACGACGATGCTAAAGATGCTGCTGCGGCGCTCGCGCGCCGCCAACGGCAGCGGCACCGTGCAAAGTCGAGTCGCGGGTCCAGTAAGAAGAAGTCACGCCCCATATGCCGTGTCCGGGCGGGAACGCAGAAGCATCTAGGGCGCGGCTCCATGCACAACATGCCCATCCCGAAGCCCTACGTGGAGGGTCGCAATCTGTAGCTCGCGTGCCTCTCTCTCTCTTTCTCTCACCTGATGCGACAATGAAAACAGAAGCCGTGCTAAATCATTCACCCATGCAGAGAAGGGGTGAGGGTGATAATTTGAGGAAGGATTCGAGACGGCTACAACTCTGTAGGTGCAGAAGGACATCGACACTCCTTCCTCCCCTCCCCTCCTCCTACAGGAGTGGTGTACGGTCGTCACACGGGGGGGGGGGGGCGGAAAAAGCAACCAAAGAGAAGCACAGAGTGCGCACTGGTGATGCTCGTGCTCGACTGCGGCTGGCGCGAGCCCTGTGTTACGAGCACAGAAGACAGGACGTGTCTGCGGCTCCATGACACGTCCGAAGCACCTTCGTGACGGTACAATCCGCTCGGCTTACACTAGAGCAGCAGCATGATGAAGTTGTGTGGGTGCCCTTGGAGCCGAGCTCTAAGCTCCAATGGGTTCTGCATGGCTCTCTTCCTCTCACTCTCTTCCGAGCATCCTCTCTCTCTCTATACGCCCCTTTTCTTCAAAGGACAAGCTCCATCGGTCAGCGTCGTTGAGCTCGGACTCGCTACTGCAGGGCCGCACATAGGGGGTACGAGCTGCCGCCACAGCAACAGCAGCAGCAGCAGCCACCGCCCGTGCCAGAAGCCAGAATGACAGGAAAGAAAAGATGGGGAACCAAGACGGCGTGGTCAGTGTCTTTCTTCGAGATGGTGCCGTGGGTGGCCGAGGATAACGTAGCGCGTGAGGGGACGCTGACTGCCGCGGCACCCGTGTCAAGCTGTGCTTCACCTCACACTCTCACCTTGTCTGCGTGTGATGCCTCCAGCAAAGCAGTAGGCACACCACTCAGCTCCTCTACCCCGCCTCCACACAGCAAGCCTTACAAAGAGCGCAAGAGGCAGGCGCTCGATCTGCGCACACGCTGGCGATGTCGGCGTTGTGGCATGGTGCTGCAGCCGCCTCTCGACGCAGTGACGGGCAAACCACGCTATGGGGTGATGATGACGGAGCACCTTGAAGGGGTATCATCGGGCGGGACGACGCACCTGGCAACCGGCGTAGTAGCGTGCACCGCGGGCACAATGCGCTACGAAAAGGCCTCAGATGAAGAGGGTGCCTTGTCTCCTAATCAACCGAGCAAGCGACCACGAGACGACGCGGGAGACGACTTAACTAGCGGGAGAGTGACTGAGGAGGAGTCTGTCATTGCCGGCACTGGTGCGTCTCACCGCCACAAAGAGGGTGGTGATGACAAGGCTGCCGCTCGCGAAGCTCTTCGCCGTCTGCTCCACCAGTGTCAGCAAGGGGCACGGCAGTGCGGCACCGCCAATTCTTCGCCCTTGCCACTTCTTTTCATTGTGGTTGAGAATCCAAAGACACCTGCAAACATGGGCGGCATTCTGCGAGCGATGCGCTGCTATGGTTTGCATGGACCCGCCGCCGCTGCCACGAGGGCTTCGGTCGCCACGACAGTAGCGGTATCCCTTCCGGCGGCGACAACGCAAACGGCCACAGAGGAAGTCACACGCTCGTACGCGGGTGGTGGTGTCTGGGCACGCGCAACCACCCCGGACGCTGTGGAGAGCACAGAAGGATCAGTGCGACAGCGCGTCGGCAGCTTCATCTTCTCGGGAACGCGGCTGCAGAACGCCATGGCGCACTCCGAGTACGCCCACGCACTGCGCACTGACCCCACGCACGCAGGACGTGACATTCCACAGCTGCGCGTGCCTACTCTGGACGTCCTGTTTGACGTGCTGCGGGTCGAGTATGGACACCGGCAAAAAGAGCCGCGGTTACCGTCACCCTCCCTCGTGAGCGTTGTGGCCGTGGAGCTGGTGGAAGGAGCCATTCCTCTGCCATTCTACGAGCACCCTTTCGGCCATCTCACTCCACAGGAAACAATGCAGGGTGCCCACAACGGCGCTGTTCCCCGCGAGAGGGACTCTGCTTTCACTGCCGCGCCTCTTCCGATGGTATTCTACGTCTTCGGTGCGGAAGACGGGACCCTTTCAGCCCATCACCTGCAGCACGACGTCGATGATGTCGTCTTTATCCCGACGACTGGCAGCATGAACCTGGCAGCAACCGTAAATGTTCTCCTGTACGACCGCCTCGCGAAGGAGTGCCGCCGTCTGCACCCCGCTATTGCAGATGCGACAGCAGCAGGAATTAAGTGGAAGGACGTGTTTGATGCGCGTAACGCCAACAACCGAATCCGCTGGACTCGCTCTCTCTACTGAGGCTGCCAGGAAAGCGAGAGCGACATTGACTCGCTGCTCGTGGGTGAAGTTCAAAACGGCTTTCCTGCGTCGTCAGTGCGCTCGTATCTCATCTTGGACCCTCCCCCCCCCTCCCTCAGCTGTACGCTCTCTGCAGAGAGAGGTGCCGAGGGCGAGGGGGATCTTGCCGTAAGCAAGGTGTTGTTGTTTTTTCCTACTCTCTCCCACCTCACCCTCCATGCACCATCAGCGGCTGGCAAACAATGCAAGAAGAAGCGCGCAGAGCAACAAAATGGAGAGAATAAGTGAACGGCATGCGGCAAGAGAGGAAACCGCGGTGACGTCGACAGCCTCGCACAGGTTGATACCCTGGGCGTGAAGCACCTGCGTCCGATGAGATGGGTGCCCCTTCTTTTTCCTTCCTGATCCCGATCGTAGGCACAGCGGGGGGATGACGAAAAACCGAGATTGCGCTCGTGCAGAGTTGACAGAAGGCGGACGCTCCTGCTGAGACGTGTGCGCGTCAGCCAAAACAAGCGCTGTCAGTGTTCCTCTTTCTCCCTCTCCCTCTCTTTCTCTCGCCCTTCCGCCATGATGAACGAGCGCAATACTCTCATTGCCACGCACGCACGCACCTTGCGCAGACGTACACACACACACACACGCCTGCGTGACGGGCAGCTATTGATTCAGCGAAGCTGAAGTCGCTCACTAAACACATCATAGACAGACAAACGTGTGCCACCGATGGCGTTGGCACCATATAGATGCACCTCAAACACCGCTATGCACGCGTGCCTTCAAACACATCACGATTTAACCCTCCATTTCGTTCCCCCTTCTGGTGGGCGCATGTGTGCTCCTGCACGAGTTGCGTTCTTGTCGCTTCCAACCTAGACACCGTACGTATAGCTCATAATGGCTACGTACCACACCGCCACCTGCTACACATGTGAACGGGGAGGCGATGAATGGGCGCGGGCGCGAGTGGCATCACTGCCGCCGCCGCCGCTGTGTAGGGGTCTTTCCTCCTCCTCCTCGTGTTCTCCCCTCCTTGCAGACGACCAAGCAAACCTCGCCTATCCCATAAAGGACTCATCCACCGCCTCTTGGAATGTGCTGGATCTGTCGCTGGCGCTGCCACTTCGCTACTCTACAGCAGCGGTGGCCACCGCAGACGCGTCGGATCTGAGTGTTGGTGTCATAACCTATGAACAAGAGGCAATGTGCGATCCGTGCAGCAGACAAGAAGCGACGGCGTACTCCTGCAACTCTCTGCCCCAGATCCACCTCACCGAGCTGCGTGCGCTCCTCTGCGATCAAGCATCGACGGACGACTCGGCATTGCAGCAGCCATCGGCTACCCCGCCACTGCTTGCCCATGCGCCCGTGTTTGTACGGTGTTTACGACTACGCTGCGTCCTTTTCGACGTGGTACTTCAGGACATTGCAGGCGATCCAGACAGGAGCAGCGGTGGTCTCAGCTCGTCGCAGTCTCTGGCGGGAGCTCTAACCGTCGCTCTCTACGCACACACCGGCGCTGGTGTCACTCAAGAGGAAGAAACGGATGAATTTCATGGAAAAAGACACCGGCTTTCACCTCCGACGGCATCCTCGGTGTCCAGCACGGCGTGCGCCATGACGTGGCTTCTAATGGTCTTCCTGCGGCTGTCACGAATGCCAGCCCTGGCAATAGGGCTCACCCTCGCCAGCCCCGCATTTTCGGACTCGGGTAGCGAGGCCGAGACCGGTACGGCTATGCAGTGGTGTTACGTGGAGCGCAGCTCTTCCTACTCGGTGCCATATGACGTGTTGTGGTCCCACTGGGCGACGATAGTCACACCACCACCAGGCCGCCTAACGGGTTCGAAGCTCGCGTCGGTTCCCTATTTTGCCGAGGCCAACCATGACGAGGACCTCATCACTTGGAGTCGTCTGCAGCACTACGCAGAGAGGGCGACGGCTGTTTTGTTTGGTGAGCAGCCGGCCAACTCTACGACACCCGAGTCTAGACGTGTGTGTGCCCTTCTCGCGGTGCTCAACGATGCGCGTGCATGGGCGACACGACAGCCCACCACCAACCCACTCCCAGTTCTACTCTCCGACGAGACAAGTGTGCCACAGCGGCTGCTCTTTCAATGGTTCATGTTTCTTGGGATCCAAAATGCATCGTCATCACAGTGTCGACCCTCGATAGAGCTGTCGACTGAAATCCATGCCATCGCATTCGCGCCCGGCTGGTGGGCGGAGCTACGTACATGCAACTCGCTTTGCTCTCTCGGACAATGGTTGGACCTCGTCTCGCAGTGGCTGACTGTTCGCGCTCTGGAGGCTGCGTTGGACTTGTTGCCGTCGACGTTGCAATGGAGGACAGGAAATGCGTCAGCGGCGGAAACACACCTGTTGTTCCGCGCTGATGCTGATTCGAGCTGGTGCTGCTCTGCTGACCTGTGTTCCAGAGCTGAGGGTACCGCTTCTCCGACAGGAAAGGTGGGCGGTTTCGCACATCTTCGACCGTCTCGCTGGATGCGCTACCGAGCCACAGCATCGCGACCAGCTGCAGCACCGCTCTCTCTGCCCTTCATCGAAGCCGCGCTGCCAGAGATCTCCAAGGCAGAGGCGATGCTTGTGTGGGTGCTTGAGCGATTAATGTGTGCCGTGATCGGTTCAGCTGATGGCTCGCGCAAGCCGCCCTGTGGCTCCGCCACCGCGCACGCTCTGCTTCTTGAACCCGAGGCGCATGGGGTCGTGACGTGTCGGCTACACCTCAGTTCGCCTCCACACAAGTGGCAGTGTAGTGGCTCGTCGGCACCTCGTGTTGGCGCGCGGTCTCACTCCCTATTCCCTTGGTCGAGCTCAGCACCGCCGCTGGGGCGCGCGGCACAAGCGCCAGTTGTCGCTGCCCTCCTTTCCTGGTACGCAGTCGACTTTGAAGTCGTCTTCGGTCGTCTGTATCGCGTGTGGCGACTCGCCCAACGCCACCACTTTCGCTGCCTCACCGGCTCGCGAGACGATTTGGGGGCGGCGGATGCAGCGGTCCCACACCATAATGACCCATGGAGGGGGGTGGTGGAGACAGCCATGCGGTGCTGCAGTGGCGACGCTGGCGGCAGTGATCAAGCGCATGAAGGCCCTGCACTGGGTTTGCTTGGTCGCTGCCTCCTCTTGGCGATGTGGATGTCGCTGTCTGTCGTGGATGTTGACGAAGGCGTCGGTGTCGCCTCACTCTCACCACCATTGGCGCGGAAAGGGACGCTCTACTACTCCAGTCGACGAAACGTTCTGCATGTGCGGGACTGGGGTACGGCCCTGCATCTACGCTACGTAGCCTCATGCTTGTCTATTGACGAAGACCGGGTCATTGACGGCGGCACCGAACATGCTGAAGCTCTGCAGGTTGGGGATAGAAAGCGGAGGGAATGCGGGACTGCGGTAAAGCAGACAGTGTCGATCGTCGTGAGCGCCTTTGCGCGTGCCCGCACCGCCGCCGTTGCCACCCAGGCTCGCGCTCGACTCCAAGCGCAGTCGAACACTCGTCTGTCTTGCTGTGAGACACACGACTCTCCCGGGCGCACCACATCAGCCTCCCGTGGCGCTGGTGACAGTGCCAGCAGCGGCACTTGCCGGATTTTAGATATCGCTGGCGACGATGGTGCGGCCGCGGAGGAGGGTGCCGAATGTGTCCTTCTGAGCTGGAGCTGCGCCGCTGCGGAGGAGGCGAGTGAGTCGCACGAGGGCAGCCCAGGAGTGACGCTTGTACAACATCAGCAGTCGAAGCAACGAACAGGTGATGATTCCCCTTCGGCGTCCAATGATCTGCTCTGCAACACCTCGCTACAAAGTTCGTGGATGGACTACAGCATCGAAGAATTCGCAGATGAAAATGAGTCCACGATCAGCCAGTCGCCCGCATCACGCGCGTCAGCACCACAAGTCGAGGAAGATCAAGAGCAGAGTGCTCTTGATCCTGCCGTGGTGGTGCCTCTCCTCGACCTTGAGTCCCATCTTCGCGAACTACTGACACGCAGCGCCGTGTCGGAACTGCTGCGGCTGGTGGGCCTCGCCGAAAGACTCGCACGGCACTCCTGTGAAGATGGCAAGGCGGCTGCTCAGCCGCATCTCGTTAGCCACGCGCGGTCACATAGCGTGAGGATGGACGCACAGCAACGGGCCTGGAGCTCTAGCGAGCTTCACGTAGAAACAGTGCAGCTTCACGAGGATGAGCAGCCGCCACAACACGCTGCTCCCGCTTATGTGGACGTCTCCTTGCCGACGCCGCCAGCTCTGACTTCTACAGCCTCGTCAAGAGCAGCGCATCTTCGGGAGGACGAAGCCTCAGCTCGACGCACTCTCTGTGGAGCTGAGCACCGCATGCGGCAGTCTTTGCATGTTCGTTGCACGCACATGGGCGCTCTGCTCCTGCTGCAGAGCCAAGAAACACATCGGCGTCTGCACCTGAGCCAACTGTGGACGCTGGAACAGGAAGAGTGGCGGATGCGGTGGCGTACAGTGCTAGTCCCCGAGTGCGTGCTACGCTGTCTTCTCAGCGAGAAGGCGGCCGCAGGTATGTGGAAAACGTTGCCCCAGCAAGAGGAACCGCAACAGTGGCAGCAGCGCGGTTGTCAACCCCAAAACAGACGTCTCAGTTACTCCTCTCAACGGCATCAGAGGGATCAGCGCTGCAGTGTGGCAGCATCCAAGATCGGCACTCCTCCTGCTGCACCGACTGCAGAAGAGGCGCGGGCCCATCAAGTGTTTTTGCTCTATGGAGATGTGGAAGAGATCGACAGGGAGGCGCCAGACCGTAACTTGAAAAGAAGCCCACCGACAAGAACCGAGGCTTCCCACGGCTCTCCGTCTTGCCAGAGGAATCAACAGGAGTCGCAGTTCCGACTGTCAGCGCCGCTCCACTCACCATCGCTGGCGATGTGGTCACGTCATGTGCCTCGGCAAAGGCATTCCATCAAGTCTGGGGCAAGTAGGTCTGCCTACTCGTGCGCGACCGCTGGTGCTACCCATTCAGCGGTCCCTGTCCTATCTGTGTCGCTGTGCGAAGCGCCACCTTCGACACCAGCGCGGGCATCAACGGGTCGGTGTCTGAACGAACTCCCTCTCAACCACCGTAGAACCGATGCCAGGCTAGCCTGTATCACGCCACCAAGCACTGCAATGGGGTGGGGCCTACTGACCGGGAACGGCGACGCGCTCGTCAATCGTGAATCTTCGAGCAGGAAATCGGGACCCCAGAGACACGGAGGCGCCTACTGCGACGATGCAGCACGCCGACGACTATCGGCAGGAGGGAGCGCGTCGCTCACTTTTGCAGAGACAATTTGCACTGCCGCTGCATTAAAGTGCAAGCGGGCGGACCGAGAGAGCAGAAGTACTCCTCTTGGCGTCGTGCCTCCCGCCTTCCTTACAGCAGAGGAGAAGGTGGCGCCTGACGCTGACCACCGCATCTCTGCCGCTCCACCAGTGCCTAGGCATACCGCAATCCATTCGCTCAGCGCAGCTTCAGTACCGCCGCGTCGCCTTCGCAAGCCTGTGGTAACGTGGTCAGATGATGTCCAGCAGCACTGACGAACGACAGAGCTCGTTTTTTCATTCTCTCTTACCCACGTGTACCGCTCGATGCATGCACCGGCTTGAGAAGGCACTGCAGGACAATGGCCATTGAAGCGAATAAGCGTCAAAGGAGGGATTACTCGAGCAGCCACACCGCACGGAACGCATGTTCTGTGCCTGTCTAGTTCTGTGGAGGGGGGGTATCAATACGTCTGTTCAACTGTGTAGACTGCATGTATGCTGAAGATGCGACTTTGATTGTGGTAGCCACGACTCTCTACGAGTACTACTAAAGCGCTGGCCACCTCTTTCTCTGTCTCTCGTTGGACGCCATCTCCCGCTCTCTCACCTGTCCTCCACCACCTGACCTCTCCATCACTGCTCTCCTCTGCTGTATTGAAGGGGGGAATTGAGCTCATCCTGTTGAGCCCCCAACGAAACAAGTGGCTTAGACGCGTCAGCGCACGCCTGCATACTCTACTAACACTAAGACTCCAGACCTCTCATCTTCTTTGTTACCACCGTATTGCCCCCATGTCCCTTAGCACATCGTCTGTGCAGCTTCAGCTCTGCCGGACACCTTTCGTGCTCGGCGTCGGTGGAAAGTGGTGGAAGGAGGGACCCCCGGACTACACCCGCGCCAACCGCCGGCGCATGGAACTGGAGCAGCAACGCATCGTGTCGAGTCAGCACCTGCCGCCCATAGAGCCGACCGCCGAGCAAGCGTGCCAGCTCTATCGCCGCCTTTTGAAGGAAGGCTACAAGACACTCGTAGTGACGGACAAGGACTTCTACCGCCGCAAGGTCCGCTACGAACTGGAAGTCACCTCTCGCCAGACAAGCTCTCGAGTGCGGGGAATTATGTTTGAAAAGGGTCGCTGGATGCTGGAGAACAAGCTCGGCGGGATCATCTAACGCGCGTTTCCTCTAAGCCGTCATACTCTAGCGATGCTGAGCACGCCTTGGGGAAACTCTGTGTGTGTGTGGGGGGGGGAAGGGGAGGTGCCTGAGAACCGTGTTGATGGTGGCAGCTGTCTTTCCCCCACGCCTTTTCTTCCAACGTGAGTATCTCTGAAGGACAGTGACAGGGCAAAGGCGAAGAGACTGACGAAAGGACGAGAAATACAAAAGACACAGCAGTGCGCCTCGTGTTCTCGTGTGTATGGCCCCGCCTCTGCAGCGACAGCAGCAACACTACTGCTGTTGATGTTTCTGTGATGATGCTGAGTTTCTTTTTCCTTTGCCGCCTTGCATGCTGAAGGTGGAGGGGGGGCGCAGTGGAGGTGGAGGGTGTCGTACGGTGGTGAGTAGTGCGTGTTGGGGTCTGTGTATGTGTGTGTGTGTGTGTGTGTGTGTTTACCCGCTACAGACTAAGCAAAAGGGTCCAAAGAAGAAAATATAAAAGATAGGGAAGGAGGCTCGTCGCTGGGGAACGGATGTTGCACTTCTGCCTCTGACAAATCAGTCGACTCGCTGGATCACCTTTCCCATAGCCACAGCAACGTAGCCGTGTGTGCATGGGTGTCTCTTTTCTTTGAAAGCCATTGCTCACTGCCTTCTCTGTGCGACCAATCTAGCCGCGCATACGGGGGGAGTTGTGCGGAATCATCTCCGCGTACGTGAGTCATGTAAGTCAATGGGTCTAGACAGTTCACCCGCGTGAGTGCCTGCCCATTTGGAGTTGCAGAGGTGTGCTGCACAGCTATCTGGATACCCTCCCTTCCCCTCCACTCCCTGCCGCTGCCCCCCCCCATCAAACAAACACACTCATACACACACGCTTGTAGGACGAGGGACAGAGGGAAAGCAAAATACCCACGCACACGTCCCCAGCTTGCGTCTCCGTTCCACACTCCTCCACACGGCAGCATACTCGAGCTGTGACTGCGCCCTTTGTTGTTGCTTGTTTTGTTTTACTCGTTGACAGGAGAGAGAAAGACAAGAGTAGAGTGTGCGTTCGCCAAACAGCGGCACGTGAAGGCTGCACACTCGCATCTGCACCTTCTCCGCCGTGACGAGCTCCTCCCTGCAACTCCACCTCTGCTCCTCTTCGCTCTATTCGACGGGCCGCAATGGTGGAGAAGACATACCTGCGCTACGCCGTTGGGCCACAGGGCGGCGCTGTAGTGAGCAATGCCTCTCTCGCGATGGATGTCGCAGTGGTGCCGTCTCGCTACACTGCCCCCGCCACCGGCAGAAACGCCTGCCCGCGCACTAGCTCTTTTAGACGAGGGGGCCGTGACATCAGTAGTCGCTCGGCCCTTGCTCCCGTGGTCACCACGTCGGCGGCGGCGGTCTTCGTGCCGTCTCTCGAGGCCGTCCGCGTCTACTCGGTGCGCAGCGGAGAGCTGCTTCACACTCTCATCCCTGCCGAAGTGAAGATGCCGGTCGAGGTCACTACCCTGCGCGTTGTGCCTATGGAGGCGAACCAACGTGGCGGCAAGCTCGGTGCCGACGTGGATGCGCACAATGGCTGTGGTGCCGCGTTGCAGCAATACAGCGCCGGCTGGCTCTTATTTGTCGGGTACTCGAACGGCTACGTGGCGGTGTTCTCGTGCAGTGCTGCCAACAACTACGGCCTGCCGGTGTGCCGCTTCTACGCGCTTGGCCACCGCGTGGACACGCAAGTGCTGGCCGTTGCTGTCGACTCGCCCCGCTCGATGCTGTGCTCGGCAGGACAGGACACCGACATCACGGTCTGGGACCTTGTAAGCCAAGAAGCGTCGTTCCGCCTGCGCGGGCACCGCGGTGGTGTTGTGGCTCTGACAGTTGTGCACCCCTCGTCTGTCAGCACCGGCACCGTTGGTGATATGCGCAGCACCGCGTTCGACCGCACGCTGCTGTTGAGTGGATCGGCAGATGGCCTGGTAAAGACCTGGGACCTCCTCCTGCGCCAGTGCCTCCACACTGTCATCGCCTCTGACACGCAGATCACCGCCATGGTGGCGGACTCGCAGGGACGCCGCCTCTACTGTGGTCTGCGAGAGAATTACTTGAAGGTATACAATACAGAGCCGCTGCTGGCCGCGGCAGAGCAAAGCGACACCACTAACGCGCGCAACGGTACTTCCGCCGAGACGAAGCTGGAGGATGGCGCGATCCTTGACCACGGCACGGTACCGCGTAAGTACCACAAGCCCATCACAGCACTTGACTTCTCGCACGACGGCGCCTTTATTGTGGGGTGCACAAGTCGTACCGTGGAGGTGTTCCACGTGCTGACCGCCGAGGATGTGAAGAAGAAGCTGTACCGCAAGCGTAAGCGACGACGTGGCCCGGAGGCGGCGGCAACGGCGACAGGGATGACAACCGACGGCGACGGCGGCGCTGAGGGGAAAAACGAGGAGGCGGACGCGGGTCCTAAGAGCAACATGGGTAAGAAGGCAAGTCGTAAGAGGAACAAGATGGGCAACACGGTGGGCGAGGATGACGGTGCTGAAGACAGTGACGACAACGACGACGACGGAGACCAAGCGGGCCCGTCGCACGGCGGCACCACCGCACGCGCCGCCACGGCTGTGGCGGCGACAGCTGCGGAAGAGGTAATCTCTCTGCGCGCTTTCTTCCTCCCACAGAAGATCCGTAGTGTGCACTTCGTGCCGCCGACGGCCCGCGATCAGCTCAGCGAGGTCGACACACTGCACATCGCCGTCACGTACAGTAGCAATACGATGGAGACCTTCACGACGACGCTGACGACGAGCGACCGCGAAGGAGCGTCGGTGTTGACGCTGACGGATCTCAAGCCGCGCCACACCTTCGACTGGAAGGGCCATCACAGTGACATTCGCGAATTGGCTTTTGTCGACACTGACACGGCGCTGCTGTCGATGAGCAAGGAGAAGGTGATGATGTGGTCGCTGACGGTGAAGGAAGACCTGCTGGAGAGCGACCACCTGGACAATCATGACTTCTACGATGCCAAGGAAGCAAATCTGGCACGCGTGGAATTCAAGGGCGCGCTGAACAACGTGGGCAGCGTGGACGTCGAAGGCGCGTCCTGCATGTCCGCCATCTCGTCCTTGCTCTGCTGCGTCGGTCAACAGGACGGGTCCGTCTTGCTGCTCGACATGGCGTCGTCCGCCCTGCTGTTCCGCGACACGGCCATCCACGTTGGCGGTGTTAAGCACATCGTGCGGAAGACGGACGGCGCTGGCTTCGTCACACTCGGGGCCGATCGTCGAATACTTTTCTGGTCCGTAGGACTCACCGAGGACAAGAGGGTTCAGAACTCGGATAGCAGTGGCGCAGATCGTGGCGAGGTTGACAATGCAATGACAGCGGGGGCGGGGGAAGCGGTGCCACCCTCGTGCAGGAGCAGGAGATTGAGCTGACAGAGGCTCCGCTATGCGCCGCCTTCAGCCCGGATGGCCGTTTCTTTGGGGTGGGTCTGCAGAACAACAATATCCAGCTCTTCTTTGCGGATAGCATGAAGCCGTACCTCTCTCTCTTTGGGCACAAGCTGCCTCCGACGTCGCTCTCCTTCTCCACTGACGGCACGCTGGTGGCCTCCGTGGGCATGGACAAGTCGTTGCGCTTCTGGGGTACTGACTTCGGTGACTGCCATCGCGCCATCCACGCCCATGACGACTACATCACGCAGGTGGAGTTCCTGCAGGACACGCACTACGTCTTCACTGTGTCCATGGATGGGTCTGTGAAGCAGTGGGACGGCGATAACTGGGTAATGATCCAGCTCTTCCGTCAGCACCAGCGCGGTCTATGGGCAGTGTCCGTAACCGCCAATAGCACGTGCGTCGCGACCGCGGGCGCTGACCGATGCATCCGCTGCTTCCTGCGCACGCAAGACATCGTCTTTCCGCACGAAGAGGAAGCACGCATGGCGCAGGAAGCGATGGACGAAGAGACCGCCAAGCGCGCCGCCCTGCAGAGGCTCGACGGGGGGGACGCAAACGGTACCGGGGCCGCTGAGGTGGGCATTGCAGGCCAGCAGACGGCCACAACGGCGGAGGCGGCGGAGAGGCTGATGGAAGCACTAGACATTGTGAACGTCGAGCAGCAGCGCAAGCAGCGCGGCGACGACACGACGCCGCGCCACCCGCTGCTGCTGAACATGTCGGAGTGGGAATTTCTGTGGTCCACCATCGAGACGATCCGGCCGAGCGAGCTGCGCTACACGCTGCTGTCGCTCACCAGCATCCACGTTGATGCGCTGCTGACGGCGCTAGAGTCAATGCTGACGGAGAAGGCCGTGCTCAACTACGAGATAGCGTCAAAGGTGGTTCTTGCGCTTGTCATGATACCCGCAGAGTCGGCATCCATTCAGGGGCTGCGCGCCGCCGCCGTCCGCGGCGAAGTCTCTGAAGTGCGAGGTGCTCGTCGTCTCGCCGTGCTTCGCCGGTGCATCTCCGAAGGCCTGGATGAGAGCGTCAGCCGCATGGACTACAGTGTAGCTGGCTTACACCTCGTGCGTCAGCACCTCGAGGACACGGAGAAAGTCAAGTTCTTCGACCGTAGCAAAGCACAAGGGTACAAGCGCAAGTACCACAGCCGCGCGCTGTTCACATCAGAGGGCAAGCACTAAGCCATTAGGGCCAACGCAATCGTAAAGAAGGCTACAGTTTGGTGGTCGATGTCAGTCTTGTTGTCTGCTCTCTTTCCCGAAGGCTAACTCTCGATGGGGCAAATAAGCTACTTAAAATGACAGAGAGGAGGACGGTGCAAGGGGTAGAGAGAGGGATGGAGGTAGATGGGGGGCGGTGGGGGGAGTGCATGTACAAGCGCTCGCGCGTGCGTGGCCTCTGCCTCCTCTGCTCTTTCTCTCTCTCTCTCCCTACTTGCCTCTTGCCGTTCGCACCACAATTCGCTTGCTCCTTCTCCCTCTTTGCACTGTAACGCGAGTTAAGCGTGTCTCGTCTCCCTTGTTGGCCGATAAGGCTGGGGGAAGGCGTGACGCCACTCCCAAGAAGCAAAACAAAAGGCGCTAACGCTCAACGAGCATGTCGCTAGTGATACGACGAGGGCCCTCCTGCGTGGTCGGGTCGATGGGTTGTTGATCAAGGGCATGTGTAAGGGGTGTAGGGGGATGAAATGGAGGGGGAGGGGAGGGATCTCGTTTCAGTGAGGGGTGCTTTACTGAACACCACCACCGCACTTTTTCAACGATCTCCCTCGCTCGGTGTCTCCATCTGTGTATCGGTCTGCCGATGATGAACTTCGAGCAAAGATGACTGGCGATCTGCTCACATGTCCGCGCCTTACCTTTCTCACCCATTCCCCCTGTCTTTCCTCCCCACTCGCCATTCTTCCTACGCCCGTCTCCCTCATCATCGGCTCGCACACACATCGTCAGGGCCACAAAGAATGAATGGCAATTTCCTCCGCCCCTCTACCCCCAACCCCCCCTTCGCTCGGTGATACTCCATCACAGCAAGAGAGAGCTGCTGCTTCTTATCTCCACAGATAGTGGAGTGAGCGGGAGCCCTCTCTGATCGGCGTGCTTCCATTGGGAAGGTCACTATCGTCGCCCCATCGCTATCCCTCACGCTTTACCGCACTACCTCTTCTCCGTTGCTTCTCCTCTGGCCTCTGTTGGGTTGATTCTTCACCCGCAAACAGTGTGATGAGGTCAGCGGGCAGCACAGCCAGCACCGGCGCCTCTCTCACAGTGGATGAGCTTCAAGAGAAGCTTACAACATTGCACGACTACCTCAGTACCCCGTACCGCGCGCGTGCGGAGGCCATCTTGCAGCAACGTCGTCAGCGCGAAGCAAGAGCCTCACTGAACCGGTCAGATCATGTCCTTCCAGGACCCGAAAAGGCAAACCAGGGCCGATTCGCATTGAAGTACGCCTCAGCGACCTGTGACTCGCCAACACCGAGCCCAATCCTTCTCCGGACGGGAAAAATGTAAACTCGACTGGAAAGAAGCATGACGAACGGTGCGTGCCTGTCTCTGCTGCTGCCTCTACAATCCCCACAGAGTTGAAGAACAGGTGCAGCTCAGAGCACGAGGTAGCGGAAGGTGACGGTGACTGCGGCCTGTCTGAACTGTCGCCCACCGCGCGCCCGCCAGCGGAATCCCTACCTATGGACCCCCACACAAGGCGGTATGTGCAGCAGCTCGAATGGCAAGTGAAGATGCTGGCCGATGCGCTTCAGCAGGAACGCAAGCGACTCGAAGAGGTAGACGCATGCGTGGTACAGCCACTCCTGCGACTCGGAGAAGCGGCACTGCAGCGAGAGGTGCAACTAGAATGCGCACTAGAGTTGTGTCGTGCTCGCGAGTGCGATAAGAAAGATCCATGGCGCAACGAAGCAGGCGGCAAGAGAAACGCCAAACACCTTGACAACAGTCTTGTGGACATGCTGACGGAAGCCAGGACGGATGCGGCTCGCTCTTGAGCACGCGCATCCTTGCATTTTTCGATCATGTCCGTTTCCCTCTCTTTGAAACTGAGGACGGAGAGAGAAGCGTTGTTTCAGTGGCAATACCTACGTGTTTATTGTTCGCTCCTGAGGGGGGGATGCTGCTGACACCAAGCGAAGCTTGTTCTCTCCGCGAAATGCACCTGCAGAGGCGCCAAGCATGGCACCGTGTTAATTCCTCGGCGCATCTGCGAGGTGTGAGTGGGCTGTTGAGTTTGTGAACTGGCACGACCCTTTGCGGTTGACACTGCGACTCTTCCTCACTCGGGAGCAGAGCAAAGGAAACGCCAACACGCTGACGTCTGCGTCATGTATTGCTGCTGGGAATTCCCTTGGTCTTTTGTTGATGACTGTGAAGCGGGCGCCTCGCACGGCAACGGTCAACATGGGGCTCGCGGATGGCATCTCAGCCCCCCCCCTCGTACACCACTGTGGTGTCAACCTCGCAGTGCATCCTGCTTCCTGTGTTGCTCTCTTTCGCTACCTCACTCACACTTTCCATCGCCAATCATAGCCGCTTCTCTTCGCGTTGGAGTCCTCCAAAGAGGACAAGTATGCAGGACGCTCAAGGCACGCGGGCGATTAACTCAAACGAAAACGCGTCATGTTCCAGCCTCGATCTCCACCCTTCTCACCCTTCGCCACCCTTTTCGAGGCTGCCTTCCACGCAGAAAAGCGACACACAACGAGACGACACCTCTCCGAGACTTCCCTCCTCCTCCTCTTGCACGAAGACGCACTTAGACGCGCACTCACCGTTTGTTCGCGTGGCGATCAGCTGTGCTTGCTCCCCTTTTCTCCTCATCCCACCCCACCCCACCCTCTCGCCCCGCCTGACCACCTCACCTCCTCGACAGGCTCACAAAAATGGTCGACCTAGCTGCATCGCCCCGTGCCGTTCCGGCACTTCTCTTCAGCCTGCTCTTGTGCGTGCCGGCATGCACTGTGGTGGTGATGGTCGACGCCTCCCCGGCGTACCTGCTGGCGCAGCGCAGAGGCCAAGTGTTTACCTACGAGGCGAAAACTGACCCTGTCATCGACATTAACAGCTTACTGCCGAATGCGTCATCTAGCTTCCTCTACGCCTTCACCGAGGACATGAACACCTTCATTAAGGGCCTCTTCAACAACTCAGTCATGGAGAACTTTGGCAATGGTAGCGAGTGCAAGGCTTTGATAAGTGCAGCTTGCTTTCCTCGCCGCAGGAGGATTGGAACACCACGTTTACTCTTTCAGGTGCTTCAAGACGCTGCTGCACGCGGGTATTGCCGGCGACTGCGTCTCAGAGAACCCGCTCTGCTGCCTTCAGTACTGGCGCTCTCCAGCCTCACTGCCGGACCGCCTGCCATCGGACCAGATCGACCCCCGACTAATCTTCTGGGATGGCAAAAAGGCGGTCAACGGCTTCTACACCAACTTCTCCGACACGTACCGTGACAGCTACCCGAACTGCTCATCCTTTACCTCGTGGCCGGAGTGCTCCTGCAGCTATGGCGCCAACTCGACGCTTGCAGTCGACGCCAACGGCGAATGGCGCTACACCCGTCGCTACATGCCCTTCTTGACCTATATCGAGCACCGTGCCGACAACCAACCGGCAGCGCAGCTGTTCAGTTTAAGCTACTGAATGCCACTGCTTCCACCGCGTGGTTGGCGGGGCATAAGTTTGGTGACATCTCGCTGCTGGTCCCGATCGTCGTGTCGGCGAGTCTTGTCATCATTCTCTTCATGTGTCTCCTCTTCATGTACCTGTGTGGGTACAAGCCGACCTTGAAGGTGGAAGAAGAACTGCGCGCCAAAATCAAAGACCTGCAGGAGAAAACAGCGGCAGTCGAGGCAACCATCGCAGCAAAGCGTCGTCGAAATCGGCGCTCGGCCAGCTCTCTCGCTCAGTCGTCACGAACCAGTTTTGTCGTCCACCAAAGGAGACCCCGAGCCCGGTAAACCAGAACCGTTTCCCCTCATTCAACGCAAGCTCCAATCCGTCCAGCTCCATGTACGTCCCGCTGAACCAAATCAGCAGCAACGCGCCTGTAGCACGGTGTCGCCCTCGAGTCAAGGCATTCAGTCGCAGCTGCAGCCACGCAGCAGCTTTATGGCTGCGCAAAACAGAACAGGCGCAGGGCACCAACGCTCTTCCTCCTACGCATTCAGTGCGTCCAGTCGGATAAACAGTCCTAGCTCTGCTGCGGCGTCAGCGTTGAATGAGCAACCGGAGAACTCGATATTCAAACGCTCATCAAGCACAAGCTCCATGAAATCCGCAACGTCGCGGCAGTTTCCACAGGGCTTCCAGAACCCGCTCATTGGGCGGCAGAGCTTTGACGTCTAGAAATACGACTCTCCTGGAAGCCCCTCGAGTGGGCAACAGAGGGGGAGACCAGGGTTGTGCACCCCCTCCCCATTCTCTGGGTGTGGATCTTTACTTGCATTCATTCAGCTTGGCACCAGCTGCTGTCGTGTGTGTGTGTGTGCGTCTCTAGCCAGAGATGCAAGAAGGCTTTGATTCTCAACGCCACCTGCCCACCCCTCCCCCATTGCCCCCGTCAGAACCCGAATGAAAGAGACCCCATGCGTTGTTGTTGTTCTGTTGCTCTCTTTTAGAGCTCATGCATGTGTAGACAGCGCCTCCTCTCTCTCTTGTTCCTCGGCTGCAGTATGCGGGTGCGTGAGTACGCTATTGGGCGCATCAGCATTTTTTCATTCTTTTCTGCCACTGCATATACGCCCCCCCCCTCCCCCTCCCGTGCTCCTCCTCTGCGCATACAACATCGAGCGTACACGTTGACAGGTGTTTTTCCTTTACTCTCTAACCGCTGACCATACGACCATTTGAAGAGAAGAGAGAAAGGGGGAAAACAAGCCCTCACACCGCTACTTTGCCTCCTTCCCCCCCCCTCCCACCTCCTCTTCCTCCATATATGTGTGTGTGTGTGTGTGTGCTGCTCATCTATGCGCCTACGTGCAAACGATCTTCAGCTCCCTTGATCATATTTTTTCTCTTCCCTAACTCCTTGCTGGACTCCCTACGTACATGCCTTGAGTATGTGTGTAGATGTTTGGCGGACTCTCTCTCTCTTCATAGTTGCTTTACTTTGTACATCCCACCCTTGCGTGTTGCTGTCGAGTTGTCCCCCACCCCCTCTTCTCTCCTTCCCTTCTTTCTGCTTTTCTCTCCCCTTCCCTCCTCCCCACCTCCCTCTACCTTTCACCCCATCCACCCACACACACACACCACTCTCCCCCTCTCCTCGTCGCGTCCTGCAGGGCACACAATAATGCTTTACTCCTCCATACCGCTCTCGTTTGCCCACTTTCGCTTCATCTCGACTCAGGTGCGAGTGTGCTACAACACTCACGCAAACCAACAGAGAACGAAAGCAAAAGTCCTCGCCACCGCCATGCTTGCACGCCCCTGATATTTCTCCCTGCTGGTCTGTTGTTCTTTCTCATACAGCGTCTTCTGCCCCTGTGTCCTCGTCTGCTGTCGTCTTCGACCTCGTCCTCTCTCTCTCTCCTCTTTTCCTACTCTAAGGGTAAGTGGGCTTTAAAAGTGCGGTTGTGCCTGAGTGTGTGTGTGTGTACGTGTGCGCATCTGTGGGGCGCCCGTGTTGAGTACGGCGCTTCTTCTCCTCCCTTGACTGCTGCCGCCCGAGTATGTGATGCGTGCCTTCTTGTTTTTGCTTTTTCGCGCTTCTCGCCTGACTGTCTTCTGTGGTGGCCTCCCTTCTCCGCTTTCCCTGTGTTGCACTTCTTCAAGGACGTGTGTGGAGGAGGGGGAAGGGGGGGGGTATCCGCGTAGGCTCGCGTGTTCCGGCGGGCTTGTGTTTCATGTGTGCATCGTTCGCTTATTTGATTTTTTTCAGCGTTTTATTGTCACCGGTGCTGTTGCCCTTCTCCCTCTCTCCGTCTCTCTCTCTCTCTCTCTGTCTTTGTTGTTGTTGTTTCCTAGACGGGGCATTGTAGCTCGATGCGCCACCCACACACTCACGCGAGATGAGGCAGCAGTTTCACAACAGAAGATGGCATGATTGTGTTACTGCGACGAGCATCTTCGCAGACCGGGGTGAAATGAAGAGAAGGAAAAGAGAGAGAAAGCTGTGATGATGCCCAGGAGAGGTGAAATTCGCACTCGGTCGATTTCCCTTCGCCTATTCCGTTCCTCTCTTTTCTTTTGCTTCTTTACCCCCACCCCCTGATGACAGGGACCCCTCAGCGCGTGGTACCCCCACACAACTCCTCCCCTCTATCCCTGCCAATGCCCAGCCATCCCAGCTGCCGGGCAGGGCGTCGAGCACCCACAGCGTGGGGAGGTCAGAACGATGCATCGCAACTGGTGTCGACGTCGAGGTCCTGGACGGCGCTGCGTCGGGGCGGCCTGCGGCAGTGAGCAGGCTTGTCTCACCCGTATGGCGGGCATAGTGTCAGCGTGACTCGAGCACATCCTGCCAGACCCTCGCTGCCTAGTGGTGCGGGGGTGGGTGGGTAGAGTTTGAGGCAGGGGACCGTGCCCCGATGAGTGGGCAGGCGCGTGGCAGGGCCGCGTGTCGACGGCTGCTTCGCACCACATGGATGGGGGGAGGGCTGTGGCAGACCGAGGCTAGAGTGAAGTTTAACTCAGATTGCATGGGAGAATGGACGTGTTGAGGACAAAAAATTTGGTGATCTCAGCTTCCTTCCTCCTTCCACCCCACCCATCCCTCCCTTTCTCCCCCTCTTGCACTTGGACACACACACACACACACGCTGGCGCACTTGGTTTTGGTGGGAAGATGTGTAGTTTATGTCGTCTACTCATCCTTTTCTCTCTTTGCTCTGTACTCACAATCATCAACTGCCAAGCAAGTGCTGCGACTTCTGTTGGAGCTGCTGAGTACTCTCCTGCGTATTCTTTTTTTTTTTCGCCATGCCCCTCCCCCCTCAACTCGTAAAGCCTAACTGAGGCTTTCTCGCTGTTGATCTTTCCCTCCCTCCCTCCCTCCCCCCCCCCACCATTTAGGGGTCTCTTCAGTTGCTTCATGCTTGCCTATGTAGCAATGCCCTGCCGAAGGGCACCTATTGGCTGCGTTTACGTTTCTTTCTTTTTCTGTTTGCCTCTTCTACCTCCGTTCACGTTGATGCTTGCAGGCACGTGTGCGGGTGTGTGGGCGTGTGTACAGAAGGACAACTACGGTGAGCGATTTCGCTCGTCTCTGTTCTCTGGGGTGCGCGTCTGGCATGCCTTTACGCCTCAAGCTCAGTGGGGCCCCCTCCCCTCATCCAGCCTGCCCCTCCCATTTGCCTCCCCCCCCCCCCCGGTTGTGCTCCGGCTGTAAATGTGGGGCGCGTGTCTGCTGCCCTCATCCCTCTTTTTTCGCTTTTTTTCGCGCTTTTTGTTACCGCTGTGGGTGACGCACACACACACACGCCACGCACACGCACAAACTCTCTCTCTCTCTTCTAGGGACAGCTGCCGGTGCGGGCGCAGGTGGGTGTCGGATGTGTGTTTCATCCCACCGCAACTCTATCTGCATTTCATCACTCCTGACTGGGCGCATTCCTATCATTACCTTCATCGTTCATGTTGCTTTCTGATTTCTCTGGGTGTGGATGGGCGTATAAGTCCGAGAACAACAAAGAAATACAACGAAGCACTATTGCCCAGTGAAGATTATTCGAATGTGTGCCACGTCTTGAACAGATGTGTCTGTGGCCGGGTAAGCGTGTTACCCACCACTGTGGTGTGCCTCAAAACTGCTGCTTCTTCTTTTTGTTGTTGTTGTTCACTCTTCTTCCCCGTCTTCGATGCGCCCCGCCCCCACCCCCACCCACCCACCCTCCTCTCCCCCTTCCCTCCCACTCCATGTACAAAAGGCCTCTTTTTACTTAGCCAGAAGATGAAGAAAAACGAACACCCAAATCGCGCTCTCGAGAGTGACAGTGCCGTCTTTTTCTTGAGCGGGGATTTCTCTTGTGTGCGTGCGGCTGTGTGTGTGTGTCATCTTCATGACGCCGTCACAAGGTCGCTGTGTTGCTTCTCTCTGCGTCTATGTCTCTCCCTCTCGCCTCTTTGGTGCGCCTATGGCTGTTTGCTTCTTTCTCATCCAGTTGGAGAGCGAGTGGCCTGCGCATGTGTGAGCATGTGTATAGTCACGCCCATGTGTTTATGAGCTCGTTGGTGCGCGCGAACCTCCTATCTTCATCCTTGTGCTTGGTCACTTCCTTCCGTTCTTTTGCTCCTTGCATTCGCTGATGGTGACACAAGTGTAGATGAACCTTCTGGACAGTGTATCAGCAAAAGACGCCTCATGGAGCAAGCACACGCAGAGAGAAGGGTCTGGAGGTGAGTGACGTGTGCACACCCACTGCTAGCAAAAATAAAATCACTATTTTTATCCTCTGTTTACGATCTCGTTCACGTACCCACGCCTCTGCCTCAACTACCACCGCCATCGTCACCTGTTCTACCCCTCCCCCCTCCCCCCCACACACACACCTTCGCCCGTGTCTCTGTGCCACGCTGCATGTGCTGGTGCTTATTTCCTGGCGAATGGGTGCTGATTATCACTTCTCTTCTTCCATGACAGTACTACTTACTCTCTGTGCGCTCTTTTCTATTTCCGTGGTGCTCTTGTTGTTCTATGAAAAGTACAAGTAGAACGCCATCTATACAGACACGTCCTGTCACCCACCTCCAGCCACGTCAACGCTGACGACAAGACGGCTTTTACCGGATGTCGGTATGGATTCACCAGGTGATCCGAGGTGGGGGTAGCCTCTCTCTGTACTCACAAGAGCAGGGGGAGTGAGCACACGCACCAGTGCCCACTGCGCGCATGTGTGAGTAGAGGCAACAGCGGAATGCTGTGGTGTAGGAGGGACCCATGAAAAAACCTCTCTTGGCGTCCTAGTAGAGCACTTCCGTGCAGAACGATCGCGGCACCTCACCCCACCCCTTCCAGACACGAACAGTCCAACTCACCATGTACGTAGACGTAAATCCTGTCCTCTCTGTGCACGTGTAACTGTGTAGCCTTGTGCTCTTCCCTTCTCTTATTCCTCTCTGTCCTCACATCCTCTTCTTTTCTTCTTTGCGCTGAGCAGCAGCAGCAGCAAATTAAAGACAAAGAATGCGCACTTTAACAGAGTCACTGCTCCCTGTGTGTTCTTGCGTGTATGTACACCATAAAAGTACTTCATGACGGGCCGGCGCACACCTGGGCCAGGAGTGCAACTCCTACACGCAGCTCAACGTCCCTTCTCTCACTCGCGCTGACTTGGCCCCTTCCTGTTATCTTCGAGGGTACGTCACGCAGCATCGTCATTACCCCCCCTGCGCAGCCCTTACACACACACACACACGCACACACATCTCTCTGTTGCTGCATCTGTGACTGTAAATGTGAGGCGCATCGGCTCTCTCTCTCTCTCTCCATCACACCACCACCACTTTTCCTTCGATGAACGATATCGAATGCCTCGTTGATTTCTTTGTTTTTTCTCTTTTTGTTTGGCTACAGCAAGGGAAGAAGATGCATACAGCGAGTCCCCACCACCACCAGGCAACAACGTCGCCCTGAAGCAAGCCCCAAGCCCCCAATGGGCGCCCACTGGGCGCACGCGCTGTCTAGCACAGCTGGCATGGTGTATCATATCCACGCAAAGCATCCAGAGGTCAGAGGAACAAGAGGAGTGGCCGAAAAAGACGCGACAATATCCATACGAATCAACCCCAAAGTGCATGCATGCGACATGTGCGGCATCTCCGACATCCGATCGGATAGGCTGATGCGGCACAGATGCCGGAAGCGTGATGAGCACACACCTTATTACACCATCGAGTCCTCCAGACACCAGTGTTAGGAACCTCCACATCACATTATAGAATGCCGCCGCGGCTCGTAGCGGTTCAAGGCGAAGCATGGGGTGCAAGCAGGGTGCGCAGTCTCAAGGGGCTCTGACCTGAAGCTGGCTGGCTTTCACCTTGGGCTCACCCCGCATGCGCCTGGACCACCCCCTGTTACCCCCATGGCAAACGCCATTCATCGCCTCTGCCCTCGAACAGGACCCGTAACGCAGCCGCTCGGTCAAGGCAGGCCTTTCACCCTGGTCCGTCTAGCGCCGACTTCGCGGCATGTATGGGAAGAAGGGAACGAGGAAGGACACGAAGAGTCCGTGAGACGCGTGGCCCGATTCGACGGCAGTCGCCACGTCCGAGGACAACGAGGCTTTAGTCGCGGTGCAACGGAGAGGTATAGGTGGGCTGTGATGGTGTGCGCGTCTCTTTTCTTGCCTGCTCATGGTGGAATGACATGAAGAACAACCCTCTTCTATCGCACCCTTGTCTGTCACCGGCCATCCCTCTCCTTCCAGCGCTGGCACACTCACACCAAACAACCAGGGAAACTCACAGCTTCTGTTCTGCGTTCCCCCCCCCCGCCCTCCTCCCCACTTCTCCTCCCTCTCTTCCCCTCTCCGAGTTCTCTATACATAGCACACAGAGAGATAAATACACGCGCGCCACGGCTTTGCCGCAGCTTTGCCGCAGCTTTCCTCCCACCCGTGTGTTTTGCAATGCCCTACGGAACATCTTCGAATCCCACTGAGGTCGGCTGCGTAGCCTCCTTTCCACCTGCGGCTGCGTCATCGGGTGAGCCGAGACCCAGCACACCCACGCACGCGGCTGCCGCTGCTCCTGGCGGCACCACCATTCTGGCGAAGCAGCACCGAAGCTCCTTCGCAACCGTGAAGCGCTCCGTCGCAAAGGGCCCGCGACTTCTCGGGAGCCGCATCAAGCAGTTTTTGACAGATGAGCTTTACATTGGCGTACGCTATCAGAAGGCGCCGCCGAAGTTGGTGACCAGGGAACTCGCCATACTAGAGGTTCTCGCCGTGTATCACCGCTGGCTGCGCGGGGTCCAGGCGCTGCTCTCCATCGCCGTGTTCATTCTCTCGCTACTGTCCATTGGGAGCTCAGCGCCTCTGGTGAACTCCACCATTTTTGTCGTCTCCCTGGCGACCATCCTAGTCATTGTCAAAGCATACCAGGTCAAGGCACAGCTCTCTGGCGTGACGAATCTGCTGTTCGAGGGACGCAACATCTTAACCTCGCCTCATTTCCTTCATATGATGGCTGAAATTGTGCTGTGGTGCATCCAAACCCCGCCTTTGTCGTCGCGGGCCACCAACTCTTCGAGGTCCTCAACAACTTCATTTTTTTGCGCCTGTACTCCGTCGTTCTGTACCTGAACAACGCCGTGTACGTGTACCGCACCTTCTGCCGTGCCATGTCCGCCATCAGTGACCTGCCCCTTTCCACCTCCTTCCTTATTCGCACCGCGCTGATTCATCACAAGACGCGCGTCGTGGTCTCGGTGGTGGTATGTGCTGGCTGACGGTCGGCTGCCTCTTTGCACGTACCCAGAGCCTCTCCCTTGGCGATGCCCTCTGGTTTTCCTTTCAATCGCTGGCGACGCTGGGGTACGGGGACATCACCCCCTCCACACTCTCGGGCCGCACTGTCGCCTTCATCGCCTGGATCGCGAGCTACGTCATAATGGCCTTCCTGATCACCGCCATGTACTCACTGCTGCAGGCGTCCGATCGCTTGCACAACATGCAGGCATTGATGGAGTGCCACGAACTCATACAGAGCCTGCGTGGCCGCTCTGCCCGTGTCATTCAGCTGGCCTGGCGACTTCACAAGGCGCGAAAGGTCCGGCTGCACGCGCCGTCCTTGAAGCAAAGGATGTACACGCTGGTCTTGTCGTGGCTTGTGACTCATACGATCATCGCGTGGCGCCGCACACGGCAGCAGCTGAACAGCGTGGTGCGCTCGCTGCAGGAGACAAAGACGCATCCGCTTACGGGGCTCTCCGAGTACCAGTATAATGCGTACCTGCAAGCCACTAACAAGGCGGCGCGGCAGCTGCAGCGTGTAAAGGACGTAGATCGCGTGTACCTCGCCCTGCGCGACCGCGATGTGCTGGCATCGTCACTGTCGCGGCGCGACATTGAGTCCATTATTATTCTTCCGGGCGACTCGCTAGAGCCCATCGGCGCGGCGCCGCCGACAACCATGACAGGCATCGGCAGCACGGCAGTGGAAATGGCAGAGATGGCGCAGTGGAGGAACCAGCTGACGCAGCTGGAACGAAAATGCTCGCGTCTGACAGAAGTGCTAGAGGCTATGAGCGCTGTGGCCGAGACACACACCCCTAGCATGTCTGTGTCCCAGGTGTGACGTGGCTAACTGCTGGCACGATCAGTATGGAATCGAGGAAGCTGGAAAAGACGAGAGTGGTCGGGAGCGCAATCCGTTCGAGGCGCTCATAGCGCATCCGAGGAAAGAGAGAGAGAGTCACGACAGCTGGCGTTGCTTCTCAACGCGCTGATCCTCTTCCTCATCTCTTTTTTGTCACCGTTGCGACGTTGATGTGTCGTGTCTCCTCATTAGGTTTGATTCTCGTTCATGGTGTGCTTCCCTCCACCCTCTCTCTCTTCTCACTTTCGCGCTCTGCGCTGCCACCTCTCTCCAGCTACTGTGCAATCTATACGTAGATACAGAGGCAATGATGGTAACACGCGCCTGCGCGCCTATTTCTTAGTGTATCTGCTGTACGGGCTCTGTGCGCTCTCTCTCTCTCTCTCCTTATCTATCTATACATAGACTATTGGAGGGGGGGTTCATCTTTCCGATGTGTTTCTCTCTTCTCAGACCCGAAGAGTTATCGACTAATGAGGGGGGAGGTTCTCGTGACTTTGCTTTGCAGCTGTCTACTGCGTGGGTGCTTTCTGGTATGCAGAAAACTATCGTCTGCGTAGGGGTGTGTACTGCACGTTGCATACGTGATGTGCGAAA
Organism: Leishmania lainsoni; assembly: GCA_003664395.1. Taxonomy (NCBI): domain Eukaryota; phylum Euglenozoa; class Kinetoplastea; order Trypanosomatida; family Trypanosomatidae; genus Leishmania; species Leishmania lainsoni. The sequence continues at coordinate 185,974 of RAIA01000052.1, read as the reverse complement.
GGGAGGATTGAGCCAAGTCGCCTTGTGTAGATACTCTGAAAAAAAAAAGGGAGAGGGAGACACCTGAGGCCGACGTCGTGCACTTTGCTGTTTTGCTCGCCGGGCCTCGGCGAAGGATGTGGCGCGTTGCTCTTTCTTTTCATCACCTCTCGCTTTTGCTTCTCCGTCCATCTCTCGCTCTCTCCCTCGCTGGATGTGCTCATGTGTCTAGGCCAGTGTACGGGTCTGTGTGGAGACGACACTCGGGTTTACAGGTGGGGTGACTCCAGCACTGGCCCCTGATGCCCGGGGGAACACGCCTCGAGAAACAGTATGACTCGCTTCGTGCAGTGCCACCCGCCGAACATCGTGTTCGACTCCGTGGCTTCATCCCGCTCCCATCTGTTGTTTGTACGCTGAAAGTCAAGACCGTTTGTGAGAGGCCTTCCGAGACATGCAAGCCGTCCTTTCACTCAACACTGCATGTGGGTGGCTCACACGCTCATGGTGCTCTATGCTGCTCGTCCTGTCCTCTTTTCCTCGCGACGGCGCGCTTACACCTGTGATACTCCACCTTCCCTGCCTCTATCGGCGCAGGTCGTCGTCTGTTCGAAGGTCCTTTTTGCCTTCTTCGTTTTTGCCTCCCTTGCGGCTGTCGTCGTCGTGGCCGACCGTGTTTCCGCCAGATGACTATCCACTTTCGACTTCTCTCTCTCTCCCTTGTGTTACTTCTGCCGCACCACACACCCACACACATGCACGCATCTGTACAGCGCCCTCCTCTCGCTCCTCTTTCCCCGTCTCCTCGGGCTCCGTACCCTACACTTTGCTCGTTGTCTACAGAGAGAGAGAGAGAGCGAGCGATCCAGTCACGCGTAGGCAAAATCCGCCCGTGAGGGGCCTCAGAAGAGGGTGCAGCGGCACCCCACGCTTTGCCGAGCACAGTGGCGCAGTAAACGGAAAAAAAGGGAGAGAGAGCGGTCGCACGTAGCGTATTAAACACCATACAAACAGGCGCAAGTAGAGCGATGGAGCTTCGAGCGCGTATCGAGAAGCTGTCGCGGGCGCAGGCGCCGACAGCCGTGCCCAACGCATCGAGCCCGATGACGCAGCGTCTTGTCTCTCTCGAGCATGACCAAGTGAACCACCGCTGGTTGAGAGGCGTGATGGCCTTCCTCGCCTTTCTCTGCTGCATTATCTCCGTCTTCCAGGTGAACCGATACGCTGGTAACGTTGTGCTGCACGTCCTCATGTTGGCGCTTTCCTTGGCGGGAGAGGTGTGCATCGTCTTTGTATATCGAATCAAGACGCGCTTTGCGGGCGTGACGAACCCAGCGAGTCACTCCGTGAACCCGCTCCACTCTCCGTACCTGTCGCTGATGCTTTGCGAGATGCTGGTTTGGATCATCATGGCCCCGCCCGGTGTCCAGAGCACTGCCACCTGGGCTCAGGTGCTAGACAGCTTCATCGTGCTGCGCTCATATGTCTACGTTCTCTATTTCACACGCCTCTCCACGCAGAGCGTCTTCAAGCGCGCCGTGGCGTCGCTGTGTGGATATCACTTCAACTCCCTCTACCTGCTCTACTACACCTTTATGCCTCGGCACGCCATCGCGACCGGGTGCGGATTTATTGTGGCGTGGCTCGGCCTGTCTCTGCTGTACAGCAAGAGTGAGGAGGTCAGCTACGCGGAGGGCCTGTATTTCTGCTCCTCCACCATGGGCTTCGTGGGGTACGGCGACGTCGTCCCATCGATGTGGATGGGGCGGTTCACTGCCTTCCTCGCCTGGTGCTTAGGGCTGCTCGTCATCGGCTGGTGCATCAGCCTGATGCACGCGCTGATCCTCGTCAGTCCGGCGGAGCACAACCTACATACGCTCTTCCGCACCAACAAGCTGTGTGCACAGGTTCCTGGTGAAGCGGCCCTCACCATCCAGCGCGCGTGGAAGCTCTATGTGGCGAAGCGGGAGAAGCGCAACCAGCTCTCCCTTCACTTCAATGCGCTGCTGCTGAGCAACCAGGCCTGCAGATTTCGCTCCCTCCGCCGCGAGTTTGTCGAGTGTGAGATGACGTTCATTCGCGCCACCTACACCTTTGATGACTCCCTCACCGCGCTAAGTCGCCTCTCGTCTCTCCGCACAACCCCGGCTGGGACCCCGTGTTTATCTGGGAGCATGACCCCCACCCCCACTGGTGGGACTCCCAAGAGCATGACAGGCCGCCGCTCCTTTTCTCTCTTTAAGGAGGTGAAGTTGAAGTCGCCCCAGGGCTCCCCATTTCCTCCTAGCGTGAATGTGGAGGCAGGTCACGCAGACGGTCGCTCACCGCCGCTGGCGTCGCCGTCGTCACTGCCACCGTTGGAGCTACGCGGCCTTCTCAGTGACCAGCAGCTCAGGCACAGTAGCCCCGCGGCGTCCTCGACGGCCAGCGACATCGCCACAAGGCTGACCCGCCTGGACGAAACTCTCAGCACGTTGATTCGCAAGGCGGAGCGCATGGCGCCAAGAGTGCTTGCCTCCTCTACCGAGGTAGTGTCGTGAGGCCGCTAGGTAAAAGGCACGGAATCTCTAGCACTGCGTTCTGGCCTTTGTGAGTGTGGTGTCTTGCGCCCCATATCGTTCCGTCTCGAGAGTCCACATAAGAAGAGAGGAGTACGTGCGATGTCACTCCCCCCTGTGCTTGTGTGGGTGTTGTGTGTGTTTCTGCGTGCATCTCTTTGCTTTCCTTGTGGCACACGCACGCACACACACACACATACACACTCCCGTCCCCTTTTTTCCTGATTTCCCTTCACTCTGCGGCACGCCCCTCTGCCGCGCGTCTGACGTGATTGCCCCTCTCTCCTTCAATGTGCGTGTTGGACGAGGGTGTCAGTGTGAGAGAGAAAGAGAGAGAGAGAGCGCGCGCGGGTATGTAGGTACGTACGTCTTTCCCCTTTTTTCAATAAGGGAAAGGCTGTAATCGCCGACTGCTTTCTCTGTTTTCCCCGTTCGTGTCTGGTGTGAGCCTGTGCCTGTCTGGTGTGGGTCTGTAGGCGTGTCTGTTACACACCCTCTTATATTTTAGATTGGCGCACTACGCATTTACTCCTTCCCCGTACGCGTTTCACACGCTTCCTCTTTCCCCTCACTATCGATGAACTGACAAGCTTTGTGAATGCCACGTAGGTGCCCTTCAACTAGTCGGCACCTACGCCAACGGAGAGCGGAATGCATACAAGGGAGAAGAATTGCATGGCGAGTGCTAAGACGACTGTCACGTAGTGCGTTGCCGTGAGCGCAGAAATCCCAGCGCTCACGGCAACGCCTGCTGAATCCCTGAAGGGTGTGGTTCCCATGACCTTCAGATACACGCGCGCACCCGCCAAACCGCATGGGCCGCTATCAACTGCGTGTCTATGTGCTTGCCTTCTTCATCACTCACATCTCTCTCTCTCTCTGCATCCTCCGATCCTCCCTCTGTTCCCATCAAGTCCTTCCACCTATTCTATTTAACTCCCAGACCATCGCTCTTCCTCTTCGCCATGACGCGGCAGGCCGATGAGCAGAAGTCCATGCGCAACGTCACCGGCAGCGGTGAGGCTGAGAAAACCTCCAAGCTGCGCACCGACGATCTTCCAGCGCTGCAGGAGCGCATGAAGAAGCTCCACGCCGAGGTGACGCAGCAGACCGAGGCTAAGGAGCAGCGCGCCCGCGAGCTGGCGGCAGTACCGGTGGCGGACGTGGACATACAGGTTGTGGCGGCGGCGCTGGCGGTGACGCCCGAGTGCGCGCGGTGCCGACTGCAGAAAAAGAACGGGGATGTGACGGCAGTGCTGCGCGATGCAGTGGGCCTGCCGAAGGCTCGTGCATAGAGGGCGCGGCTCCTCTGTCCTGTCTCCTTTCCCACAGGTGCGCATGGGCGTATGTGCGTCTGACTGCACCACTCATGGTGACGACGGTTGCGCCGTGGCATTGCTCGCTAGGTGTCACCGGTGGCCTTGTGCGGCTGTGAGCCAGTGTGTGTCGTGAGGTGGGGGGAATGTTAGCCCAGTCCCTTAAAGCTTGACCGGGGATGTGCATGCGACGCGACGAACAAAAAGGACGCCATAAGGAGAAAGAGGGCCATGCTGCTCACCTTCTCGTGCTCTAAACATCTGCTGGGCTCGTCTCCTCTTCTAGTAAAAAAGGACGCGGCTATGTCAAAGCGCCACCACCACCACCCCTCGCTCTCTCCTGTCACCCTCTCTGGGATGTGGAAAGCAGGCAAAGGGGCCGTGTGTGGGGGGGACGTCAAGAGTGAAAGGAATGGGGAAGCCTTGCGGCAGCGTGGGATCTGTGGTTCGTGTGCCGCTGTCCTTCCGGCCACTTCCTCTGCCCCTCATGTGCAGCCCCGCTTGTTTTGTTTTTTATTTTTTTACGCGGCCTCGCTGCTCACTCCCCCCCCTTTTCATTCTGCACGTCTCTCAGGGTGTCTCTCGCCTTGCTCATCTCTTGACCACCTCTTCTCTTCCGGATTCTCATCCTCACCTTCCTTTCCTCGGCCCTTTACCCCATTGAAATTCTTCATGGGAAACTCACTATCTCCACCGCGGGTCATAACCTCCGCTGATTTCACTTATATCCGTGCACACACACACACACACACACACACGCACCACCGTGTACAGTTTCACATTATCCGCTTGGCAGAACGCCATCTCGGGCACGTCTCATTCATCATTTCTCTCTTGGCTCCCTGTCTTCGGTTCTGTTTTCTCTGGTGCGTTTACCTCTTGTGTAGTGCCTCTGCTTTGTCGTTGAGAATACCGACCAACCCCTCTCTCGGTCCTCCAGCTCCGCTTCGCCGTCCTTCGCTGAGTACTACAGCACAGGACACATGGTGACACTTCTAGTAAACGATCGCTTTGGTTCATCTCTGTCACGGTTGGCGTGTATCGCGCTTGCACTACACACACACACACACACACGGCCACACTCATATTCACTGCAGGCGTTCGTGTAGGTTTTCTCCCTGTCGCTCTGACACATACACACACACACACACATCGCAGTCCCCCACCCCTCCCTCCCTTCGACTCTCTCACCCAAGCGTAATCAGCTTGTGCATGTGTTGTTGGGTAATCAGCGCCATCCCAAATCACTTGCTGTGTATCGTTTCTCATAACTCCCCACCCCTCCCGCACCTCCCTTTCTCAGGGGGGCAGCCTTCTGTGCCTATCACTTGCCTCCCCCTTCTCTCTCTCTCTCTTCGTTCGGCAGTCACCCTTTCACACATCCCATCCCACCTGCCCACCGCCCACGTTTGGTGTGTGCATTTACTTAACGCACTGGTTTCTTGTTAGCTCTCTCTCTCTCCTTTGCTTGCTTGCTTTCCCCTCTTCCCTGAGCGAGCGTGTGTGTGTGTGTGTGTGTGTGTGTGGTGACTTTGTACTCCTCGTAACGAATCCCTCCCTGGGCATTGGTCTGGTTCTCTTCATTAACTGCTCTACATTCCTGGTCCGTGTACATTGTGATTAACAGCGACGGTTTCCGACGTATCCCTACCCCGCCCCCGCCCCCGCCCCCAGACACATACTTTTCGAGTCGCCTGGTGAGAAGATGCTGGCGGCCGTACAGAGTCTCTTCACCTGCAGCGTCCTTCCTGCGGATGTGACAAAGCCCAAGGAGGAGCGTGAGGTACCCCAGTGGACAAAGGGCAACTTTCAGTACAACTGGATCGGCATCTACATCATCGGCGTGCCAACGGTGTTTGTGCTGCTTGGCCTGTACCTGCACATCCCGCTATCCCCCTCGCTTCTGCAGTGGCTTGTATTCTTTGGTATTGTCACTGGAATGGTGGGGGTGACGACCGGCTATCATCGCCTCTTCTCCCACGGAGCTTTCACCGGCGGGCAGGCAATGCAGTGGACGTGCGCCTTCGTGGGTGCTGGGGCGTTCCAGGTTCCATCAAGTGGTGGGCTCGAAATCACCGCGTCCACCACAAGTATACGGATACCTTCAAGGACCCCTACAACGCGCATCGCGGCTTCTTCTTCACGCACTTCGGCTGGTTCGTCATGCGCATGGACTACGAGCTGCTCGGCGACGCGGATGTGTCGGACCTGAAGGACAGCCTTGTCGTGGAGTTTCAGCGCAAGTACTTTGCCGTTATCGCTACCATCACAGGGATCCTGATCCCCCTCGTAGTGGCTGGCGCAACCACTGGGGAGTGGTTGGGTGCGTTTTTCTGGGTGGTGTGGCTCAAGATCTTCCTCGTGCACCAGTTCTCTTTCTTAATCAACAGCCTCGCGCACACGCGCTTCTTTGGCGCCACGCGACCGTACTCGGATGACTTAACCCCGCACGACTCCACCCTCTTAGCGATCATCAACCTCGGCGAGGGCTACCACAACTTCCACCACCAGTTCCCGAACGACTACCGCAACGGTCATCTGTGGCACCACATTGACGTAACGAAGTGGTACATATTTTTCTGCTGCTTTCTGGGCTTTTGCGACAACTTACAGCGGGCCCCGCGCGCCGTGATCGACCGCGCCGCCGCGATGCAGGCTGTGCGAACGCACGAGCGCGCGTTGGTGGAAGCAGCGAATGAGGTGAGGCGGCTGGAGGTGCCAGCGACCGTGGAGTACACGTGGGACGACGTACGCGCAGAGGTGAGACAGGGCCGCAAGCTGATTGTGATAGACGGCTACGTACTGGATATTGAGCAGCCAATCCCCGTGGACCCCGCGTGGGTGCAGACAGACAAGATCAACTGGATGAACACGCACCCTGGTGGACGTGCGCTGCTGCTTGCGTACGTGGGCAAGGACGCGACGGCCGCCTTCAACGGTGGCGTGTACGGCCATACGATGGGCGCGCGCAACTACCTGCCGGAGCTGCGCGTGGGTTGCATAAAGGAGCCCCCCGTGCCGCCAGCGTCTGGCAAGAAGGTGAGTGGCGCTGGTCGCTTGGGGGTGATGAAATATACTACCGCATAAATGTAGCGTTCTCCTCTTCTGTGGTGCCCAGTAGAGCAGAGGTTTGAGTGTTGGCGCAGTGTGCTGGATTTTGGAGCGTTGTTCATAGCGGCACACGAGTCCCACTTTGTGGCTGCCTGCGGGTCGGGCCGTGTACCCCTATTTCTTTTTCTTTTTTTTCCTTGGCTCTCCTCTGCTTTGAGGGCGAAGCTTTCTTACCCTCTATGACTACCACGATCATCGCCTATTCCGTCAGTGTGCGCTCAATCCAATCACCTCTCAATCATTAGATGAGCATGAAATGTGCAAAGCTGTTTTTCATCTCTCCGTGTGTGTGTGTGTGTGTGTTCTCGTCGTCTTCTGCACACACACCCTGTGTGCTCAGCCATAAGAATGTGTATATCCGCGGGCTCGCGGTTGCTCTCATATGTTTTTCTTATTAGGAGGGGTTCTCACTCTGTGGTGGTGGTGGTGGTAGAGAGTGTCTCAGCCTGGCTGTGGAGGGTTTGTACGTCTTGCACATGTAAGAAACACGCTAGGGGTGGGAAATAAACCCTGTCGATAAAGTGCTCTGCATATGTGTTCTTTTCGATCCTGTCATGATACTTGACTGACCTAGTCCATGCGCGCTGGTACTTCTACTTTCCTTGGGTTGATTGCTGGGCCCGCGATGGTGGTAGCCGTGTTGATCTTTGGGTTTGTCATCTCAAGCCACATCGTCATCCCTCCCCCCCCCTTTCCCCACACGTTCTCTCTTCCTCGTCATCTCTCTATCCGCCGCCCTGCTGCTCCTTTTTCTTCTCTGTCTCGTTACTTTGTTAGTGTGCGTCCGTGACTTCCTGGGGAGGGGCCGCCCCCCACTTCTCCCTCTCTTCTCCTGTCCTCCTTCGCTCGTTACAATTTTTCTCTCGTTCGTTCCGTTCCTCTTTTTTCTTGCCGCTTGTAGCATCGCGTTGTTTGTGCGCTGCTCGTGTGCACTTTGTGTTTCTCATATGACTGATGCATGTGTGTGGGGGGGGGGGGGGGGGCGGCCACCTCTCTGCCCAACAGGCTTTAACGAATAGTACCACACATACAACAGCGTCAAGGACGCAATTTGTCGCCGGGGACATCGAAGGCGGTATAGGAAGAAATGCCAAGCACGCAGAGCGCGGAAAGTAAGAAGACAAAAGCTGCTTTAGTACCCCGCGAACGTGTGTCTTGGCTCTTATCACGCACTCATCGTCTCTGTGCCGCGCACCAAGTCCCTCGATTCCCCTACACAAAAACAGGCGAAAGAGAAAGTGCTACCTTTGCATTCGTGGGTGGAATAGTGTGCAGAACTGTGGGTGCGCGTGAGGGAGGAGGCCGATCTTGTCTCGCCCCCGCCGCCGCCGGGTGACTGCTGTATTCTTGAGGAGCAACGCGATGATGACATGTACGGAACCCCCCCCCCTCGTTCTCTGAGCCCGCCACCTTCCCCCACTCCTCGGTGACGCCCTTTCCTCTTTCCTTTCGAACGTGTGTCTACATGTTCTGTGCGTGAAGGGAGAAAAGAGTACTGCTGTTTCCCAGAGTTCCTCCTCCTCGCTTGAACTTGTCTTTGTCTGTGATCTCCAGCGCCGAATTCCGCTGCGGTAGTGGCCTCTAAGAGGAGAGGGGCCTCATCAATGGAAGTTTCCCCCCCCCGTGCGCACACGTTTAACTCTCCCTCTACCTCTGCCATCTCCTTGATAGCCGCGAGGCTCGCTTTTCTACGAGAGCTCATCGTGTTTGGAAGCCGGTCACACTCCGCCATGCCCCTCATCCACCTCGCATTGGAGGCAGAACCTCTGACTACCACTTGGTGAGTACAACTACCGAGCCAAAAGCCACCACGAACCGCCAAACGCCCGGCTGTGCTCCCCGGAGATTCATGTGTGTGACTGTGCGTGCATGCACAGCCGCCCCCTCTCCAGTGGGGAGTAGGGGGTATATGTCTGTGCATATAGCTGCCCACCCTCTCCAACCCCTCCTGTCACCGCACTCTCTCCTTCCTCCCTTCCCCGCACCCCTTTCCTCATTTCCGCGGAGAAACCCCCGACAAACACGATTGATGTTTGTGTTTTTCGTTTTCTTCTATCCTCCATTACACTTCTATTGCACCTCATCCCCCTGTAGGCCCAACCTCACCGCACCCCTAACGTGGGTCTTCTCCCCCTGGTCTCCGCACACACTTCCTTTTCTTTGTGTCTCCTCGTCCCTTCCACCTACCACACTTCCCCTCCCCTCTCCGCACTCACTCCGTCTTTCTTTTTACCGTTCTTCTCCTGTTCTATGTATTCCTTTCTCTGTATTCTTTTCCCACTACAATGCACCGGCGCGCGACAGCCCACGGACTTCAACAGGCACTGATTCCTTTCTCAGTCGCGCACTCTTCGCCGCCAGAAGCCCACTGCTCGTCTGTCTGCGAGAGCGGGGCCGTTGGCGATGAGGCGTTCCATGCAGAACCTCTGTACCTGTCTCTTCAGCAAGGCGAGCGGGTGCGCGTGCTGCAGCGAGAGTGTTACCACGGCACGGGCCCACATGGCGCCTCCTCGCACATGCTAGTATCTGCCGCTGGTGGGGCGGCTCTATCACAGCCGCAGTGGTGTATCGCAGAACGCGAAGATGGTGCTATCGGTCTTGTCCCAGGCTCCCTGCTACAGCGCGTCCCTGGCGCGCTTTTTTTTTTCGCGTCACGACGTCGCAGCAGTCACTGCACACCGTGGTGGTTCACAAGATCCCCCTCGTTGAAACCCTCCACCGCCACTCACTGTGGGCACCACCATACGGTTGAGGCGGGCGGGAGAGCACCATCGCGCGGATTTGAAGTGGTCAGAACCACACAAACTCCAAGCGCCAGCAGTGGCTCGCCGGGGAATGACGCCTCGGAGAAGGATGACAAGGTTGGTTGCGAGCACACCGATGTTGTCGACGCGCTCCCACTGCAGCGACGACGGCAGTCAAGTCGGCAAGGGCGACTAAATGCCGTTTGTGCAACCCCACCCACGGCAATGTTGACACACAAAGAGCCACAGACCACTACTTCTACCACCTCATTACCAACAGCAGCTCGTGGCACAGAGAACGCTAGTGACAGCGATTGCTCTGAGGAGGACGAGCAGCTTCATCTCATGAAGGAGGAAGCACGTGTGCGCGCAGAGTTGCGCTGGCTGATGGACGTCGTTCTGCCACGCCTGCAAGCAGCATGCACGAAAGCGCAGGCCAAGCTAGAAAAGCTGCGACAGGATGAGCGCTGCGCAAACGTAGTCGCCTCCACCTCTTCCTTTAGCAGCTCAGTGGACCCGCCGAATCCGCTCGCAGCCCTCGATCGTGAACATGAGGGTGTCGCAGGGCTTCTAGAGAGAGTTGAAGCGCTCCAAGCTGAACTGGCGCGCGAAGCGTCGGTGGGCGCCGTGAGCGAACCGCAGAGATCGCAATCCGTCATCGGAAACGTGCTCACCGTCAGCAGCCCCAGGTGCGAATCAGGCGATTCCAGCGCACTCGCTGTGTTCCGCTCACTTGACTTCGACGCTGCTCCCCCGCGGCCACTGAAGGCGTTGCATCGCTGCCGCGACGACGTGACTGCTAGTGCTCCCAGGGCCCCAGACTCGCATATAGTGGAAAAGTTGCGTCTCCTTGTGATAGAGGAAATGGAAACAGTGGACTCGTACCGATCACAAAAACTGGCGCTGCAGCAGCGCTTGTCTCGGCTGGCTGAGCTGATGCAGGAAGTCGCCTCAGAAGAGGCATCACTGAAGGAATCGGAGACGGCACTGCATCGGTTGCTGGAGGAAGGGACAAGCGAGTTCGAGGTCGATTTTGCCTGGCCACGCACCCTGCAAGGGCTAACAGATGAAGAGGAAGTAGTTCTGAGCTCGTCGGCTCATATCCTTGACAAGTACACGCGCAAGCTGCAGCTCATCGCTGACGACAGCCAATGTAGCACCTCCACAAATCTCATGAGCAGTAGTGTGGATGCGAGTCCGTTGGCCAACGCACCCATCGCCTCCCTAGACACGGCAACCTGTGCGGCAACACCCGATCGTCAAACGCACTCGAATAGTCGCGCTGCCATATCCGAGGGAAGCAGCACTGTCACGACACCAACCCCGTCACGTGTGGACCACCTACGCCAGGTGATGGAGAGGGGCGGCCGTGAGCTTGCGCAGCTGCAAACAAAGCTGAAAGCGGCGCAGCGGTTCTGCGACACGTACGGCCCAATCGCACAGGAAATCGATGAGCAGCTGCGACGTGGCGAGCGCATATTGGCCGAGAAGAAGAAATACCTTGCAGCTTTGCAAGCGGCAGAGAGTGGGGAAGCCTTGAGGAACGTCTGCTGAACCTTCGTCTTATGGAAGGATGCCGCTACTGCCGTTGCAGTTGCTGCTACGCTGCGTTGTACATCCTCCTCTTCCACTGGGGAGGTCCTGAGGGGGAGGTCGATGACGCTCTCCTTTTCGTTTTATTATTCTTTACTATTATTGTTCTCTTTTGCTGGTTGGTTGGTTTCCTTCTTTTCCACGTGCCCACGTGCGCAGCTCACCACGCGCATCGACCGAGCAGTGCGTAACTGTGCTTCTCTGTGTGGCCGGAAGGAGAAGAGGGGGGTAGTGAAAGAGTAGGATGGGCGAGGCAACCTTGAAAATCAAGCAAGTGCCGAAACCCTCTCTGCTTACGCCTCGTCCTCAATCACGTGGAGACACATGTGTATCTATGAAGGTAGTGAGCTCGTCCACATCGATGAATGCCCACTGATAGCTCACCTCCTCTCTTCCCCTCCTCTTCTGTTGCTGCCGGAGAACAAATGAACCTCTTGTGCAGTAGTGGAAGCTGAAGTGTGTATGTATTCATCCGCATGGGCGCCTCGTTCTCTTTCACCATCAATCCTACAGAACACCCATCATCACTACAGACACGAATGAACGTTAAACTCGATGACGTGCTACATCGAGCAGACCCACAGTGCATAGGTTGGTTGTAGAGGCTAACTGCACGTGGCTGCCAGTACTTCCCTCCCCTCCCCAAACCAGGTGAGTATTACAAGGCAGAAGCCGGTGTGTAGCGCTTCTGATGTGCTTGTGCAGCGCAGCCACGCTGTCCCTGACCCCCATCCGTTCCTCACTCCGGAATCCTTCCGCGAGTGGAGCGGGGCGGCAAGGAATCGGCATCATCTATTTCCACAAGGATACGCTGCAGCGCGGCAGGCATGACGTCATGGCTGGAGAGCGCTCTACCATCCGTTGCGGCTCTGGGGCCAATGAAGCAGGCATCACCTGAAATGGTGATGGGAATGTGCGCGGTGGGTCGTAAGGCACCAGGGGGGGCTGCGATGAACACCATCAACGACTGGGCCGCCCAGCCCTACATCCTGTAGGGAAGAGATGTGGGGCAACGTGGACACTGGCAAGAGGTAGGCCGAGGAGATGTTTTCTTTTTGCGGTATGGAACACGAGCGGCCATCAGCAGGCTGTAGGGGACCATCGATATGTGGGACTGAGTGGCTGGGTGCCTAAGGCTTCCACAGGAAGGCCGCTGGTATGCTGTGGGAATTGCAGAAACACGACGCGCAGCTTACGGGAGCGACAGCCGAAACTGCAGCACTGAGTGGCAAGGCCGATGCGGCGGCGACAAGCATGGCCATCTTGTTGGCACCCCTGTGGGACGCAGCGGAAGAGGCAACCCAGCAGCTCTGAAAAGGCGTATGCTGACATGGCCTCAGCAGCGCAGACAATTAGCAGCCTAGCGCACTCTCAAAGCGCGACCTCAGGGACGGACAGAGGCCACGGTGGGGGGTAGCGGCTGTGGAAACCAAAGCATCCACAGCAGCAGGTAGTCAGACAGTACAGTCATCATTCCCGGCATGGAGGGAGGGGCGCTCGAGATGTAGCGCGTGTTCCGCGGGATTCCGACGTGGGCGACACTTCTGACTCGCCAGATGTTGGGTTCCGGTGCCACTCCAAGGATAGGGATTGGGGACTGTCGGCCTATTTTGCCCGAGACGTAGATCCCGGTGGCGAGGACGCAACAGGAGGCTTTGGTGCTTTCGACCCTGAGACCTGAAGCCGACTGCTGGTGACGAAGGCCGGAGTACGCCTTTTCGACCGGGAGGTAAAGGAGCGGTGTGTCCGCCCCCCTCCTCCTGCCCCCGGAAGAGGTGCCACACATGGAGGCGTACCACGAGGCACTAGGCGGGCTCATGATGCTCGTGTGAGGCCACTATCGTTGATGGTCACCACGGAACGTCTTGCTCAGATTCACAGTTGCAACACACATTGGCAAGCTCTTCAACGTGGCGTTGAGGACTCACAACATCCATGTGCAAGACGCTTGACGCAACATCGTCCACGGACTCCACTTAAGGCTAGCGGCGCGAGTCCGCAGAGGAAACAGGCAGCCACCACCACTGCTTCTGTATCGAAGGCTGCACCCCACCGCTGCCCGTGGCCCTGCACCAGGGTCTCTCCGCCAAGCGGCCATGGAGGCACCATCGATTTCTTGGGCAACACGCCTGCCACTTTTATCGAGCTCCACTGTTGCCATGTGGATCAAGAAACTGCCGCGGTCTTTGTGGTGAGTCTGCAGGCTACCCCGTCTGCCAAGCACACATACCTGCACCATCATCTCAGCGTGTTCTCCAAGTTTGGACAGCCGGTCCACTACCTCAAATTGCTGGATGCAGTGATCAAAGGAGCGAGGGGTCCTCGAACCGCGCAGCAGGGCCTATCCATCCCCAGCGAGTCTCTGAACGGCATCGTTGTGGGGGAGGGGGTCGCGTCTCCACTCCTCTGCGCAGTGTACCGAATCATGTGGAGAGCTGCGTGCAGGTATGACAACATCATCAGGATGACGGCCACGTCGTTTCTACTTATTTTTCTCGACGGGCTAGTGATCGACTTCGGCGAGTGGAGATGGAAGATCCCAGTACACCTGTGACGGCCGTTGTGGGCAGTCTCTACCCGGCAAAGGCCGCTCTTTCTCCTCCCAGCACAGGAGGATCAACCTTCCGCTGATGGTTTGCGGTTTTCGCGTGCACTGCATCAGGGCTGAAGCGATGGATACCATCTTGGCCCAAATATCAGACAACGCGATCTGCGAGCGCGACGCCGTGATTCGGCGCTTCCCCCTCCCCCGCGCAGCGAGTGACTCAGGGCACAGCCGCTCGATATGCTCACCGGAGGATGCTGTTGGCGAGGAAGCTCGGGTCTTGTCTCCCAAAGCTCCTTTGGTGGGCGACTCGTGGCCGGGTAGCTCCTTCTTCGGCGAAAGCGTACTGCTGCCCCTTCCCTCCTTCCCGGAGGGCCAGACATCCACACTGCTGCTCAGCGCTCGCACACCCGTACCGGTGCCTGCGGATGAATGTTTCACTCCTCTGCACGTCTGCAGGATGACAGCGTTGCGTTGCGCTCCGATACGACGCTGCATGCGAGCGGGGGTGCAGCAGTGTATGGCTATCCTGGGGGCTGATGTAAAGGCGGCATCCACAGCCCCTCACACACGCCTTTTACTCAGCGCTGGGCAGCGCCGTTAGTGGCCGTGGGTGTGGACGAAAAAACAACCGACGATGCAGAGATCGTGGACTCACAGCACTCGGCTTTCAGAGTGCTGGAGGAGAAGCCTGCTGCATTGCAGAACGCCGTCTGCCTGCCCCACATGCCTCTACCAGACGCTCCCTGGCAGAGCCTGCCGACGGGTTGGGGGAGTCGTGCGACTTGACGTGTTTGCTTCCCCGAGCACAACTGCCGCAGCACCTCCGCGCTCGATTTCCATTCCGCGACGGGACCGACTCGTGGTACGAGGTGCGAGCGCTGCCGAATGGGGCTGCGCGTTAGTCCCTAGATAATGCCCGCGCACTCGTCGGCTGCCCGTGGGGGTGGTCCCGTCTGCGCGGATGTATAGGTGGGCCTCTTCACAGACAACAGTCCTCGCATGGACCGACAACCTGCAAATCGCAGGGGAAGGGGCGGTGGTGCCATCGCGGTCCACGCTGAACACGAGAGGGGGACGGTGTGCGCACAAGTTTGCACCTTTGTGGTCGTCCGCTTTGACCTCCGCACACGATGTGTGCCTGTGGGTCCAAAGGTCCTCAAGGGCGCCCCGAGAGACGAATTCAGCCGATTTCCTCCAATTCGTTGTGGCACAACTAAAGGCCTTCGTGAGAAAACTGTGGTTCGCTGCGCGCGCTGGCGATTCCCGTTCATCGGTATTGGAAGCATTTGAAGGAAGCCCGAAGGGTCGGGGCAGAGATGAGCCGATGGCGCATCGCACTCGAGCATAAAGGTACAGCTGAGCCCTTCGGTGTTGCGCCAGATGAAGAAGTGATTTCCGCGCGCGATCGACCATTGCTCACGCCGAGTTGGTGTTGCGCAGCCGACGAGGGCAGGTATGTAACGCTTAGACAGATTCGTCACTCGCTGGTCGGGGTGGTTGTTGTATCCGCCGGGATACAAAGCGGGCCGTCGTGGTTGGTGATCGATAAGGGGACGCGGCTGAAGCACGCGCAGCTACCCAAGTGATTGGCTCCCTTCGCAACGCAGTCCCTCTCAGATCCCACATGTATCCCCTCGTGGGCAACAAACCCACGCTTTCCGGAGTGTGTAAGGGATACGAGCGCGCCCTCACCGTCAGCCATGAACTCCGCCTCGGTCTGACAGCGATTACCCCCATACAGAGCGAGCCTCCAATACGTCTCCTCGCGACACAGACTAGCGGATGCCTTGAGGCCGGCCTTGTGTCCGATGCACAGGTTGGTTTGGACGCGTAGTTCCCTTTTCCTTGTCTGGTGAAGTCACGTGTGATACGGAATAACGGAACTCCCGCACACACACGCAGTACTCTCAGCTGGTGTGAAGGCGGTCCTTTTTCCCTGCTCTCTACCCTTTCGTCATACGTTTTCTTCTTTTTTAGGGGCCACACTAACTTGTCTACACCTCACTCACGGCGTGCCCCCTCCTTGGACTGTAAACTGGTGACGCGGGCCGTGGTTCGGCAAATAGCCCACGAGCGACTCGGGAGGCTCGAGAAAGATCGGACCTGGTGAAACTGGATAGGTTGAAGGAGGTGTGGGCGACTTGCCTCATAAGTGGTCATGTGCACGCTAAGCAGGCAAGTATCACACATTAAGTGGAGTTCCTAATCTGTGCGAGGGATGGAAGGTCCAGCTTGGCGTCCAAGCATACCATTGCAGAGCACACTTGCGACCAGTGGGGTAGAAAGTCAATCGTATCTCTCCTGCGACACCTGAGTTCTTCTAGTGGGAGATTAATGTCACTCAACTTCGTTCCTCCCATCGAACATCTGAATAAGCCCAGCATGGATTCATGTCCGCCTATGCACATCGTGAAACAGAAGAGTACAGATGCCGCGCGAAAGAGAAAAAAAACACAGAAACGTTGATGTTCGTCCAAACGCGAGCCACTTCCCTGCTCGTTCGGTCATGCCAATGTGCTGGAAGACGCCCCTTTTCGGATGTCAACCACACTAGCAGCTGCCTTTCTCCGCCCAGCGTCACCTCCCCCCCCACCGCACCCCTCTTTGTGCTGCGTTGCTCCTCATCCCCACTTACATCGAGGAATAACGCGATGGGCTCATGCAAGTGCTGTGCAGATGTACGCCTCCCACCTCGTCCTGTATGTGCGTGCGTGACTGTGTATGCCTGTGGTGGACAACCAGTGATGTGACGGCCTCTCTCTCGTGTAAATTACTGCAGTAGGTCACTGGACCCTGTCTCGTACATCTCCACTTCTGCCTACATCGCCCTCCGTCTTTTCCACCCTCCACATGCGCTCCCTATGGGACTTCCCACCATTCCATCTGCGTGCCCACATCATCTGCCCTTTACTTCTGGATTTTTTTCCACCATCCAACCCAATCCATACACATATATATACGCATTACTTTCTCATGCACTACCTGCAACTCACGTAGCACGGCAGCTCCCTTTCGCGCTCCACCCTTACCGCACTCCTTCTCTCCCCTACCTCCCCCCGCCCTCATTCCTCCCCCACACCATTCATTTCTTTTTGGTCAAGACTTTCGCCTCCCAGACCCGCTGGCAGACATACAGATACACATTTACCGACAATAAACAACCCCCTCTTGCAATCATGCCAAGTGAGTTCAACATGAACCACGAGCCTCTCACGGAGATCAGCTCCCTCCGCACGTCTCGCCGGCCGTCCTCGCTGCACCGCCGCAAGTCGAAGATCGGTGGCCGCACGGTTCTCTACATTCCCTACCGAGAGCGCGTGTTCATCGCCCTCGCTGCGGTGATGCAGGTGGCCATCCTCGCGCTGCTCATCGCCGCCGTCGTCACGGATATCTTCAAGGTCGACGGCACCAGGGCCATCAGGATCGGCGCAGACCTGAAGGCCGTGAGCGCAGGTCTCAACGTGTCGGTCACCGAGGGCTCGAAGCCGTTCTGCTACTCGCTGTGGGGCGCGCGAATGTGCGGCTCCACCTCCTTCCACACGCAGAAGTGGTACACTGAGCGTGGTATCCCGGACAAGGGCTTCCCGTCGCCAGTGACCCGCACCATGATGCTCGGTGCGGCCGCGTTTGCTGTGCTGGCTATATGCTACTCCCTTGTCAACATAATTGGCATTGCGCTTGTCGTGTGCCTGCAGAACTACACGGCCGTGCTGTGCGCGTGGTCCTTCTCCGTGTGGATCACCATCCTCATCTCCTGGGCCCTCAGCGTCGGTGTGTACGCTGGCAGCATCCTCACCATGAACAGCACCACCATCGCCGGTCGCAAGGTGCGCGTAAAGGACTACTGCGACTTCTCTTCGTCCTTTGCCCTGTCCATGGCCGCCTTCTGCCTGCACGCTCTCCAGTTCACCTTCACCGTGCTGTACGTGCACATGTTCGAGAGTCGCATGAAGTCGCTGGTGACTGAGCAGAAGCAGTTCAACGAGGCACCCCATGACCGCTCCTAGGAGATGGCCGAGTAGGTTTAGTCTGATCGGTTGCGTTCTTTGTTGTTGTCTTGCGCAGAGGATGGGCGGAGAAGGTGCGCGGAGAGGTCACCTCTAAGGAAATCAAGGCGGTGATGGTGAGGCGCGGCTCACAAGCAGCAGGCAGTTGTTATTTTTAAGACGTGTCGGGGAGCTCAGCGAGATGTGAATTCCCTTTCTTGAGAGAAGACGGGGATGGGGGAAAGGAGGAGGGGGGCTGGTTGTCGTTGGGAACGTGGGTTTCGTGTTCACGTGAGTGTATACAACGCCTTTAGCTGTGCGAGCGGGTTGAAATAGGGAGCAAGGGGGGGAAGGTGTCACACGCGGAGTAGGGGAACAGGGACAAGCAGGAGCATTGGTGGCTGGGACCACCTCGTCATTCCTCCTTCTCTTTCCCTGCCTTCTTTCCGTCGGTTCGACGTGCTCGTATCCTTTTCAGCCAGTGGTTCCTGCCCTCCCTGGTCCTCTTCTCGTGCTCAGGTTTGTCGCCAGGGAGGAGCGCCGCACTTGTACCAGTCTTCCCCCCTTTCCCCTCCATCGCTTATCCATTGAAACACTCATCCCGGTGAAATACCAACGAATCAGGGCAGGAGAATCATAGTCGCCCATTTCTTTCTCGCGCTCTTTCTCTCTGTGTTTAGCCTTTCTCCGTACGTGTGTGCACGCGTCTCCTCCCTCCCTTTCCTTTTCTATGTCCATACATCGTTTCCGTTTCCTACTTGACCCTGTGTGTGCGTGTGTGTCTCTCTTTCCTCCTTGACTTTGTTCTCCTCTCGAGTTTACTGTTCTTATCCTCCTTTGTTGGGTCCTCCCTTCACGCATCTGGCCTCTCCCCCTGCGCCACGATGGGCTCCCTCTCTCCCTCTCTCTCGAGCATACTCTTTAGAGAGACGGTAGTGGGGCCGATCAGTGTTGTTGACGATCCACTCCTCATCCCCTCGCCCTCACCCCCTCCACCAGACACACACACACACACACACACGCCCATGGATGAATGTGCGCGCCTTGAGAGACGGTCTCCAGAGAAATGAACAAAAAAGAGAACACATAGACACAGCGAGTGAGGGAGAGAGAGGGAGAGAGCGCACGCACACTCACAGAGAGGGTACTCAGACAGTAATTTCCTTTGTGTTTTAGTAAATTAAGGGATGAACACTCGAGCGACTGTTGTTTTTCCCCCTTTTTGTGTGTCTCCTTCCGCTCCCTCGCTTTGTTCATCTTTTTTCTCCTTTTCTCTCTCTCCTCACCCCCTCCCCTCCCCTCCTCGTGTACCTCCATTCAACTCCCTCCTCTGGTGACCCCCCCCTCCGCTCCCAAATCCCAGCACCCTCTGGCCTCTGTGCTTCTCCCTCTCCGCTCGATACTCTTTCGCCGCTGCGCTTTGGAAATAAGTGGAAGAAAAGAATTTAAGAGGGCGATGGTACCCCAGAGAAGAGAGAGGAATAGAGGGAGGGGGGAGGGAATTCCGGTGCAGTTCTGCCAAGTGCAATGGCAAGCACAAGTGAGGAGAGCGGTGCACCTGTTCTTCATATCAAAGAGGAAAAGTACAAACAACAGAATTTCGCTTCTCTGCGCATACTCGTGCATGTGTGTCTGCAAACACCCTCTGAGTGTGTGTAAAGCCACGAGACTGTAAGATGTAATGGGGCTTGGTGCGTGATGAGTGGGTACACCACAGAGACGTGTACCGCTCTGCATCCCGGTTCACTCTCTCTCTCTATTCTTTTACTCCATAAGGCTGTGCCTGAAAGGTACGCGAGGGTGGAAACAATGCTGACGAAGTGCATGCAAGGCACGTACACAGAGAGTGTGCGCGACGGGCTCCAATGACCAGAGAGTTCACGGAGCGAAAAAAAAGGAAGTAATGGAGAAAGCGGCTCCTTCTCTCCTCCTCTCAGCAGCAAAAGAAAAGCAAATGGAGAACGTATATCCGCGTAAGCTAAGACTTGTTTGTTGGGGGTGATTCTATTCTTCTTGGTGTGTATGTGTGCCGTAGTCTTTCCCCCTGACTCTTTCGCTGCATTTTTTCAGTCTCATTCTTCCTGAGCTTCACTTCACCCCCTCTTGTGTATGTGTCTGTGTGTGTGTGCTTTCTCTCTAGCTAACTCCATATTATTATTTGTTTCCTCTGATCGCCTGTTGTTGTTTCTTTCTCCCCTCGTATTCTCTTTCCACCCTCAGTGGTTGCTGTCAGTTTCTTCCGAAGACTTTTCCCCCTGTTGTACACATACACCTCCTCTCTTTTGGTTTATCTGCTGATAAGGTGATTTGTCGAGAAGACGCTAAGGCGGGAAAAAAAGCAGAATGACTTGATGGTATCCCGCAGTCTAACACAGGATACCCACACAAACTTGCGCTCACTGCGGTTCTGAATGGATGTGTGCGTGTCCGTGTACCTATGCCGGTGTGTTTGTGTGTACTTGGCATCTACGCTGACGTACGGGTTGTTGTTTTTTTATTTTTCTGAATCTCCCCTGCGTCCTTCTTGTAAGGCTTGTGGAGACGCGCAAAGATGGAGATGACCCCCTCCTCCGTGAAGAGAAACGCCTGCTCTCTCTCTCTCTCTGTGTCCGTCTTGACCTGCACACAAATTTGACAACCTTTTGTGCGTTCTCTTTTGCTTTGATTCTTTCCCTCATTCCCTCCTCCGCCTTGACCCCACACACCCACCCACCATCATGCGACTTTGTAGGGAATGACGTTTCTGAAGCTTCCCCTCCGTCTCTCTTCACCACTTTTTCTTTTGTGTTCGTGTGTATGTGTGTGTGTGTGTGTGTGTGTGTGTGGTGGGAATTTATCCCAAAGGCGGCACAGGAACAGCTCCCTCTCAGCCAGCGCAACAAGAAGAATCAAAAGTAAATGAAAATGCTGAACAGCACTGCCTTTTTGGTTGCTTTCTTCTGAGCGCTCGTGCGTATGTGTCTTTGTGTCCGAGCAAGCATAGAAGTTGCCTGTACACTTCCCTCTACCCCCCCCACTCGCAGTGCACCCGTGTATCAGGGTGTGTCTGTGCATGCCAGCGTGCGTCATCTCTCGCTTCTTCCTCATCAGCTGACTTTTACTCACCGCTTCGTATCAATGCCGGTGTGCGGGAAGGCGATGCAGAGGGAAAGAAACTGCCGACGCCTCTACAAGCTCCCGCAAAACGAAAAAAAAACACAACGCATCACAGTAGTCGCCACAAAGCAAGTCTGCTGAGGGCCACCTCGACCCTGCAGCTTCTCTCCTCTCATAGCCTCACCTCATCCTGCTTCTACAGCCTTCCTCGGCCACGTCCGGGTGCGTTTACAAGGATGGTCACCGAGGAAGAGGGAGAAGCCGCTACGTTTTTCGGCGCCTAAGAAGGTGCGTACGACAAGTGGACGAGGCAGCCAAAGACCGCATTCCGAAACTGAATTGGAGCAAAGAAAAAAAAAGCTGCACCTCCGCCATATCAAACGAGGCCCATACGGTGATGAGGATGAAAGAAACATTTTCTCGCCTCTCATCCTCCCGCACTTCACCGGGTCAGGACGCCCAGATGCACTCGTTTAGGGAACTCGGTCTGCCGCCCCATCATCCTTGCTATTAGGCAAGTGGTGTGGTTTGACGTCTCCTGCTTGTAATGCGCGCTTGCGCAGGTTCGCGTTGCGAGTGTGAGCGACTCTGCGTTGTAGCGCACTCTCTCTCTCTCTGATCTCGTCATGAGCCACTCACACAAACGCCATCGCTTCCTCCGCCTCTCCTCGCCACCTCAATTTCACCGATTTATGTGCGTTTTCCACTTTTGATCCACAAGCGACAACGACATTGCAACACCGTGTTGCCTTCTCCCCTTTTGGAGGGTGTTTCTTTTCCTGTGCCACTCCCTGCACTCTGCTCCTCACTCACTCACTCACTCACTCACTCACTCTCTTCTTCTTCTAAGCGTGATCTCAGTCGTAGTTCTGAGTTACATACGCGCACCGCCAATTCCACATCACCTTGTTCTTTCCTCAACTCTCCCTTCTCCGACTTCCGCTTTGCTCCTCCCTTTCTCCCTTTATCAGTCATGCCGAGTGAGTTAAACATGAACCGCGAGCCTCTCACGGAGATCAGCTCCCTCCGCACGTCTCGCCGGCCGTCCTCGCTGCACCGCCGCAAGTCGAAGATCGGTGGCCGCACGGTTCTCTACATTCCCTACCGAGAGCGCGTGTTCATCGCCCTCGCTGCGGTGATGCAGGTGACCATCCTCGTGCTGCTCATCGCCGCCGTCGTCACGGATATCTTCAAGGTCGACGGCACCAGGGCCATCAGGATCGGCGCAGACCTGAGGGCCGTGAGCGCAGGTCTCAACGTGTCGGTCACCGAGGGCTCGAAGCCGTTCTGCTACTCGCTGTGGGGCGCGCGAATGTGCGGCTCCACCTCCTTCCACACGCAGAAGTGGTACACTGAGCGTGGTATCCCGGACAAGGGCTTCCCGTCGCCAGTGACCCGCACCATGATGCTCGGTGCGGCCGCGTTTGCTGTGCTGGCTATGTGCTACTCCCTTGTCAACATAATTGGCATTGCGCTTGTCGTGTGCCTGCAGAACTACACGGCCGTGCTGTGCGCGTGGTCCTTCTCCGTGTGGATCACCATCCTCATCTCCTGGGCCCTCAGCGTCGGTGTGTACGCTGGCAGCATCCTCACCATGAACAGCACCACCATCGCCGGTCGCAAGGTGCGCGTAAAGGACTACTGCGACTTCTCTTCGTCCTTTGCCCTGTCCATGGCCGCCTTCTGCCTGCACGCTCTCCAGTTCACCTTCACCGTGCTGTACGTGCACATGTTCGAGAGTCGCATGAAGTCGCTGGTGACTGAGCAGAAGCAGTTCAACGAGGTGCGTTTGCAGGAGTAAGCGAGAGCCACGGTCACACGAAAGGTGGCGAGTCGCTTCTTCAGTGTTTGAGGGAGGTGCAGTGACGTGTGAAGGGGAAGGGGTATTGAGCAGGGCTGCGCGCTAGAAGCTCGGCTCTCTCACGCAGCTTTCACTGTCGGGCGTGAGTGCGAGTGTCTGCCTTTACCCACGCACTATATGAGCTCTGTTTCGTTCTCCCCTCGAGCTCCCTCTTCTCGGCCTCCCTCTCCTCTTTCTTCCAACTCAATGACCCGCTAACAAGCGTGTTTGTTTTTCTTTGCCTGCCGCCCATGTACGCCTCTGGCAAGTCCTTGCTTTGCTTTTTCGCGCCTTTTCGTCATTCTCAAGCCAGCTGTCTTCGCGCGTGTTCTTTGGTGTTGCCGCTGAGGATTCTTTCTTTTTCGCTCTTCCTACCACACTGGGTCTCGCAACGGCGATATCTATGGCGTCCTCCAGAATTCCTTGGTGTCGTTTTTCATTTTGTTGTCCGGCGACCTTTCTCTTCTTTATATGCATGGGTGCATCTTCCGCGCGCCCTTGCACCACACCCGCGCAACTGCGAGGCCTCAACTTTTCGTTCTTGTTGTTTCGCGCTATGTGGGCGAGAGCGAGAATAACAGAAATGAGAGGTTTTGCAGCGCCTCTCAAGCGTGTATGCACACGCGGGCGTTTTTTTTCTTGTCGCTGCTACGTCTCCTCCAAGCCCCTTCTTTTCTGGTAGTGCCTTGCGCTGTCTCCCACTACCGCTTTTGCTTGTTGTTTCGACTGACCTTCCTCGGCAGCCAATGCCAGGAACATACCCAATAAAAAGAAAACGTATCTGAATAAATAAATATCAAAATGGTGTCCAGTCAACTGCAGCGCCCTTTTTCTTCGTTCTTTGATCTTCCGGAAAGGGCGAGAAGTAGTAACAAAGCTGAGCGAGCATTCCGAATTGGTGTATGTCGGCGCGTTCTTTCCTCTCCATCGCCGGTGAGTGAAGTCACGCGCTTGGGAAGTGTATGTACCGTACATTTCCAGTGAAGGTCGAGAAACGCTTCACTTCGCATGTAGACGAGGACGGCTGCCGCCACCGTCCCCAGCGGGTCACCACACACGCGCATGCGCACGCACTGGTCACAAAGACCCTACAGCTGATTCTACCACCGTACATGTATTTTCCTGATGCCAGTCGTGGCGATGGCTTTGGCACGGCGCGCGTACAACCTCCGCCACAGGTGCCGTTATCGCTTTCCTTCTTCCCAGCGCCCCTCCGTGCCGAGCTGGACTTCCGTTGGCCCGCGCGATGGAGGCGACCTCGATACGGAAAGAGGAGGGACAAGTGCACGCGCACGCGATACATCAGTCTCGCACAGGTGGTGGACTAAAGAGCGGCGCGCGCCAACGGCAGCTTGTTCGGGTGAACCCCCATCCCCTACTCCGCAGAAATCTATGAATACGTAAGCGTGTGTTTCTACCGAATCAACTACTGTCGCACACCCTCGGTTAGGACAGTGGCAAAGAGAAACGCCCAAGGTAACTGGAGAAGCGTTTCTGTCTCTTCTGTGGTTCTTTTTGCGAGTCGAAAAAAGGAAGAGGCGCTGAAGAACAACGGGGGACAGGGCCACACAAGCGCCACGGCGGCCACAGAGCACGCACAAAAACGTATTTCGTAGCCCCACCACCACCCCATGAGCAGCCACAAAGCGACAGGGACAACAGTGCACAAGGCACGGGAAGCAAAGCAAGGGGGTTCGCACATGAGCCCTCCCGTGCGAGGGGGTTGCTGACACATCTGTTTGCGCGTCGAGCGGCTTTCCTTTTTTCCTGCTAGCGCCTTCCCTCACCCCCCCCCTCATCGAAAAGGCCCGCCCCTCGTGGTCGCTGAGGGCTGCCCGAGGCCCGGGCGTTTCCCTGCGCGGCCCGGCAGCAGGGGCCGCGCCGCCGCCCCCCCCTGCGCGGCAACCGTAAAAGGAAACGCCAAAGCCACACCCTGGAAGACCGGGGAACACAAACGAGGGGCCACAAAACGCGGCAGACCACGAACACAACGCGCACACGGAAGCGACAAACCAAAGAGGGCACGAAAGCCAATACAAGGAAAACGTTCAACCTGCCAGCAACCTCCGTATCCGGAGGGTGAGACAAGGAACACGGAAACGAGCATCCCCCGAGACCGAACGCGCCGGCGGAAAGGGGAGAGAGAAGCACCCGGAAAATCCTGAAAAAAGCGAACAAGCAAGGCAAGAGTGACAAAGAACTGATAAAAGCGGGCCGCACAAAAAGAGGAGGATGACCGAAGGGAAAGGAAGCCAGAGAACATGGTGGAAGCAGGGGCACCCGGAATGCAGAGAAGGAACACACAAGCGATCCCGCAAACAGAAAGCATCTCCAGAGAAAATGACACCGAGAGGCGAACACACCATGAAAGGGAAAGCGCTCAGAGGAGACTCAACCTGACAGAGACAGAACGAAAAGTGTGAAAGTTCCTTTGCGAGGAATGAGACCATAAGAAGCGAGTAACAAAACTCAAGTTTGAGAAAAGGCACAAAGCCCGCTAGCCCCTCTCTTCAGAAAAAGCTCCCAGGAAACGAAGAAAAAACACCAGTGAAAAAAAAAGATATGGCACAGAATAGAAGCACGCCGCGCGCTTCACTCAGCAAATGAGGCGCCTTCGGGAACCCAACCATTCACATGGAAGCATGACAAAGTAAAAGGCAGGAAAACAAAGCGCCAGTGAAAAGCAACGAGGAAAATTAGCCAGAAGCAGAAAAGGGGGGCAAGGAGAAACGGCGAAGAAGCTGGTATTGACCGGAAACAAAACAAAAGGGGAAAGAAATTCCCGAGCCCCCCCCCCAACTTTAAAAAGTTCTATGAAACATGACCCGCATCACTCCAAAGAAAATGACGAGCATGCAAAGCGATATTGGCACTTCAAACTAGCCTGTGCAGGTGAAAGTCTCAAAAAATTGCCCAGCACTGTGAACTCAAAGTACCTTGGTTTGGAGTTGGCAAAAAAAAAAACACAAAAGTGAAAAAAGAAAACATAGGGTCACAAGGTGGAGAAAAACCGCTGCAGTGGAGAGTCCGAAGCGATGTACCATTTAAAAAGGGGGAGCCGAAGATGCTGCACCGCTTTTGTGCAGGGCAGCTTTTAGTTGCCCGAAGGCGGGGCCAAGCCCATCCAATTCCCCCACCCCGGGCGCTCCTGGCAAAACCCGGGGTTCCCAAAACACACGCCAGATCCCGCAGGAACACTCGAAAAGCAGCCGAAAACACCCAAAACGAAACCTCTTTGAGATATCCGCGGCCTTTGAAAACATAAATCGAGACAAAGATCCCCCAGCGCGCCAGACCGCGAAAAGGCAACAAGGTGGCGCGTCCCCAAAGCAGCAGACCGCTCCCAAGCCCATCGGCAAAAGACCACAGACTCACAACACACCAAATGATTTCCGCGCAAAGAATTCCCAACCATGCGCCGTGAGGCCCCCTCGCGAAAAAAAGATCTTCCGAAACGCCAGAAAACCGAGCAGCAGAGAAACGAAAAAACCCCACACAAAACCAAAAACAGCGGCAGCATACCGAAGCATAAATCAACGTCCTTGGTAAAAATGGTGAAGAAAATTTGCGAGCTTTTATTGCGAAAAGGCGGCCGAAAAGGTCTAATGTGTCCAAAAGGAATATTCAAAGGTTACTTTGGCCAAAAACCATGTTCACCATTGGCGCAATAACGGCTGCGTTCGCCACGGCGCAGTAACGTGCGCGCGGGTCGTGTTTTCTGCTTTTTGACCCCTCCGTGAATTGCACCCCCCCCCAACCTCACGCACCCCGGCTGAGATTCCCGGAACAAGAATTCCCGAAAAACACTTCAAAATTAATGAGAGCGGATAAAACAATTCCCGAGCACTGCACCTGTGAACGTCGTCGGAAGCCAATGTTATCGAACAAAGGCAACAACACACCAGCAAACAAAATAAAACACGATCACCCACGCCAGTTTCTTTCATTAGTATTTAGTTGTATTTTCCCGGCGGCCAGCGCCCGGGAGAGCCCGAAGGGTCCCCTCCCGGCATCAGTGTTTTAAAAAGCCCGAGCCCGCAAGATAAACCCATCGGCTTTGTGCGGCTAAAAATGAATCTTTTTTATTCACTCGAAGGGGAAAGGGAAAACTTTCAAAGATTTTTGAAAAATTTGCAGCATGGCAGATGCAGTTGAAAGGGAAAAGAAAAAACTGCCACCGCACCCCAATGCATTATTACTGATTCGCGGTGGTTTTTTAGACCTATCAAACACGCTGCGCCTCATGCATGCTTTTGTGGGAAACACCTTGTAACCGGTCCAATCGGATGCACAAAGCTCGGGACTTTTTAAGGAGACAGCAGAGCACGGCGAAAAAAAAAGCCGCCTCTCCCCCCACGTCTTGCTTTAGAGCCCTTCAAGCTGAGCGGGCGGTCGCCAAACAAAACCCGGCGTCGGCGAAAAGACCAAAAGGCACTCTCTGTGCTGCGTGGTCTGGGAAAAGACGAGGACGTAACGCTTCGGTGACCCGGGGGTTGTGCTTGGCGCCTGATCTCTTTGCTTTGGCAAAACTGATGTCCGGTCATCGGGAAAAACGGGGGGTTGGGGAGGGGGCTATGATATGGGGGGCATTTCCTTTCAATAGCTTGGTTTAGTGCAAGATTTTCTTACCCACAAAATGGTCTGGTAATGTACTTCTCAAAACTTTTTGGGTTTGGCGCCTGGGGGATTACGGGGGTCGGGTGGTTTTCAGTTTGGGACTCTCTCTCTTCTCTTTGCGTTTTTAATTTGGACAGCTTCTCTCCTTAAGGAGGTCGTCGCCACTGTTTTTTTTTCATCGACGCTTTCCTCAAAATAGACTTTTTTTTGTTCGCGGGGCCGTGAAAAAACATATATATTTTCTAAAAGGCCCGGAACCCCAGCCTTCTTTTCAGCTTTCCCCGGCTTTAAACTAGGCCAGGTAAGGGGGTTCCGTTCCTCTTTTCAGGTGGTTTGCTTTGGGGAAAAGGTTATTTTATCATTCGTCAAACATTTGGGGACCTTGGGGCGCCGGGCTTTCTATTTCCCGGCCTCCTTTGGGGTGGGGAAGGTTGCCGGCGCAGCCTCTGCGAATCGAACCGGCCTCTTCGGTTGAAGAAAGCGTCGGAAGAGCTTACGACTTTACATTCCCGAAGTGCGGGTGCTTCGCTGCGATGCTATGTAAGGAAATGGCGCGCGGGCGATTGGCAGATCGGCCTACCCCCTCCAGGAAAAGGGCCCGTGGCCGGGCTTTTCCCCGGATGGGGTATTCAAAACGCCTTATACGGGGCGGCGCCCGTTCCCGGCGCGCATCCGCGCCTGGCGGGCGCGGTGCAGCAAGGCCCCCCCGACCAACCACAGAGGGAAAGCACGGCCGAAGAACGGGCACGCGCAGGTCCCGCCCACAAGCAGGGGCCCGCCACTGTGCGTAGGCGGCCCGTGGTTTTGTAACACCGAGAAGTTGCTTTCGACGATTCTACGGTATGGGCTTGTTTCTGGAATCCGCGGGCTCTGCGGCGATTTCTTGGCCCCCCATCCCCCGCTGACGGCGCACTGCGCAAAACCGCGGCCCGTTCACGCGATGAATTCCGCAAACGACAAAGGTTGGCACAGCACCCCGGCAAGAAAAAGCCAGCAGGGGCGGGGGCGCCCGGGGAAAGCTCTCTACGATTCCGCTACCCCCGGGGAGGTCGGTGGCTCCCCGGTGGCGGGGCCTTTCGGGGGCGGGCCCGGAAGCGAGCGCCGCAAAAGCGGAAGCGCTGCGCGCACCCCGCCCTGGTTGTGCCATTCATTTGTTAACCGGCACTCTTTTAAGGAAGTAGCGAAGGTCAATGATGCAGCCGGGGTTGATTTTGGGTGAGGTATAGAGACCCTCGCGGGTCACCTCGGCCGGGGCCGTATTTTCCACCTCGCTGAGGGAACCCCCGCGTGTGCGAGCGGAGCCGGGGTGAATTCTCTATCTATTGCACCCCAAGAAAAACATGCAGAACCAGATTTCTCCCCTAACAGTTGTGGTTTGGCGCAAAGAGCCTGCAGCCATAGCGGCCAGAAGGGGTCGGCTAACGGCTTCGCGGGGAAGCGGCTTGTTCCTCTCTTGGAACGGCTTCCGCAATGGGAAGGGCGGGCTTCCGAAGACCCGCGAATGGCAATGCTCTCCACCCTTCGGCTGCTGGCTAGAGGGCCAAAGTCCTCGGCGGTGGTTCGTGCTGGGGGCGTGGGTGGCGGGGGCCAGGCGCAAGTCCCGCCACAGAAAGCTATGACGGGGGATTCCCTTCGCGGCGTCCGCAGACAGGATGTGTTTTGTAACAACAAGGATTCCCCCCACAATCTTCGAATGGTCTAAAAGCGAATCGATGCCAATAGGAGAGCCGTGCGGAAGCGCGTGGCTCCGGGGTGCTTGGGGGGCCCATTCGAAGAGGCGGCCCGGCAGCGAAGCCGCCCACCCCCGCCCCCAGCGCCAGCGAAAACTGTTTTTTTTTTCGGCGGGGGCTTGGGGGTGGCCGGCGGGCCCACCAGGCCCCCGCGAACTTTCACCACCCGCGGCGCGCGAACCGTCTTTCAACACTTTGATTTGCAAGGGAAAGGGGCCGGATTCCAACAGTACCGATTCCTTATCAGGAGAAAAGGGAAGACCAGTTGAAAGTCGGTGAGGAAAAGCGCTCTGGTTAATCAATTTGGGTTTTTCCGTGTCCCCCACTGCCCCCATCGAGAAGCAGAGCTGTACGTCAGCTTGGGATCACCATGTCCAGAGGGAAATTGCCTCATATCATGCAGGGGGGGGGTTAAATCGGCGGGTTTCAATACGACAAAACGGTGGCCCTGCTTGCTTTTGTCCATGTGTCGCATTGGCGTTGTATTTGGCTCGCGTACATGGTTGAAGACCAAGACGCTTGGGATTCTTTTTCCACTGAACGGTGAAACAGGGATCCCGTTCCCCCTGGGGTGAAGTGGGTCGAACACTCTCTCTTCGTCCGTGTGGCTGAGTGGTGTGCGAAACAGAGTTTCGCTTTTTTGCAGATTTATGTGCATGCCGCTGTCTTTCGATCGCTCCGCTGCTTTTCTCAGGACCGCGTTGCCGATCCTTACGTCAGAATTCCACCCGCGTCATGGAATGGTAATAGTCAGGTCGTCTGCGTACATGCCGAACCGGGTGTCAGGAAATCAGGCTACCGGCTGCTCTGGGAGAGGGGTGGCTTGCGGGGGGGGGCGGTTGTTGTGCAAGAACGGTGCCTCGGGGCATGCCGGCCATTAGGGCATACGGTTTTCCCTAATTGGTTTCCAAGCTTTGCTTGCGCATAGCGGTGTGCAAGGAAGTTTCGGAGCCAGTGCTTCAAGCAGGTGCCGGGGAAACTTTGTGGTCTCTTGGAAAGAATCAAGGGATCGGCACTGTTGAGGGTTTTTCTGAAATCCACCACGGTTATTAACGTCCGCATTGCTCGGTGGTTTGCCGTCACAACGTGGTAATGGATATTTCTATGTATCTCGACGGTGGCTGTGATTCTGGAAAGCGCCATTTTCGTGGCTTAGTCACGCCCATGCGCATGTTGGCATTGATGGGGCCGCCGCGCATGAAATAAGCGCGCCAATGCCATGTGCCGCATAGGTTTGGGGACGCAGGGGGTGGGACTAATCTTCCGGTGCGGCGGGATTGTGCTTGTGGTTTCCCAGGTTTTGGTGGTGGCCAAACGTGCGCGTTCTTCCGTTCTTGGGGAACAGGGATGGCGACCCGCATCCAGTTAATGGGCCTTAAAATGCGCGCTTTGGCCTTATGGGGGGTGGTGGTGGTGCGGCGGCTCGCTGGTTTGCCACCCTGCGGGCCGCCCCGGGGTGGGAAAGGGCCGCCCCGGGCTCCTTGCCCGAGGGCAGGCGGTCGGCCCCCCCTCATCCGGCACGCTGTCGCGCCGTGCCCCGGCGGGGGGAAAAGGGCGGGCGCGCGGGCTTGGCGCATCGTGGGCGGTGTGTTTGGGTGTGGGGCCCTCCCGCGCGGGGGAGGGGCCGGCCCGGCCCGCAATGGGAAAAACAGCGGGCGGCGATGGTGAAAATGCCAGAGGGCTTGGCGGGGTGGTGAATAGGGTATGCGCAAGCAAGCGGAGCGTGCAGGCAATGGTGTATTCAGGGCGATTGTCAGCGGTGGGCGGCGCCCGATGGACAGGAGGAAGGGTTTGTGCAACGCGCGCCGTTTTCAGCACCGACCACGGAGCGGTGGCCGGGAACGGCCTTTGATATCCGTCGGCCAAAGGTGCCCTTTAGGGCTTACCTGGAGACGTGATTTCCCTCATGCTTGCGTGTTTTGTGCGTGCGCAAGGTGTGGTTGTTCGGGTTGGCGTAGCAAGCTGATTGCGCATCTGCGGCTTGCTCGTCGGCGGCGTCCGTCTCGGCAGGCCACCGCACAACCCCACGAGTTTGACAGCCAATGTGCACAACTGCGCTTGACAGCGCACCGAGGGGAGGGGTTGAACGGTGCATTGTGCTTGTCCAGAGTGGCCTCGCCCAAGGGTCTCGCATTTTTTAGTGCCCCAGTACCGAAATTGCCCGTTTCAGCTGTAAAGAAACCTCGGGAAGGTGGGGGCTGACGGGTTCCACGAACCGGAGTGAGCGGAAGTGGGGAACTTGTGCTTGCTATCCGCTGTGCGGTTGGTGCGCCAGGTGAGCACCCCGACGAGTCCGGCGCGCTTGCCGTTCCGCTCTGGGAAGTGAAGGCGCGCCCGGCACGTTCTCTAGCGTGAAACCCGCATCGCCAAACAGGGCCGCAAACCAGCAGCAGTCCCCGGAATCCCCGCAAGGCGCAGACGGGGTGGGTGAAGGAAGATCGAAATTCGCACATAGCTACGAAGGAAAGCCCCCAAAGGTGCCCGCTAGGCGCGGGGGGGGGGGGGGGGGTGGGGCTCGCCGTGGCCGTGGCGGGAGGAAGCGTGCGAAGGCCTTCGATGCCCAGCGCGAGGTAACAGTAGAGTAACTTGATGGCCCCTTCGGCGAAGGAGCCCCCACCCCGCGACTTCCATTGGATCATTTAGGGCTGTGCACTTGTGTTGGGCAAGGATTGCCGTGCCACCCCCGGCTTGCACGGGGACCGGAGTGTGCTCTGGGTCCGGGCGCCTTCCAGGCGTTCGCAGGCCTTGGGGGGGCTCCGCCTTCTTTGGGGGGTGGGGCAGGGGTCCGCCGGGGCGGCTGGCGGCGCGGGTTGTTTGGCGTTGCCCTGCGCGCCCCGCCGCCCCCTGAGCCGCGCGTGGCCAAGTATTTCCTCCGTGTTTCCCATGCGCAAAAAAACAAGTCATTAGTGCTTTAACGGTGCACACTATTCGTGTTACCCTCATGTGGGAATAATTTCTTCGCCCTTCGCGCTTCATAACATACGATATGTTTCGATGAGTTCATGATGTGTGTAGTTTTCATTTTCGGCTACAGTATAGTTTGCATATTTCTCTCACTTCCGTTCCAGTCAACGTGTCACCAGGCGGCATCGCAGCTCCCAGCTTGGGAGGAAGCAAGCCCGCCGACAAAACCACTTTGCCCGGCGGGGTTGAGCACATCACACTCTCTACACGGACTGCGCAACGAAGGTCCCCGCCACTAAGCGTAAGCACACTTGCCACGCTGCAAGAGCGTGCCACGGTCTGTCTTGCGAGCAGCATACTGTCTGCGTGTGTTTTCTCCCAGAAAAAGAATACTGGAGTTTTGTCTGACCAGTGTCCCGGCGATGTTACCCCTCGCCACAGCTAGTGGGACGAGGCCCGGTCCTGGCCAATCGATTGGTTAAAGAATAAATGAGGGCCATGAGCGTAGCGAAGGCGCGGCGAAATGTGTCCCCTCAATTGTGGAGGAATATTGAAGAAGAGCATGCGACTTAGCAGGAGCTGCCAGCTATCTACATCACACTCTTTTCATCTCACCACCTCTTCCCTCTTCAAACCGAGTCGCGCGACAATCCGCGTTCGCCATCTGGATGTTGGCCACGTTGTTTGAGCTGTCACCTCAGGACTCAAAGCTGTTTATAGGCCTTGTATGGCCGTGGAACAGCCTGCACGCGCGACGGCGCTGCGTGTGTTCTGCGTTTGCTTTTCGCTGACCAAATTGAGCGCCAGAGCATCGACCACGCTGCGGGGATCGGTGACCACCGCCTACACACACGCCGTAGTATGTACATCCACACCAGCCCACCAACTACCAGAACTGCCGACCACACGATGAGGGCATACTCAATTCGCAGTGGACCCGATAAGCTCGTACACACCTCGAGGGTTGTGTTTCGGTGAATGAGCAAGTTATGTTGACGACTCTCGATGATGTCAGCAGCGCGCTGTGGGCCACCGTATGCGGCGGCGACGGCGCGAAGCTTGTGCAGTTGCCGCACCATGGCGTCATGGTTCTTATCGACAGTCGCAATAGCGGCGACGACGCCGGCGCGGGTGAAGGCTTTCGTTTCGCTGGCAGGAGTGCCGATGCCCGCCTCCTTGACGCGCTGGCAGACATCCGCCTGATCGGCAAAGAGTGGGAAGCCGACGACCGGCACCGCCGCCTCGACAGACTCCAGCACAGAGTTGTCGCCGCAGTGCGTGATGAACATGCGCGTGTTCGGGTGCTTCAGAACCGCTACAGTCGACGGCAGCCAGGACGTAACGTAGAGGCGAGCGGCCAGCGGCGATGGCCTTGTTGATACAGTGCGCCGCTTCCACACTATGCAGAGCGGGGCAGCTTCAATGAATGCCTCCTGCAAGCGATCCTCCACCTCCGGGTCTGGCAAGCCGAGGGTGCCCCAGTTTGCGTAGATGACACCTTGCGAGCAGCCGTCCATGAAAGTGGCGAGGTCAAGCGGCAGGTCCTGCCGGCGGTAGGGCTGCCGCTGATCACGAGTGTTCAGCGGGCCGACCTGGTGGATGTTTGGACAGAGGGGCTGCGGGATGTCAAGACCCCACAAAATGGGAGCGATAATTGGGTCGTACATGGCCGCCAGGTCGTAGCTGTCCCGCAGCAGTGGGACGTCATTGGCGGCGCGTACGCGGTTGAGGTCGCGCACAGCGCTGGCCCCGGAGACGGCAACGACGAGCTTGAAGGCAAAGTTAGCGATGCGGGCACGAAGGGTCATGTGACGCGGGAAGCCCAGTCCCACAGCTGGCAACATTGCCTGCAGGCCAACGGTCAGCTGTCCGGTGAGAGGAAACACGTTGATCACAGGAAGGTTCATCTTGCGGCCCACGCCGGCGCACACGTAGGTAGCGATGTCGCAGAGGAGCGTCGTGAGGGGCAGAGTGGCATGGACGGCCTGCGCCACCTGTATGTAGTCTGGCAACGCTAACTTGTGGTGCTTGAACATGTGGTCAAAGAGCACCTGAAAGGACATGAGGGTGGAGATTTTCTCACTGGTAATGGCATGAAAGGCGCGCTCAGTGAACACTTCCTTGTAGGGTGGAATGACGATACACTGAACATCGAGCGGGCCGTTGCCCTCTACCATCGGCTTTGCATACGTCGCTGCGCTGGTGTTTGCGAGCACGAGCGGCGCTGTGTGTTGGCTGTGTCGCAGCAGCGTCTCACACCACATCGGTTTTTCCACCACGCATGTTACTGTGTGACCACGATACGCCATCTCTTCCGCGATTGCCCAGAGGGGCTTGAAATGACCCCACAACGGTATACTCATGACGACGACGTGCAGGCGCGGCGCCTCATCAGCGGCACGGTACAGGGATGGAGCCGACGGAGCCATGTACCACGGCATGGTCACTGAGGCTGTGCCAGAGACACTAGACTCTTCATTGGCGATTTCCTGAGCTTGCGACACGGGCGGTTCCCATGCCGTGAGCACGACGAGCAGCGGCAACATGAGCGGCAGGGACAGGACCGCCACCCGAGTAAAGCGTGGCGCTGCCTTCATGAGCGAGGCAGCGAGTTTGGCTCGTGTGAAGGACGCGAGGCTCTTTTCTTGCCGGGCCTCCCTTTCACAACAACAAAGGCAAAGGGGTTGGAGATGCGCGCGGAGGGGAACGACAGGGGGGGGGGCGGTGGAGCGGATGCTCCATCAAACGTGGCTGCAGTCACTCCCCCTCTTGTTTTCTTCACCAGGTGGCTATGTTAGCTTTTCCTGGAAGGAGAACGAGAGAGGCAAGGAGGCTCGGACACAAGAGGAGAACAACGGGGTGCCTGAGCGAGTCTATTCACGATAAACAGGAGGGCGTCGACCCTGTGAGGGATGTGCGGATGCCTGTGCGTGTGTGTGTGTCTGTGTGTGTGTGTTCGTACACGAAGTGAAATGATGCGTTGGCTTGAGAGGCGGCCATGGAGGGGAGGAAGGGGTGAAGCAGATGAGAGCTGAAATGAGTAAGTCGATAAACCCATGATGGGCGAGTAGGGCCGACGGATGCGTGTCACTGTTAAGCCCGGGTTGGGTGAGCGGCACCCACTTCATGTTGATTTGCGCATGGCCCGCTGACGCTGCCCCGCCTGTGCCCCCCTCCCCATGGGCGTGCTCTCACACGCTGATGACTCCACGCGTGCTCGAGCCACCCCATGGAATGCACCAGGTGGCGACCAGCACGATGGGTGCGGCTGTGAGGTGGTGGCGGGTGGGTAGGACTTGAGCCAGGGGCCGTGCTCTGATGACTGAGCCGAGGCAGAGCGGAGTTTCACCTGTGTTGTATGGCGGAGGATGGACAGGTGTGTGTGTGTGTCTCTCTCTCTGTGTAGCTTCTCCGCTATTGTTTGGCTTATGATGATGACCGGAGTCGCGGGTTTCGCACACTTCATGCGTATACCCCCCACACCTGTGCTGCACAGGCGGTCTGCAAACAACGAGAAAAGTGAAGTAGAAGGCGGGGGGGGGCCTGGGGAGAGCCGCCGTGCCATCGAGGAGGACAACAAAAGTGAAAGAAGAAAGGAGTTCGAGGAAAAAGAGGTGAAGTGCCGCACAACAGCGCCACGAGCACAGAAGAGAAACGAACAAAAACATCCCACAGGAGACGCCATGAGAAGCTCCAAGAAGCAAGAAGAGACCACCCCACCACCACCGCCTCAGCAGCCGCACAAAACACACCATCATCACCGCTGCCACTACGAACACAAGGGGGCCACGAGAGGAGCGACAGAGCTTGTGCGTGTATGTGTGTGCGCAGGTATGAGTTTATACATGATGTCTTTGCTTGCGAAGCCGGCGTATAAGAGTGAGTGTCAGAGAAGCGTAGAAGAGTATCTGTCTGGAGAATAACCGAAAGGGGATAGATGGGAAATGTGAGGAGACGAAAAGGAGAAAAGTACACGAGAGGAGATGCATAGGGAGATGCGGGAGACGAGGAACGACTTCGAGAGGCTGAGCGACACCCCCCTCTCTCTTTCTGTCTTTCTCCATACACACACACACACACACACACCCACACGGCACTGTTCCCATCGCTGTATCCTTGCGCGTCGGTGCCACGAAGAAGAGGCAAAGAAGAAAAACAAGGCCTGATACGACCACACCACAACGATGGAGATGAACCAGGAAGGAGGACAGCTTGACGACAATGCTAGAGGAGAGACCGAGCGCTGCACTGACAAGCGCAGCTGTGCAGTTGTCGTGTTTCACGTGGGGAGACGACACTTGAGCGTGTTTAGTTACCTAAACTGCTTGCTTGGTTACCAAGACCTTCGTGTCATCCCTTTCACGGCCACTCCTCCACTGCTGCTTTCTCCGCATGTCGATGTGTATCAGCGGGAGGCCAAAAGAGAGAGAGAGAGAGAGGGATAAAGGGAAGGAAGACAGAGTGAGCGAGCAAGAGAAGAGACCGAGCGGAGAAAGGGAGCTCTTGCTCATGTGTGTGCGTGTGTGTGTGTGTGTGTGTGCCGCTCTTCGTGCGCGCTGTGCTGGGGTGCGTGAAGTATGGGTTGGGCAGACGGACACACAAAGAACAGAGCGGAGGAACACATCAGAAGAGAGGACGGAAGACAAAATACAAATCGAAGAAACACGAGCGGGAAGCGGGGCGAGGGGGGAGGAGGAGGAGGAGGAGGAGAGGCGAGGAAAGCGTCTCCTCCCCAAAAAGGAGACTATCGAGTAAGAGGGACACACTCGTTGCACTGGAGATGGTGGTGTGGCGCGCACGGGGAGAGAAGGTGTCGCAGCGCTGCCATGCGTGATGAGAATGTAGAGAGGCAGAGAGGAACCTGAGGAAGGCGGAAGAGGCTGAACCGCAGGAGTCTGCGATGCAGACACCGAGGCAACACAACGACGAAGGTTGTGACGAGAGGGGAGGGCGATAGGGTACAGTTAGCACTGACACACACACACACACGCATACAGCTTCCCATCTCTCTCCACATTACCACGAGTGCCCTCTCCCAAAAGTTGGCAGGAAAGCAGTGTGCTTAGCAGGACCTGCCACTGTCGTCGATGGCGGCCGCGGCGGCGATGGCCTGCGTGAGGTCGGCAAGAATGTCCTCGATCTGCTCGATACCCACCGACAGTCGGATCAGGTCAGGTGGCAGTGTACGCTGTTCCTTCGGGATGGAGGCGTGGGACAGGAGACAGGGCATTTCTATCAAGGAGTTGCAGCTTCCGAAGCTGACGGTAAGCTTGAACAGCCTGCAAGCCCGCACAAACGCGTTGGAGCGCTTGACGCTCCCGGTCTCGATGGATAACACGCTGCCAGGGCCGGAAGTCTGCGAGCGGTGCAGGTGGAACTGCTCCTCGGTTAGGGAGGAGATCTGAGGGCACGTGGCGGGGTTCAAACCAGCGTAGTGCAGGCGCAACACGACATGTCCCTGACGCGACAAGAACAGCGCTACCGCAATGGCGTTCAGCTCCTGTTTCTCGACGCGGATAGACAGTGTGCGGATGCCACGCAGGAGCAGCCAGCAGTCAAACGGGGCGAGGGCGTTGCCCTGCGCGTTCTGCAGAAAGGCCACCTGCTTCACATCTTCCTCGGACTTCACGCATATAAACCCGCACATGGTGTCGCTGTGGCCGCACAGGAACTTGGTGGCGCTGTGGATTGAGTAGTCGCAGCCGAGGGCGAGCGGGATGCAGCGGAGCGGAGACATCATGGTGTTGTCGATAGACACCTTCACGTTGTGCGCGTGGGCAATCGCACAAACAGCACGGATGTCGACAATACGCATCAGCGGGTTCGTGGGGCTCTCCAGGTGCAGCAGCCGCACCCCCGGGTTCTCGACGAGCGCCTTGCGCACCGCCTCAGTGTCCCACACCGCCACAAACACAACTTTGATCCCAAGAAGCGAGGTGATCTGCGTCAGGAGTCGGTGCATGCCCCCGTAAAGGTCGCTGCTAGCAAGAATGACGTCGCCAGCCTTCAGCGTCGTCACAAGCGTCTGCAGTGCCGCCATCCCAGACGAAAAGGCGAAGGCAGCGTGGGCACCCTCGAGATTGGCAACGAGGGTCTCGATGGCTGTTCGAGTTGGATTGCCGCTACGACTGTAGTCGTACGGGCCGAACTCCTCGATGTCGGGCTGCACAAAGGTAGCGGTTTGGTAGATGGGCATCGAACTCGGGCGATACGGGTCGTTGGGACAGCCATCGAAGATGACGACCTGAGTGCTGGGGTGCTTCGCCGCGTGGTCAAAGTGCGGGCGCTTTGGGTAGGTGGGGAGTTCGCTGTAGTCCGCTTCTTCTGGGAACTTGTAGCTGACGGGAAGCATCGCTTGCTCCAGGTACTGCCGCTCCTCCTCCAGTGCCGTCAGGATAGTGCGGTTGATGGAGGTTTTGGCTGCGCTGATCGCGTGCATCATATCCATCTGGGACAGTTTCTCCCTGAGGAGATGGTTTTCCGCCACGAGCTTGGCGATCTGGCTCTCGCTCTTGCGACAACAACAGCACTTGTCCTCGTTGTAGTGATCTGGCCCGGCAATACATTGTGTGGCGTCGTCGTGTGGGCTTCCATTTGGGTCATGATGATGTAGGACGAGGAGAAAGGGACAGAGAGAGAGGAAGAGGAGGTGCGGCAGTGATCGATAACTACGGCGGGTGAGGTGTGGGAGTCGGCACTTGGCGGAGCCAAGAAGATGGGAAGAGCGATGCTGCTGAGTGGATCGCTCTGGGTGGCTTCGGCGCACACAGAGAGAAAGCGTGAGGGAGGAGGAAGAGGGGGGGGGGAGGCGATGGAGATTGATGAGGAATGGGGTGAGGGAGAAGTGGCATGACCAAGCATCCTCAAAGGGGAAGGTGATGTTCGATGCTAGTTGGATTCCTTACACTGCACGTCTCGAGAAAGAGGCAGTGGTAGCAGTGGTGGTGATGAGTGTATCCGTAGGCCGTCGCCCCAACCCACCATCGGTCGGCGTGTGTTGACATTTCTTCTCTCTTTTTAAAGATTTGAAAAAGACGCGTGCCGGGGCGGTGGTGACGCGCAGACACGTTTTGTGAGTGTGTGAGGGGAGTACGGATGTGTCCTCGTCACTCGCCGCGCGCTCCCTTCGAGAGGGAGGAAGGTGTGTGTGTGTGTGTGTGTGTGCTGGTGGGCGGTGTCAACAAGAACAGCACCAAGAAGAATCGTAATAATGAAATGGAAATAAGCGACCGTTTTACCGGCCACCACGGCGGTAACGGACAGAACTCTCCGAGACATGAAAGAGAAGCGAGAGGAAAAGACGACAGCTTCTCCGTTGGGCGGCACACACACACACACACACACACACACACACACAGACACACACCATCGTGTCATCTGGGGCTCGCTCCCACTCACACTAGAGAACAAACGAAAAGGGGGCATCAACAGCGAGGCCATACGGCTACTTAACAGAATTTTGCCTGCGAAAAGTCCATCTCGGGGTGCGCCTCCATAAACTTGCGTAGCATGTCCTGCTTCTTTTGCTCGTCGGAGGTGGGCCTGCCCATCATCTTCTGACGCTGGTCGTACATCATCTTCTCCACCGTCTGACGGGTGTCGCTGTCGAGATCGTCCAGCTTCGAATTCTCCGGCATCACTTTCTGCAGGTCGATCTCCGGATCGCCCTGGAAGATTGTTTTCCACCACTCCATTGAGTTTGCCTTGTAGAGGGTCACGACAACGGTTTTGCCGTCTTCGATGGTCCACATGCATTCCTCAGCGCGCACCTTGCCGTACAGCTCGCCGTCCACAATGGGTGATCCCCCCTTCATCCCAACCAACAGCCGGCTGCTCGTGATCACGACATTCACTTGCTTTCCCTTGACGTTCGCCGCCGGCAGCGGCACGCGCACCTCGGCCTCCTGCAGTGACTGAGAAAATATGTACTTTTCGTAGGCGAAGCCGTTGGCGGCGGTAGGTGGCAGTCCGCGTGGGGCATCAGCTGTGTCGGCAAAGGCCTCCTTTGCGTCTGTCTCAGCCTGCTGTGCTGCCTCCTTTCTTGCCTTCGCCTCAGCGACTTCGCATTGCGCCTTCTCGAGTTCTAGTTTCCGTTGTGCGGCGTCCTTAGCGGCCTGCGCGGCAGCTGCGGCATTTACTTCCTCCTCGTTCTCGAGCACCTCCACTCGAGAAGAGGTGCGCGCCGACTGCTGCTGCTGCGCGGCCGCCTGTGCTTCTTGCGCCTTGCGCTGCTTTTCCTCAGCTGCAGCCAGGTAGCGGTCCATGACCTGATGCACGCTGCGGCGTGCCATGTCAGGCTGGCTGAAGAAGTCGGTCTTTCGGCTGAGAAAGGAGAAGAAGGTGTCAAGGATGCCGTCGATGCCCTCCTGTTGCTGCGCAATCGCGAGGAGCATCGAATCGAAGCGTTCGTCAGGCATTGCGATGAGGGGGTGGGGAGAGGCGTGTAAAGGGGTGCGTCTTGGGCTGAGTGGCGAGGCGACGACGGTGTGTGTGTGTGTGTGTGGTGTGTGCACGGTATGCCAGTCTTTATGGGATTAAATCTGGGAAAGGTGATACACGAAAAGAGGGAAGGCGGACGTTACTGTAGGAGAAGCACGCACGCGCTCACACCGTGTGTGCGTCTGTGTGTGATATCCAGACTGAAGCCTCTAGGGGACAGGGAGAGGATGGACTCTTAATGAACGGAAGCGTGTGCGTGTGCGTGATCGAGATGGTATCCTGACAGCTCAACGAGGGGACGAGACATGTAGAGACCAGGACAGTGTGTGTGTGTGTGTGGTGGGTGGGCGCAGCATCGAAAAGGTTGATGCACACAGAGAAATGAGTGAGCAGGAGAGCAGAGAGTGAGAACGCGTATATATGTGGGTTGAAGTTAGCAAAGTAGCCGATGATGTCCCCTCCACCACACTACAACACAGAGGAGATGGCTGCAGCTGGGATGTGCATTCCGCTCAACTCAAGTTACAGGAGTTCACCCATGAGCCTGCATATAGGAGTCTCTGTTTCTCTCTCTCTGTGTGCGCGTACACGTGGATTCTCTGAAGCAGCAGGTGAACAAGAAAAACCAACAATCGCAGCGGCACCCTTCCTTCGCCATCTCACACGCGCAGTGTTCCCTGCGGTGCACCAACACCCCCGACAGAGCCCTGCCAGTGCGTCCACACGCCGCGTCAGAAGCAACAGCTCCTGCTGATGGACCGATTCACGCCGAGGGCCGAAGCAGAGGGGGAGAAAGTCAACCCCCGCTCCCACTGCACACCAGGCGCTTGTCCACAGGTCCTTCCACTTCAGCTCTGCCCCTCCCCTCCTCCCTCCCAAACGCCCGCAGCGCCGTCGCGAGGACGGTGTTTATGTCGCCCGTCTCTGCTGTCACTCAGCCAGGTGAATTGCTGCTGTGAAGCGTTCTATCCTGTCGGGTTAGCCATGGAGTGATAAGCAGGACGCAGATCACGTGGTAGGCGTACAATGCCACGGAGAGCGACAGACGCACACTTTGACGGTGAGCTGTCTCACTCCTGTTCCTCACGTGCTGCGATCGCACCTCCGCGGTGGTGTAGAGGAAAACGTTGTCCGTTGCTTAGGGTTCCTCTTCGTCCGAGAGCTGCCACTCACAGCGTTGGTGGTGATCGTGGGTGTGCATGCACACGTGCAAGCCTCGCCAACAGCGCCGTCAGCAGTACTGGTGCTGCACCTCCGCAACGTCACCTAGTAGCGGCAGAGAGATGCTGAGGCGGTCCCTCGGAATGAGCAGCGACACCGGGAGTGACTGCGCCCCCACTGCAGCTGGAAAAGGCGTGTATAGGCATGCGTGATGGCGACACTGACGTTCACAGCGCGTGGCGAGGCGACGTGAAAGGGCCAAAGCAGCTAAGATGGCAGCAGCGCATGCAGACGTCCCTGGGGGTGCGCACGCGCCTGCGATATCACATGCTCTAAGCAGAGGTGCTGTACCACTGCGTTGGAAGCTGTTAGGTGAGGGGGTTTCCGACGACTGCTGGGCATCAGTGACACAAAGGATCGTCGCACTGCGCAGAGTGCCAGGCGAGGCCACTGGCGTTCGACCTAGCTTCGAAATCGCCGCCGCCACCGCTGCAGGTGCGACTCGCCATGCTCCAGTGCGGCAACTCCGATCTTCCTCTCGCTGCAGCTGGGGGCTGTGTCTGCGGTGTCCAGTTGCGATATTGAGAATGAATGCCAAGCACAAAAGGTGCGACTGGCAGGCACGATTGGGCGCGGATAGCTGGTCGTCATCTTCTTCACCGCATCCGTGGAATGGGGGTACAATGATGCACCCCTCGAGGATGTGGACCGTCAGTACCAACCAGGCGGTGGCGTGTGCGTTATCAGAAGTACATCAATCGGTGAGGGGGCAACTGTCGGAATCATCGGTGCTGACAAGACCCACGTCTCACGGACAACCGCCACAGAGGGGTTAGTGACGCCCCTTGAGAAGGGTTGTAGCTCCGTGGTGGGGTGTGCGTCGCGTGAAGGTGACCGCCGTCGAGTGAAAGGGTGAGGTTGAGGATGCCGTGAGCCCTCTGAGCTTCGTCCGTTGAGGTGAAGGGAGGTTTGTGTCTGTG
Organism: Leishmania lainsoni; assembly: GCA_003664395.1. Lineage (NCBI taxonomy): Eukaryota > Euglenozoa > Kinetoplastea > Trypanosomatida > Trypanosomatidae > Leishmania > Leishmania lainsoni. The sequence goes on along the minus strand of RAIA01000052.1, from coordinate 143,372 downwards.
TCTTTGTGTATGTGCCAGCTGCACACGGCGGGTTGGCTTTGACAGCTCTCTCTCTCTCTCTCTCTGCGACTTCCCACTAGCGATACAAATGGGGGGGGGGTGCGTACAGAGAGAGTAAAAGAGAGGGGCGAGGCAAGGAGGAGGGGGGGAGAATGGTGGGGAGAAGTGCAAGCAGAAATCAAACCCCTTGTGATGGCTCGATGAGTCGGACCCATTATCATCCGCTCACCCTCTTCAAGTGCACGCACGAGACGGGGGGGGAAGGAGAACGATGTATGAGTGCGTTGCAGAGGTGAGCCCTGCGGGCTACGGTAAAACAGCAACACAGACGTGGCTACTCGCGAGAGACAGCCGCGGAGGAAGAGATACAGAAAAGGGCCGTGGATATCGAGAGGGACAATTAAGGTCTGTAAGGAACAACTGCACAACCCCCCCCCCCACACACACACACGCACAAAGACACAAAAGGGCATCGTAGTGCTGAGAAATGGTGCGGACGAGGCGCGCAGCTGCTTTGGTTGTGGCAACCGCTTGCAAGGCAAGAGCCGGTACATACCCCCCCCCTGCCTCTTTTTCTGGCTGTTGACATGGCATTGACCACTTCAGCAGTGGGAGAAGTCGACAACATCAGTGATTTCCTCTGCAATCCACTGCGACACCCGCTGCTTGACCTTTGCCTGGTCCTGTTGCTTGTAGAAGAGAGGCTGCTGGAACTCCTTCATAAGGTAGCTGCGGTCTTGCAGGAACTCGTGAACCGAGGAGATGCCAGTCATGCCGCCCGACCACGGCGTGCATCCCACGGCGTCGTCGACGCCGAGGCGGACGTGCACGCGTGGGATCTGCATACTCGACAGCTGAACACCGTCGCGGGAGTGCAGGAGCACTGTTGTGGGGTTATTGACGACGGAGTTGAGCTCCCGAAAGAGCGTCCGTGCCTCAATGTCACTGGCACCGTAGCCCCGCATGACGGGCAAGTTTGTGCACCGCCCAACAGCAAATATGTTCGGGTGGTTTAAAAACTGCATGAGTGTGCTGACACGGTAGTGGCCGTCCATCGTCTCGTGCTCGCGCAGAATGTTCGGCAGCGTTCTCGACCGGCCTTCCAGCGCATCCCATTGGATAGGCCTGGGAGTGTCACCTGTCAGCGCAAAGACGTAATCAAAGTTTTCCTCTACCCCGTGCGTCTGCACCGCCCCGCACTCCTCCACCTCGTCCCGCTTGCCGTAGTACACCTGCTGAAGAATGGACTGCTGCCGCCGCCCCTCACTCTGTAGCGTGTCGTAGTGAATTCGGTATTGATCAGGAACGACACCGCGGGGAGGCCAGACAGTGTTCAGCAGCGACCGCCACCACGGCATGTTGATTGTGGCGAGCGTCAGCGACGACTCCGGCGCCGCCCCACTGGAGGTGGGAGGGGCCACCAGCTGACCGGGACAGGGGTGTCGCGTGGGTGAGGAGGAAGAGTCCACCTTCTCGCCGTTGCTCGGCAGAACCACACCGTCCACGTCCGTCACGCGGCTAAGCAGGTGGAGATGCATATTTGGGTTCGACAGCAGCTTTTCCTGAGCGTGGCGCCGGCACACACCCGGGAGGCGCGGCAGAAGTTCAGCTCGCTGATGAAACAGATGCACCTGCAGGTCTGGTCGGGTACTAGCCAAGTCGTGCGCGAGGGATGTGCCGGCGGGGCCGCCACCAACGACGGCGACCTTCTTGCAGGACTGCAGAAATTCGTTAAAACGCTTGAGCTCCTGCACCCGGCCAGAGATGGTGCGCTCGCGAGTCTGAAAGGGGAACGGCTTGCGCTCTCCTGTTGCGAGAAAGAGAAGATCGTACGGTACGGTGCGGCCATCGCGCAGATACACCTGCTGCTCATCCACGCCGGCCACGGTGCCCGTCACAACGTTGCTGCGCTTGAGGTAATAGCGATGCAGCACCATCATGCGTCGGCAAGCTTTTGGATTCACGTCCTCCTTCCACGGGTTGGTGATGATGGGAATAATGTCGTTGGTGAGCTCGTAGAAGTTTTTCTCATCGATGTGCGTGACGTCAAACATGCTGTCCAGTTGATAGGCCATCTTACTCCCAGCGTAGCCGCCCCCCACAATGACGGCGCGGATGGGGACAATGTCCTTGCTCGGGTCCATAATGATGGACAGCGTCGGCGGGTCGAGGGCCAGGGAGACATTCGTAGGGCCGCGGTGGTAAGCTGAGCAGGCCGAGCCTACCAGACCACTAACAAGAAACTTCCAGAGCATCGTGAGGCTTCTGTGCAGAGATGCTGAAGGGGGAAGGAGAAGGAGCGCGGCGTGAAGAAGAAAACGAGATCGAGAGGAGACGGTGGAGCACCGGCTTCAATGCATCAGGAGGGACACATCGCATTTTGACGAAGGAAGTGCATCACCTCTCCTCCCACGTACGCACGCGCGGATGTGGTGATCACTGCTGGCGACCTGGACTCGTCCCCTCCCCCCTCACCACAGGCCACAAGGGCCAGTAGTGGCGGCAGTAGAGCATCACGAGACAGCAGCACAGAAGATGGTGTTGGCACTTGCCACCCCCTTCCCTGTAGTCTTTCACCAACACGTCAATACACCCCACTTGGGCATACCACGCAGATACTCCGATATGGACTGCAAAAAGAGGAAGGGAGGGAGGGAGGGAGGGAGACGGCAGCAGCGATGCGGTGCGTGTGTGCTACCTACTTGGCTTTCAGTTGTGGAGTTTAGTATTTTCCTTCATAAGCACACCTCTGCGCGCGCGTGTGTGTGGACATGCGAAGACGCGCCTATGTGTCGCATGCGCCTGTCCGTCATCTTCCTCGCCAATACCCCCTTCTCCTTTCACCTCTCTCCCGCGACGCCTGCACCTGCGCCTGGCGACTGTGTGAGCCACTTGCTTGTGTTCTCCCTCTCATCTCATTGAGGTTTGTGGAGAGATGGGGAGGGAGAAAGAGTCGAGATGCACGAAAGTGGAGGCCTCACTCGACGACGCGCACCTTGGTGAGCAGTTGCACCACCGCCATCACCTCTTCGGCCACGCGCAAGAGGTAGGGGTCTTCTCTCTCCGCCAATAGCGTGGCGTACATATCGGCGCCGTCATCTCTTGTCGCCATCGTTGTCGGCGGCTTCAATGATGCGTCGCCTAGGATTGCCGTTCCGGCGCATGTCGTATCGACGAGCGCTGAGGTAGATAGATACGCGGACGCGGCAGCGCCCCCGTACATGCGCTTCCACTCACGCAGCAGCGCAGGCAGGTTGATCTCCACCTCCACTTCGAATGTGGCGGTCTGCGTGTCGCTCCGACGGACGCGCTCTGCTCTTCTCTCCGGAAAAAACAGTGCTGGTGTCGGGATCACCGAGCCAACACCGAACGTGGTCGTACCCGTGACCGCCGCGGGTGATGAGGGCGCGCCCACGTCCGTGTCAAGGTAGGAGCGCATATTTGGGGGTGGGTACCACCACACATCTTGGCTGAGGGTCGATTGCGTTATTTGAATGGAAAAAAAAGGCCCCACCGGAATGCACATGCGCGAACGGAAGCGCGACGCTTTCGCCCTCTCGTTCGTTGCATCCGTCAGCTCAACCGGAACAGTCGCCTCCGTAGAGAGAGCAAAGCGCACGTCAGCGCACCAGCCTGGGCAGCACATGTCCACCATTGCCAACCGGCTCTTGGTTTCGGCGACAGCACTGTGATACCGTGGGTGAGGGACAGGGGATTGTACAGGGGCGCCTCAGAGTTCAAGGCGGGTGCCTTAACGCTGTCTGCACGCATAGTGGGGGCCACCTCGTGTAGCCGCTGGTAGCGACAGCGCAGTCGTTTCCCATTGGAAAGAAACACGTGTACATCAACTTTCCCGCTTTGTGGGTCCATGTCGTGCCGCGCGGCAAGGCCCGCCTCTAGCAAGGCTATCTGCATCCCGTAGAGTAGCGGTTGTGAAATGCCTGCATGAAATTGGTAGATATTTCGTGCTGTCTCATCAATCAAGGCTGGCGATGCTACAGCAATGGGTATGTCTAGCTGACGTGCACGAGTGTGCGCCAGGATGCTGCCGAGTCGCACCTCCAGCTCGACTCTTGTCAAGGAGGGTGCGTGGTGCTGTTCTTGTAAGCCGCGCAGGAGTACACGGGCCACATTGCGAACCAGAGGGTCCCGGTAGCGCGGCACGCGTTGCAAACCTCGCATGTATGCAGGGGATTGGCAGGCAGCTGGGGAGAGGTGTAGGGGATAGCGAGAGAGAGGTCGATGTGATGGGGCCACACACACACACCGATGGACACTTTTCTCGTCTGTTGGTTACATACGCGTGATAAAACAGCTCTGAGGGGGCGAGAGGTGATGAGAAGGGGAAAGAAATGAAATGCACACTCATGCTCAGGAGTGGGAGCAGCAATCTGTGCTCACTTCTTGTCTGTCCCTCTCCAACACTCGCACGTGTGTATCTCTGCTGAGCGTTGATGGAGAGCGGAGAGGTAGGGGTGGGGAAGAGATGGAGAAAAAGGAGAAGGCTGTATTTCTGCTTGTGCGTGTAAGTGCGGAGTGGCAATACGTGCGAGGTGCACCTCTTGTCGACCCGTTTCCATGAGAGAGAAAGAGAAAGAGCAGCACCCTGCCCCTTCTTTCCTTCCATTCATGCGTTCATTGTGTGCCTCTGTGTGTGCGTGCTGGGGTTCGTGATGTGCACAAGTCTGAACTTCTGCGCGTTGTTCCGCATTCCTGGCGCAGTGGGAAGACCTCCCGCACCGCCCTCAGACTCCCTCCCTCTTTTCTCAGCGGAACGAGTGGTGGGAGAAGAGGGAGAGGGAGGGAAAGAGAAAACAAAGATGGGGTCTGGGCGCCTTCTTCTCACGCATTCCCCCCTCTCTCTCTCTGTGTGTATGTGTGTATACTTTATTCAAGTTTGAATTCCTCTTGGTAGTTCGTCCCCCGTACTCACTCGCGCGCTGAGCACACGGCGTCTCGTTATCCTCTACTCCAGCCAATACGTGGACGCAGCTCAGGTGAGAGGGACAATTTAGCGGGAGGTGTGCGTGTGGTGTGTGTGTGTGTGTGGTCCACGAAGGAGAGAGGAGGAGGGAGAGAGACTTCTATGATCTCTATCAGAGGCGCGCTTTCAAAAGAACCCGCACACGGGATAGCCACGCAGCCAAATCTCTATTGCGTGCACATACACCGTAGTTGTGTGTGTGTGTGTGTCGCTTGTCTATGTGTGGCTGCGCGGGCAGTGATCATATCCTGCGGACTACCGCCACCGTCCCTCTTTGCCAACCAGCCGCATACACACAGGCAAGGACACGCATTCACCCACACACACGCGCACTCCTGTCTTCTATTACTGGCGTTGTATAGCTACCCCGAGGACTTGGAGGTGCGTGTGTGTGTGTGTGTGTGCAAGGGGGGGGGGGTAAAAGAGGGAGGAGGGGCACCGCATCTCCTCGTCGCTTCCTCTTTCGGGTTTGCCATACCTCCTTTCGGTCTCAGACCACGGAGTGGCTAATACTCGTAGCGACCAGCAGCGCCGAAGCGCGAGCCACTGCTACTGCTACTGCTACTGCTACTGCTCAACATCCGGAAGGGCTTGACAGCCCCGGACACTGCTGCCGGCGCTGGCACCGGCACGGTGGCAATACTCGGCACTGGAGCTGGTAAAGACCAGCTATTGACACTGGTGGTGTTACCGCTGGTGCTACCTGCCACAACCGGCACCGGGAGGGACGGTGCGTGAGAGAGGGGAGCGTTTGTCATGCGAAGAGCTTGAACGGACGTCGGGTGAGGCACGGAGGGTTCCGGCACTGTGGCCGGGGGCGGTGGGCTGTTGTGCGTGCTGCTCACAGATGGCGATACTGTCGAGAGTGGCGCTGTGTATGAGTACTGCGGCGTTGGGCTGCTGGTGTCGTGTGCGGCGGGCGGCGGAGCAATCGGGAGTAGCGCTGGCGTCGGAGCTGCAGGCACAGAAGTGCGAGAGGAAAAGTACGACCCTACGCCGAGTCCGGGGGAAGAGACAGGAGGGGCAAGAGGGCCGGTAGAAGTCGTCGATGGCAACGGAATCGGTGCCACAGAGGTTGATGTCGCCGTTGCCGTCGCAAGTGTGGCACTACCAAGTACGCCTGTGCTTGTCAGGGTCGATAGGGTCCACGGTGTCGTGCTGATGTGCGAGAGCGAAACGTCTGGGGGCCCTTTGCTGACCGCACGGTGCGGAGGCAGTGTTGAGGTGGATGTGAGGCTGGAGTTGGTGCTGCTCTCTACCCTGTGGTGCGGTTTCGGATGCACCACTGGCGGCTGAGGAATAGCTACGGACGGCGTGGGAGTTGGAGCTGCAGGTGCGCCGGCTTCAGTTATGGCCGCCGTGGTGGGAGAGGGTATCGGGATGACGGCGGTGGATAAGCCTGGGGCTGAGGGTGTCGAGGGCTGAGCTGCTGGCGGCGGCTGCTGAATGCCGTAGCTTGATTGCGGCGCTAGAGAGCTTGACTGCAAGGGTGATTGAGCGGTAAGCGAGGGCATTGCTTGGATCAGCGGCGCCGCTGGGGAGGTTGATGCAGGCTGCGTTGAAGACGACTGTGAGTGCGAGGGTGGTGACACGGGGGAGGGTGCCGTCACACCTGTCGTATAGTCACGCTGCTGCTGTTGTTGCGGTGGCGGTGGTAGTAGTGGTGCTGGGGGCGGTGTCGACGGCGGTGTGAGAGAGGGGACGGCTGCGGTGGTGGTGGACTGTTGCTGCTGCTGGTGTTGGCGTTGCTGTGCGTTCTCCAGTTCCGCTACCCACGCAGGCCACACACCAGCGGGGACGCCAGTAGATGCAGTGATGCAGGGACCAGGGGCGGACTGTGGAGGTGACGGTGGTGCTTCGCTGTGCACTGTTGACGCTGCAGACGACTTGCTTGACCTCAGCGCTCGTATCTCAGCCTCCAAGTTCACCAGTTGGCGCCGCAGTGCGTTTTCCGAGGCCTCACGCTGGCAAGAGAGGTTATAGTTCATCATCGCGCTGATGTCCGGCACGACCGGTATACCTTGCAGATGCTCTGGAATTGTGTTCACTGCGCTTTCGGTTGTTGTCGCAGACGGCGCCGCGGTCGCACTCGAAAGCGGCGACGGCGGCGGCAGTGAAGGAGAAACGAGCGGGTGCAGGCTTGTACTGGAGGGCGCCGACGCTGGCTTCTGTTCCTGTTGCTGTGGTGGCGGGGATGTTGGCTGAGACCGCGAGGCACCCAGCATCATAAGTATCAGGTTCTCACGCTGTTGCCGCTCCATCACCTCTTTGTCTCTTTCTAACTGTTCCACGCGGTGGCGAAGTTGCTGGAGCGTCTCTGCATCCCCGGCGGCTGCGATGCAACCACCAGCAGCAGGTGGGATGGAAGACGCTGGGTGGTTGCCGTAAGTTGGGCCGCCGCCGCCGCCCGCGATTGGCGGCGGGGGAGGGGTGGCAGTGCTTGCGACCGGCGAGTTTGTCGACCCCGCTGTCGTGTTATGCCTCTTGCGCAGGTGCGACTGCATGGACTCGGCCTTGTGGTACTCATCCCCGCAGTACGGGCAAATATACAAAGCCGCCGGGACGCCGGAGGCAGCAGCACCACTGCCGGTCACCCCGCGCGCCAACGCTGCATGCACGTTGTACTCGTAAGCTAACAGCGTGCGCCGCTGCGTCTTGGCCTGCTTCTTGAGCAGGGCGGTCTCGTCGGAGAGCCGCTGGAGAAGCATCTCCCGCTCGTGCGCAGTGGCCTGCTGCCCCTCCATACGGTCGTTCAGCTTGGCGTTGATGTTGGCGAGGATCTCCTGTGAGTAGACCAAGTACTGGATCACCACTTGGCAGAGCTGAAAGAGGTGCAGGATGTGGTCTGGCGTGAGGAGGGCAGCCTCATCGCGTGTCACACGGGAGAAGGCGATGTTCTCGATGATGCGCTGCAGGGTGCCCACGTTGGTGGACTTCATCAGTCGCTCAACATCAATGGAGACGAGGATGCCCCAGTCAAGGCGCTCGTTTCCCTGAACAAATTGAAAGGCAGTGGTGGCCATCTTCTCACGTGAGGGGGTTACGTGTGGTGGTCCACCTCCACGCTCGTTTAGGGCAGGAGTATCTGTAATACTTCTATGCCTTTGGCTATGTAAGCGAGCGCCCAGGTGCTTCTCTCTCCTCTCTCTGTCGAAGAGGTGATGGGTAGAAATCGGCTTTCCAAGCACGCAGGAAGAAAACGCTTTCACACAGATACCCCCACCCTCATCTACAGCCAGCTGACCTGGGAGCTATTGCACCGCTAGTGAGGTAGGCAAGCACGTGTCCTTCGGCGCTAGACTTCTCTCGGTCTCCTCTCGTTTGTGTCGCGGTATGTGTGTATGTGTTGCTCGTTTTGCCTTGCACTTGCAACGGCGACGCTGATGTCTGCCAGTCGTGCGGGTCAGCGAGTAAGAGGAGGAAAGGAAAGGCGCAGAGGGAAAGAGGGGTGTCCATCTAGTGCGAAGGTCGTTGAAGAATGCTCAGGGAGGCCATGTGAGCTGAAGTAGTTGCAGCAGAGGGCCACACACACACACACACACACACACAAACGACAGGAAGAGGTCGCTGCTTTTCTCACCTCCACAATAGCCACCCACTAATGACCAACGCCCACACACGCGGATGCTTCCGAGTATATGTGCATGTAGGCCTCAGTATGACGGCGTCCATCGTTCCTTAGTTCGACCACATGAGCAGACCTCGGTGGGCATGCACAGGGACAAGATGTGGGTGGTGGTGGTGATGTGGTGGGAGAGAGAAGGGAGGGCCTGGGGGTGGAGAGCGAGGGGAGCTCAACTCACCACATCACACCCCTGTCCATCATACGGAGACTACGACACACACACACACACACACACACACACACACAGACGCGCACACACATACACACACCCTCCCACACATACGTACGCGGCACGGACGTGGGTACGCTTTGCCTTATGTGGGGTGTGTGTGTGCGTGTGTGTGCGCGTGTGTGGCTCAGGAAAGCGAGAGGTCAAAAGACAGTCGAAAAGGAGCACCACCGCCACCCCGCCAACAACGGCGTGTCATTCACCACTTTTGTTTAGGCGACCGCCTTTGCTTAGTCGTTTCTTAGGGAGAAATGTGGGACAACGAAAAGAGCCTGCGCGGCAGTGCGAGAGGCGAAGGCGAGGAGGCGCGGGTAGTGGGCCCATGCACTCGGCGCGTTCAGCAGCACCATTGCCGAGACCATCCGCTACACCACCCCGCCTTCTTACACTCTGCGCTACCGTCGCCCTACGAGGTAACAAAGGAGAAGACGCCGGAGTCGCGCTCAAGCAACTGGACCATGCGCGACGTGCCCACCAAGCGGTTCAGCTCGTGGGTGTCATAGCGGCAGTAGAGTGTCATTGTGAAGGCGTTGGGCGACGTCGACACGAGCCTGTTTGCGAGGGACGCGTAGTACTCGGGGAACATTGGCGGGCTGTAGAAGAGGAGCGCCTCTGCCAGCTTCACAAAGTAGCGCTTGAAGTAGTAGAAGCGCTCCGTCACGAGCAGAACCGGGCGCTCGAGGTCAGAGAACTGACCAAGAGCCTTGCGCTGCTGCTTCAGCGAGGTGTACTCGCACAGTGCCACGTAGCTCTCACGGTACTCACGGTGGAGGTAGTTGCGCACGCGCACAAAATCGAAGTACGAGGGAACAAAAATGATGACGCGGACGTCGCGCTCGGCCATGGCGTTGATCTTGGTCTCGTACACCTGCTTTGTGAAGAACTCAAAGCGGTCCTCGTCGACGGTGGCGAGCGAGCCTGGGTCGAAGCGGATGAAGTGTTGCCGCACGGGAACCAGCACCCGTGACAGCACACCGGGGTCGGCGCGGCGCTGCAGAAGAAGTTTTCCTGAGTTATTCAGAGATGCTGTGCGGAAGGTGGCCAACATTGTCGCGTTGCAAACATCAGTCGACACGATTGTCTGGCGGTGGCGGCCGCTCTTGCCTTCCAGCACCCACGCATAGACGCGGCGCAGATCAGAGAGGCCGTGTGTGGTGTCGGTCGGGCGCTTGTTCAGCAACTCCAGCACAGCCGTGACGTGCATCCAGTTTTGTTGAAAAAGCATCTGCGCGTCCTCGAGGAGGCACACTTCGATGGAGGAGAGGGAGATGAGAACGTCACCGTTCTTCTCGATACGGCGGCGCAGGCCGAGCGGAGAGCACAGGAGCAAGTCGCTGTTGAGGGGGTGCGAGTAGACGTGCACCCGCTCCGGCTCCAGCCGCAACCCTACACAGAAGGAGTCGTCAATGTTGCCCTCGAAGGCGCGCTGGTAGTCGCGCGGCCGCCGCTTGAAGGTTGGATCGACGGCCTCCTCAATCTCCGTAAAGTCCTGCTCGAACATGGCCAGCTTAGGGCACCTGGACGGGTCGGCTTGCAGTATGGACACTAGTGAGTAGACAAACTTGTAGGCGTGGTTGCGCAGTGGGCACAACACACACAAACGTGTCTTGCTGAAGCCACGGTCGCGAAGCTCGAGCTCCTGGTCATCGGTGTCCAGATCGTGCTCTTGCTGCTCGCTGTCAACCTCACAGCAAATTTCATCAGCCTTCGTCATTTCCTTCTCTGGTTTGCTTTGCTGACTGACAGGGGTCTTGCCTTTCGTCTGCCGACCCCGGTTTCTCGTAGAGCTCCGCTGTGTGAGCCACTTTGCATCAGCAGAGGAGGCGTTGCTGTCCAGAGTGCCTCCGCTGTTTCTGCGTGGCCTCTTCCGCTGGTCACAACAGCGACGCCTTCTCTGCGCCTCCTGGCGCTTTGCCAGAAGGGTGTCATGCGCTAGTACGACAGACCGGGCCTTGAACCAGTGATTGAGTAGATGCAACGCAAAGATTTCGCGCCGCGACTCGCTGTTCTGCCAGCAATGCAGTGTGTCAAGCAGGTCCGCGTAGCCTTGCAGTAAATCTAGCAAGCCACGCTCCTCCGCGGTAAATGTGGGTACGTTTCGGCGTGCACGGAATGCCGCCCACTTCTCCCACAACAGAGGATGGAGGTACGGTGGGCACTCCGTCCATGGTTCTGCTGCCTGAGGTGCTGACGGCGGTGGCAGTGACGCAGCACACCGCTGTACATCAAACGGCGCGTGCAGCAGGTGCTGCTGCGCGTGCGCCGTGGCGAGTACTGCAACGTTCTCCGGGCGCACTGCGGCGATCTCCTCCGGAGAGGCGAAGAAGATGCCCAGCTCCTTCTTATCTTTAGTCGTCTTCAGGCGTTCAGCGGCGCGCGCCTGAAGACGCTTATTCGACTCGGCCAGCAGCTCCAACGCAGCATGCGGTACTGGCAGTGGCTTCAGCGGTGTCTCGTCAAGCGCGCCGTGCAAATCGAGATGGTACTTGCGCACCCACTCATCCCTCTCTGTCAACACAGAGCTGCTGCTGTTGTCCTTCGCGCCGTTAGCCTCACCAACAGCGCCGCACTGCCGCAGGATAGAGACAGTGCTTGGGTTGAACTGGAAACTTTGCAGCAGAAGGCGCTCTTGTGAATCCGTTTCCCGTTCCTTCCCTGCCGCCGCGTCATCGTCTTCGTCATCGACATAGATATCCTCCCGCTCTTCACCCTCCTCTTCATCTTCCTCCTCGTCGTTGTACATCATCGCATCATCGAAGAGATCCGCTCCGTCATCGTCATCGTCGTCTACTTCTTGAGCGTCTCCATCGCTCCTCTCGAGGTCGAAGAGCGGATTGTCGTCGTTTTCATTTTCCTCATCCTTGCCGACACTGTCGTCGTCATCGTCACTGTCGTCCATGTCCATGAGAAGGTCTGTGTCAACGACGTTGTCGGCGTCATCCGTCTCCTCCCCAAGCTCCGTCACTTCCTCACCATCCGCACCTTCGTCGTCGTCGTCGTCGTCACTGCTGCCGCTGACATCACCCAAATAGAGTCGCCAGTCTTCACCGTCCACACCCGCGTCGTCCTCGTCGCCGCACGCGGCGCTCGCTTTCGCTTGGGCACACTCATGACGAGCGCGACGCCGCTGCGGAGGTGGGCGGCGGTTTTGCTTGCCTTCAGTCGAGAGCGATTCTCTCGCGTTTGCATTGTCACTGTCGTCATCTCCGCAGCTGTTCCCTGCATCTGCCACTTTCTCATCCTCGTCGGCGTTAGTGTCATCGCGGCGTGACGCGGATGTAGGCTGCCAGCGGGAGCGGTTATGCGATGCGGCTTGGGGGTCGGAGGGCGAAGTTACCCCTAACATTTTCCGAAGTCGGCGCAACGACTTTGTCTGGCGGTACTCCTCCGCGTCCGAGTCTGTCGATGGTTCGTCGTCGCTGGAGCTGCTTACCTCCGCGAGCTGCTCCGCCTCGCGCTTCGCCGCGTACAGCTCCACCCGCTCATTGTGCTTGCGGCGCCTCTCCTCCTTGGATGCACCCTTGGTGCCACGCTGCTTGCGTGAGGAGGCGCGCTTCTCCTTCGCCTTTAGCCTCCGGAAGAAACCGCTGGGCCGCCCCATGAATTGGTGTTTTTCTCCCTTTCTTCGTGGGGGCCTCTCTTTGTGTGTAGTCGATGGCGTTGATGCGCGCCCCCAAATGTGTGCGCGTATGCGTACAGGAGGGTCGTGCGCGAGATGGAGTGGAGGAGAGAGGAAAGGGGGGGGCGGGTGGGGGAAAGGGAGAAAGACGGGAAGGGTTTCGAGTGGAGGAGGAGACCAGGAGCGTGTGTGTGTGTGTGTGTGCGTGTGCGTCCGCAAGACGTAGGTGGGCGAGGTCCACTGGAAGAGAAAATCGGGACCCCCGATCTAACTACTGAGGCGCACCAACACTTAGCAGAGGTACTCGGGAGGTGCTGCCCGAGTCCCCTGCCCCATCTTGCGTAAACGTTTACTTGTGAGGACGTCTCTAACTGCTCTCGCAAGAACGGGGCTGACCCCGGGTGGCACACCACACGCAGAAAGAGAGATGCTCCTACGATTCTTGCGCACTTGCTGCCGTCATTGCCACCGCTGCCGCCAGCGCACGTTGCTGTGCATTCACGGTCTCGACGGCGCAGCGCAAAACGCGTCTGTATGCCTCCTGGCACTCTCGCAGGGCACTAGAGGGGCACTCACTGAAGTAGTAGATCGGATCTGGAGGAGAAATATCGGCCTCTTCTTCTGCAAAGTTGGATGTCGGAGATCCTTGCTGTGGCGCAGCTGCTCGCACTTGTTGCCTCCTCCTTCGTTTACCGTCTATCAGCACCATCTCCCACGCATAACTGCAGCTGTCCACTCGGGCGGCTTCATTATTTTCACCACCGCGAGTCTCCTCAGAGCCACTTGGCGAGGTAGTGACAGGCTTCCGTGTGAGAGACACAAGGGCCTCGAGAGTGCCTTGCGCTGCGGGCACCGCATCAAAGGATACGAAACAGCCCCGCGTTGCCTCCTCCTCCCGCTGCGCAATCGTGAAGCCGAAGGCGGCCTCGCGAAGCGTGTCGTGAAGGCGCTCGCGCACCTCCTCCAGCTGCTCCAGCGCGGCGAGAAGGGCGGCATCTCGTGGTGCTGCCATCGACAACAAGGATGGCTGTGACTTCGATCGACGTGTAGTCTTTCGTGGTGGCTGTGAAAAAGGACCCCAACGTGCCCGTGCGTGCACACCGGCACACACGCACACGCGCATGCACAGTCCAACACGCGCATCACGCAAAACGGACAGTTGAGGGAGAGGGGAGGGAAAATGTATGATGTGTGGAGGGCGCCGGTAGTGGCGGAGGGGGAAGCGGAGGGGCTTCTTAACAACCGTCGAAGGTGCGAGAAAGCCAAGAGCATGCATCTGCGAACACCTAGCCGCACTCTTACTTCCACTACTTCGCCGTGCAGGCGTGGGCCCAACGTGAGCATACGCACACGCACACACACAATTCTGACCGCACCACCACCTAACCGTTCTAGAAACCCACTTTGGAAGCGGCATCGAAGCAGTGCTTGCCGATGCGGGCTCTGGAGAGGGCGGTGATCTACCGATGGCGTTCATCTTTTCTTTTCTGTCTCTACTTCTTTTGATTTTCACTAGAGTGTGCCATGTCCGGACTATTAGAGCTCACTGGTGGTTCGTTCGACGAGCAGAAGTTCACAGACACCACACACACACACAGACAGAGATACGCCAGGGCGAAAAGCATACGTCCTGCACTTCTACTGCGAGTATTTCCTTGCCATGATTCTCTCTTCCTGGTGCTCACGGCAGCGAAAATCAAGAGGAAAGAGAAGGAAACGGGAAGTACACGCTGACAGGGACGCAACTCCATCCTAACTATGCATTTTTCCTCAATTTCCTCAGCCCGTCCATTCTGTCACTGTGCACCGCCTAAACGCACACCACCCCCCGGCACAACCACGCGCCTGCCCACTCATCGGGGCACGGCCCGCTGCCTCAAGCTCTACCCACCCACCCCCGCACCACTAGGCAGCGAGGGTCTGGCAGGATGCGCTCGAGTCACGCTGACACTATGCCCGCCATACGGGTGAGACAAGCCTGCTCACTGCCGCAGGCCGCCCCGACGCAGCGCCGTCCAGGACCTCGCCGTCGACACCAGTTGCGATGCATCGTTCTGACCTCCCCACGCTGTGGGTGCTCGACGCCCTGCCCGGCAGCTGGGATGGCTGGGCATTGGCAGGGATAGAGGGGAGGAGTTGCGTGGGGGTGCCACGCGCTGAGGGATGCGCCCCCCATCATTGTGTTTTTTGCTTCACATGAGTGCGACAGAGGGGAGGGAGGGTTTCAGTGACCGGTGGGCAGAGAGTCACCACGCCAGACGCACGTTGGCAAAGGCAAGCGACAACGCCTCGCTTCCCCCGCTCTTTGTACTCCCCAATGTCCCCCTTCCCCGCTGCTCTCGCTCTCCTTCTCCTCGCGTTCATCTCTACAACAACCCCCACCACAGACCCATGTATGTGTATACCTACACATGCACATAGAAGCCCTTGCAGGCTGTGGTGGAGGAGAAGCAGAGGGGGGTGGGTGGGGAGGGAGACAACATATGCGTAGCAGCACTTGGAGGAGGAGAGGGGAAAGAGGAGCGGAGATGAGGTGATGAAGGGAGTCGGCTGCGGGGGAAAGTCAGACATTGGGACCAGCACGGACACAGGCAGAACAGAAGAGAGCAGAGGGGAAAGGGGAGGGGTGGGGAAGGAGTGATCGCAGAAAAGGAGAAGAGACGCACATCTCGGTGGACACTAAAACCAGAGCGTGGGAGGTTGCGGTCGTGCATATGTGCGAGGGGGAGGGGAGGGAGGAATAGCACAAAAATTACGTTGCTATGAAATCGCTTCAGCAGACAAAAGAGGAGCTCCATGGAAAGAGGAGGAGTTGTGGGTGCGCGTCTGCGGCAGCACGTACAGTTGGGGGGAGGGAGGGGGCGGGGGTCCCTGTAGGGATAGCAAAGTCAGCAAAGAAAAACCCCAAAGGGGGCAAGAGGGAGGGAGAGGCGGGAAAGGGGCGGGAGCGGCGCCGAGGAAGGAGAGAGCGAGCGAAGAGAAAGTGAGCCAGCAGAGAAAGCAGACACACAGGAAATCAGCAAAAGGGAGGGGGCAGTAGACGAGAGGATGGATACAAGAGACGATGTGTGTGTGTGTGCGCGGAGGCGGCTCTGAAGAGAGGAAGGGAAAGAGAAAAACACAAAGGAAAAGGGCGAAAAGGTAGGGGTACAGCAATGCGGTAGAGTAATGCACGAAAGCTTAGCGAGGGCATTACATGGGAAATATTAGCAACAATACAACACCAAACAAACGTCGCAGGCGAAAGAAACACGGAGCAACGAGAGGAGAGGAGAGGAGAGGAGAAAGCGGGAGGGGTGGGGATATTGCGAGATCAGTGTCTCTGTGAGCGTGTGCCCGTGTGCTGCAAGAGAGAGAGAGAGAGAGAGAGACATGGCATGTGGATTTCAATCTCGATGCTCTTCTCCTTTCCTTCTCTTCTCTCTTTGGCGGTTCATTTTTTCGATCTAAGACACCCCTTTTACCTCTTTTCACTTCGTGGTGAGGGGCTGTCTTCGCACGCCACTACTGCTGTTGCTGTGTCCCCGTCTCTCGCGTATCCGCACTTTCAGTATTAGCTGGTGAATGCCGATTGAACAGCTCTCCCTCCTTCACCACCATCGACTCCCGCCATACAAGCCTCGACTGGTACACGCACACACATACGTACGTAGGCATGCACGCCCCAGTGCATTCACACGCAGATGGGAAAGCGAAGGATACAAAGCCACCGTGTTGACGGCAGGGACGCACCAAGGCGCAGGAGCTCCTCTTTCCCCATCATGCGCTCATCTCAACCTCTAGTCCTCCATGATATTGTACACCTCCTTCTTTGCGCCGAGCTCAATCGTCTCACCATTGCTGCCGTCATGTTGCTCATCCATATTGTTGTTGCCAGCACCGTTATACACGTTCAGCAGCTCCAATGGATTGATGGTGGTGGCGAAGGTGATCTTAACGAAGAGGGCACCGTTTTGCGGAAGGTTTTCGTCTACCACGTGGCGCTCCACCAGCGGCATCGGAGCCGACTCGCCATAGTTCTTTTCTAAGGTATAATAGGGGTTGCCATCGGCGTCCACAAGTTCGATGGTGTGTGGCGGGACGGTGCCCTTGCGGCAGAAGAGGAAGATAATATATGCTTGTACGTCCTTATGGCTGTACTTGGCCCTCACATTGGCGCTATTGCACTTGGTGTCGAGTCGCACCACAATCAGTGAGCTGTTCAGGTAGAAGCCCCGGGAGGAGTAGGGGCATAGATTCTGCTTGCTCAATTTTGGGATCTTCCACAAAACGGTTATCCTGTTGTCGTCAGTCTCCTTCTCCACAGTGAGCTTGTCGTTGTCGAAGATAAAATTCACGATCAGCGTGTCGTCCTTGCCGAGGAACTCCTTCATGTCGTTTAAATTACACACGTTCCAGTGGCCGCAGCGCTCCGAGTTCTCGGGGATGGTGTGGGCCGTTTGCTGACGCATGACCTCCTCCTTCACGTTCATAAAGATGTACGAGTACTTCGGCACTGGCGGACTCTTGAAGTGGATGTAGAAGCCGATGTTACCGACTTTGCTCAGGGACAAGTGTAGGTGAAATTTCACATCCTTGAAGGAAATGACATTCGCGCTGTCAAGGACCTCGCCGGGCGCGTGGCTTGAGAAGTTGTAGATTGTCCAGGTGAAATTCCGCCCCGTGTAGTCCGTCGGCTTGAAGATGCCAACACGATCTTTGCCAAAGAGGCCCATTGCTACTCAGGTGTGTGCCGTGTACTGTACGTGCGCACGTGAGAGAGAGAGAGGCTTGGGGGCTCGGTTGTGTCTGTGGTCACAGCAAACTATCACAGCACACACAGGAATAAGGCAAGGACAAGAGCAGTGGAGGAAGGGGGTAAATGGCTGATGGCGGCGGTGGTGATACAGAGAGTGAAATGAAGTGATGGGGAGTGGGAGAGAGAGAGATACTGCATGTGTGTGTGTGTGTGTGTGCCGTGTGCGCGTACGTATCAGTGCTGAAAGGGCTTCATCCGTTGCATAGGAGTCGGTGGAGAGGCCATGCAGCGGTGGATGGAGAAGAGGGGCGACTCTCCGCAGCGCGCACTTCCCCATCACCGCTACGCAAAGGCACACATCAGCGCACCACACTATACAGAGATGCACGACAAGCATCGCTGCCCCTTACAGACGTGGGAGAGGGGTGATCTTGTTTTTTTCCTCGATTTCCTCAGCCCGTCCATTCTCTGCCACTGTGCACCGCCTAAACGCAACACCCACCCCCCGGCACAACCACGCGCCTGCCCACTCATCGGGGCACGGCCCCTGCCTCAAGCTCTACCCACCCACTCCCCGCACCACTAGGCAGCGAGGGTCTGGCAGGATGCGCTCGAGTCACGCTGACACTATGCCCGCCATACGGGTGAGACAAGCCTGCTCACTGCCGCAGGCCGCCCCGACGCAGCGCCGTCCAGGACCTCGCCGTCGACACCAGTTGCGATGCATCGTTCTGACCTCCCCACGCTGTGGGTGCTCGACGCCCTGCCCGGCAGCTGGGATGGCTGGGCATTGGCAGGGATAGAGGGGAGGAGTTGCGTGGGGGTGCCACGCGCTGAGGGATGCGCCCCCCATCACTGTGTTTTTTGCTTCACATGAGTGCGACAGAGGGGAGGGAGGGTTTCAGTGACCGGTGGGCAGAGAGTCACCACGCCAGACGCACGTTGGCAAAGGCAAGCGACAACGCCTCGCTTCCCCCGCTCTTTGTACTCCCCAATGTCCCCCTTCCCCGCTGCTCTCCCTCTCCTTCTCCCTCGCGTTCATCTCTACAACAACCCCCACCACAGACCCATGTATGTGTATACCTACACATGCACATAGAAGCCCTTGCAGGCTGTGGTGGAGGAGAAGCAGAGGGGGGTGGGTGGGGAGGGAGACAACATATGCGTAGCAGCACTTGGAGGAGGAGAGGGGAAAGAGGAGCGGAGATGAGGTGATGAAGGGAGTCGGCTGCGGGGGAAAGTCAGACATTGGGACCAGCACGGACACAGGCAGAACAGAAGAGAGCAGAGGGGAAAGGGGAGGGGTGGGGAAGGAGTGATCGCAGAAAAGGAGAAGAGACGCACATCTCGGTGGACACTAAAACCAGAGCGTGGGAGGTTGCGGTCGTGCATATGTGCGAGGAGGGAGGAGGGGAGGAGGAGGAATAGCACAAAAATTACGTTGCTATGAAATCGCTTCAGCAGACAAAAGAGGAGCTCCATGGAAAGAGGAGGAGTTGTGGGTGCGCGTCTGCGGCAGCACGTACAGTTGGGGGGAGGGAGGGGGCGGGGGGTCCCTGTAGGGATAGCAAAGTCAGCAAGGAAAACCCCCAAAGGGGGCAAGAGGGAGGGTGAGGCGGGAAAGGGGCGGGAGCGGCGCCGAGGAAGGAGAGAGCGAGCGAAGAGAAAGTGAGCCAGCAGAGAAAGCAGACACACAGGAAATCAGCAAAAGGGAGGGGGCAGTAGACGGAGAGGATGGATACAAGAGACGATGTGTGTGTGTGTGCGCGCGGAGGCGGCTCTGAAGAGAGGAAGGGAAAGAGAAAAACACAAAGGGAAAAGGGCGAAAAAGTAAGGGTACAGCAATGCGGTAGAGTAATGCACGAAAGCTTAGCGAGGGCATTACATGGGAAATATTAGCAACAATACAACACCAAACAAACGTCGCAGGCGAAAGAAATACGGAGCAACGAGAGGAGAGGAGAGGAGAGGAGAAAGCGGGAGGGGTGGGGATATTGCGAGATCAGTGTCTCTGTGAGCGTGTGCCCGTGTGCTGCAAGAGAGAGAGAGAGAGAGACATGGCATGTGGATTTCAATCTCGATGCTCTTCTCCTTTCCTTCTCTTCTCTCTTTGGCGGTTCATTTTTTCGATCTAAGACACCCCTTTTACCTCTTTTCACTTCGTGGTGAGGGGCTGTCTTCGCACGCCACTACTGCTGTTGCTGTGTCCCCGTCTCTCGCGTATCCGCACTTTCAGTATTAGCTGGTGAATGCCGATTGAACAGCTCTCCCTCCTTCACCACCATCGACTCCCGCCATACAAGCCTCGACTGGTACACGCACACACATACGTACGTAGGCATGCACGCCCCAGTGCATTCACACGCAGATGGGAAAGCGAAGGATACAAAGCCACCGTGTTGACGGCAGGGCGCACCAAGGCGCAGAGCTCCTCTTTCCCCATCATGCGTTCATCTCAACCTCTAGTCCTCCATGATATTGTACACCTCCTTCTTTGCGCCGAGCTCAATCGTCTCACCATTGCTGCCGTCATGTTGCTCATCCATATTGTTGTTGCCAGCACCGTTATACACGTTCAGCAGCTCCAATGGATTGATGGTGGTGGCGAAGGTGATCTTAACGAAGAGGGCACCGTTTTGCGGAAGGTTTTCGTCTACCACGTGGCGCTCCACCAGCGGCATCGGAGCCGACTCGCCATAGTTCTTTTCTAAGGTATAATAGGGGTTGCCATCGGCGTCCACAAGTTCGATGGTGTGTGGCGGGACGGTGCCCTTGCGGCAGAAGAGGAAGATAATATATGCTTGTACGTCCTTATGGCTGTACTTGGCCCTCACATTGGCGCTATTGCACTTGGTGTCGAGTCGCACCACAATCAGTGAGCTGTTCAGGTAGAAGCCCCGGGAGGAGTAGGGGCATAGATTCTGCTTGCTCAATTTTGGGATCTTCCACAAAACGGTTATCCTGTTGTCGTCAGTCTCCTTCTCCACAGTGAGCTTGTCGTTGTCGAAGATAAAATTCACGATCAGCGTGTCGTCCTTGCCGAGGAACTCCTTCATGTCGTTTAAATTACACACGTTCCAGTGGCCGCAGCGCTCCGAGTTCTCGGGGATGGTGTGGGCCGTTTGCTGACGCATGACCTCCTCCTTCACGTTCATAAAGATGTACGAGTACTTCGGCACTGGCGGACTCTTGAAGTGGATGTAGAAGCCGATGTTACCGACTTTGCTCAGGGACAAGTGTAGGTGAAATTTCACATCCTTGAAGGAAATGACATTCGCGCTGTCAAGGACCTCGCCGGGCGCGTGGCTTGAGAAGTTGTAGATTGTCCAGGTGAAATTCCGCCCCGTGTAGTCCGTCGGCTTGAAGATGCCAACACGATCTTTGCCAAAGAGGCCCATTGCTACTCAGGTGTGTGCCGTGTACTGTACGTGCGCACGTGAGAGAGAGAGGCTTGGGGGCTCGGTTGTGTCTGTGGTCACAGCAAACTATCACAGCACACACAGAATAAGGCAAGGACAAGGCAGTGGAGGAAGGGGGTAAATGGCTGATGGCGGCGGTGGTGATACAGAGAGTGAAATGAAGGTGATGGGGAGTGGGAGAGAGAGATACTGCATGTGTGTGTGTGTGTGTGCCGTGTGCGCGTACGTATCAGTGCTGAAAGGGCTTCATTCCGTTGCATAGGAGTCGGTGGAGAGGCCATGCAGCGGTGGAACGGAGAAGAGGGGCGACTCTCCGCAGCGCGCACTTCCCCATCACCGCCACGCAAAGGCACACATCAGCGCACCACACTATACAGAGATGCACGTCAAGCATCGCTGCCCCTTACAGACGTGGGAGAGGGGTGATCTTGTTTTTTTTCCTCGATTTCCTCAGCCCGTCCATTCTCTGTCACTGTGCACCGCCTAAACGCAACACCACCCCCCGGCACAACCACGCGCCTGCCCACTCATCGGGGCACGGCCCGCTGCCTCAAGCTCTACCCACCCACCCCCGCACCACTAGGCAGCGAGGGTCTGGCAGGATGCGCTCGAGTCACGCTGACACTATGCCCAACATACGGGTGAGACAAGCCTGCTCACTGCCGCAGGCCGCCCCGACGCAGCGCCGTCCAGGACCTCGCCGTCGACACCAGTTGCGATGCATCGTTCTGACCTCCCCACGCTGTGGGTGCTCGACGCCCTGCCCGGCAGCTGGGATGGCTGGGCATTGGCACCGGTAATACGGGTGTGCTGCTTCGTACTCCTTATTACAAAGAGGAAGGGTACCGAGACACGGTATGCTGAAAATGCCGGCAGCGGCGGTTAGATTTTACTGACAAGCACGAATGACAACTCCAGTTGGCCATGAGCCCCTTATGTAAGTACATCTCTGTGCTTGCGTCCGTTGGGTAGAGCGTTCTAAGAGAAGATGGAGGCGTGCTGCACGCTGCACACTTTGCTCAGGATACCAGACTGCGCTGCTCGTTCGACTTTCCCCCGCTTCTGGGCGGAAGAGGCTGGGGTCTGGGGGAGGGGTCGGGGAAAGAGCGTCGGCGTGGTGGGAGGTACTCGCACACCGTCATGACGGCGGTGGTGAAGGCGATAGAAGAAACCAGCAAAGCAGAGCACAAGAGGGAAACGCACACCTTCACCGCCAAGAAGAAGAGGTGGGAGGGGAGGGGAGGAAACGGCGAGCGTCATCGGTGCTCAAGGGATATACAGATCGTTTGCTGCTGCTGCTGCTGCCTCACCGCCTTCACGAAGTCCACGTCTCTGTCTTCAACTACGATGGCGCCTGGCTGTCTTACTGTCTGGGTATGCGCACATGGACGGGAAAGGGGGAGGGGGCGAAGGTGGAGGTCGGAGCAGAGCGACAGCCACGGCGGCACGAGAAGTGGTGAAAAGGCCCCCTTCTTACTCTATGTGCGTGTGTGAAGTAACCTCGGCGGTGGCCGTCTCTCTCGCTCTCTCGCTACCGTCCTCTTCCGTCGAATTGCCAGTGGCAGGTGGGCAGTGTCTCCTTCCACGCTTATCGCTACCCCTTGGTGCGCTGCCAGGGGTTTTTTCTTCCTCTTTTGGGACTTTTTGGGGGGCACATAGGGAGATGCCTTGACATGCCGACGTGGGCACAGGCCATTCTCCATGATAGACGTCTTGCCTCTCTTCCAGAGGAGGGAAAAATACACGCGCCACCACTCAACAGTACGCTCGGCTCACACAGCGCGGGCACACTTTTCCTCCTTCGTACAGACACACACACACACACACACACACACAGGCACAGGCACGTAGCCCTCCTGCAGACACACCGAGAGAGAGAGAGTCAGAGTCAAAGAGGGAGGTTAAGGCAAAGACACCGAGGCGGGAGAGGAAGGAGGGAGAAGAACATAGCGCCTCGAAGGCGCGCCAGCCCCTCCCCCCGAAACCACAAGGATAAACAAGAAAAGAGGAGAGAGAGCAACAGCGGCGTGCTGTGACTTGCTGAGCCGCAAGCGAAAGGGGGGGGTGGGCAAGAGAAGAAAAGCAAACCGCGCTAGCAAGCATGGATGCGGAGGCTGGACAGAGAGAGAGAGAGAGGGGGAAAAGCGTCTTGCGCACGCAAATAGGAGAAAAGAGGGAGGGGAGGGGGGGTGGAGGAGGAAGCGAGAACATCAGCCGCAAGAAGTCTGCGTGCGTTCTCGTTTGATTGGAGGTGCTGTGACTTCCCACATCCATCACCAAAACAACGGAGATGCCGGAGAGCCCAGGCGCACCGTAGAGCACACGCACACAACGCATGGAAATGCACAGACACCCCAGAAAGCACAGGAAAAAAAAACAGCAATACGATCGTTAGCGCGGAGCAGAAGCAGCAGAACAACAACAAACAACCCAATCAAGAACGCAGAGTTCCCCTCCATCCGCCCAAAGACTGAAGAGATGTGAGAGAGAAAGAGAGGGGTGATGGGGACAGAAGAGGGGGGAGGGGCAAAACTGCAAAGAGGGCACAGTAGGCGA
The DNA here is from genome assembly GCA_003664395.1 of Leishmania lainsoni. Taxonomy (NCBI): domain Eukaryota; phylum Euglenozoa; class Kinetoplastea; order Trypanosomatida; family Trypanosomatidae; genus Leishmania; species Leishmania lainsoni. The sequence goes on along the minus strand of RAIA01000052.1, from coordinate 120,202 downwards.
ACCAAGAAGACGGCAGGGACGTGTCGGAGCCTCACTCAGGCAAACATTCGCTACACGGATATGAATGCGTTGATGTGTGCGTGTGCATGTGTGTGTGGGGGGGGAGGGGGAAGTGGTGTAACACACCCACCAAACACACCACCACCCCTTCCTTGCTCGTTTCTCGGAGCGCCTATTCTCGTGTGCAGTAGTCGCTTGTTTTCCGCCCATCTTTTGCTGAACTCTCTGACATCGATTCTACCATCCACCGATGCCCTCCACTCACGTCCCTTGCTCCTTCTCTCACTTCCAAGCCCCGTGATGCTCCTCGCTTCTTCAAGGCCACGTGCACGTGTGCACACGGAGAGGTTACACAAGAGCGGTGCCGTACATGTTGGTTTTCTCGCGGCGCTGCGTGTAGCCGGCGTCAGCACTCACAAGGGCGGCGTACAGCTCCGGGAACGAGAGCTGCAACCCCACTGGAACTTCTGCAAAGCACACAAATAGCGTTGTCACGCACGAGCTTACCGGGTTGTAGAAGATGCTGCTCACGGCCAGCGACATGAAAAACATCAGCGTCACTGCCCCCGCATTCCACGTCACGAGCCACGTCAGGAAAGCCACCAGTAGCGCACTCATAAGGGTGAGGATGCCAATCACTTGTCCAGTCAATGAATCATTGAAGATAGCGGAAAAGGCGCACTGCTTCACGAGCCTCCAAGTTTCCTTGGCGGCGTCGATGTAGCTGCATCCGTACACGGCCACGTGGACGAAGGCATACAGATTGAAGTACCGCACCAAGTCCTCGATGCAGCCCACCAGACAGCTCATGATGCACATCCAGAAGCTGTCGCCGTCGTTGCTGCTGCGCGCCGTATCGATGAGGAAGCGAATAAAGGACGCAATAGCAGTGATGAGGGAGCCAAGGCAGAGAGAGCCAAAGCTTGTCGTGGTGGCACGCTGGAACGCGCACCACACGGGGAAGGATGGGATGCGCCCCTCACCGGCAAAGTACCACGTGGCCACCACGCCGCACACAGTTACATGCACAAGTGCGCCGAGCACCTCCTGCACCCAGAAGACACTGAAAACGACGACGATAGGGTAGACGGTATCCTTGCCGGCTGCCGTGCCAGCGAGAAGACGCAGCACGCTCGGCAGCACACACACCACCGCCGTCATGACAAAGCACCAGCTCGCGATGGCGGAGCCGAGAGAGATGATGAAGAGGCTTCGATGACGTCGAAGGAGCGATACCGTAGCGCACAGCATCGTGGCAGTGAAAGGGATCCGGTCCTGAATGAGGTAGATCCACAACAGCGGCATGAGCGACGTAAGACCGAAGAGCATTGCAGTCAGTAGCGCGCCTTGAGCGAGGGCCACACCGGCAGAGACAACGGACAACATCGACGCAACAGTGGACTGGATAAATATAAGTTGGCGGGGGTAGACAGCAATGAGGAGGAGTCCACCGTACGCGGCCAGGATGGTGGTGGCTGCCGCCGCTGCACACCATATCAGTACTCGCATGATAGGGCCAGTCATGTCAGCGTAGGGGATGACGGGGAGGGGCCGCTGTTGTACGCCTCCGCTGGAGGCACTAAACCTCCCATCCTGGCCCACAGGGCTGCCACGCCAGCCCGCAGCGCTGCCGTACGGCGCAGCACCTTACCGTTGACAGAGGTGCCCGTCGCATCCGCGTCGGCGGATACCTTTGCATAGCCCCCCCACTCGGCGATACCACCGATCACGGCGAGGTCGCGCTCGGTCAGCTGCAATTGCCACACCTGTTCCATACCCCAGAGCAGTACAATCGCGATGAGTGCCACGAAGAATAGCGCTGCCCAGCAGTCCTGGCAGCCGCGCGCGCGGAAGCGCCACAGCTCATTGTTTGAGGGACGTCCACCGGGCGTGTAGAAGGTGCATCGTGTTGCTGTTTCCCATCATGGTTGTTTCCCAACTTGGGTTTCTCCGTGTCCCAGCTAGCGTCGTCATCTTCGGAGGAATCACAGCCAACGGTGGAGGTGGTGCCAGACGTGCGACTCGTGCGATCGTCTTTGATAGCTGAGGCACTGTACACGGGGACTCCAGGGCCCAGCTCCTCCAAGTAAGGGTCTCTGTGCATCTCAGAGAAGTTACCCAGCACCAGCGGCGCTTTTTCGCCCACCACACGCGCAGAAGTGTAGGGCATGACGATACGCAGCACGCTGTGCCCCGTGCTCAGCAGTATGAGACGAACGAGAGAGAGGAAGCAGGCGAGGAGGGAGCGCAACGACGGGACGGAGCTCGCTCTTCACCCTGCAGTTTGTGGCTGTTTCAGCTACCTGTTGCGCGGAGATGAAGGGGGGAGGGAGGGATGCCACAAGCCAACAAGGCGTTGACGTGAATGGAAAAGAGGGACCTCCCTGGGCGATAGATGTGCGTGCCAACGATGGAGATGCTCGAGAGTGTGCAGGTCCGCAAAGAGAGAGAGAGACGGGGAGAGAAGAGCAGGAACGAAATAAAGAGGCTCCAGCGAAGCTGTAAAGCGTGTGTACGTGTGTGTGTGTGTGTGCTGATCAAGGAGGCAGAGGGAGGGGGTGGGAGAGGTGAATGAGTGAATGAGAGGTGTGCGTGGAGCAGACGTGAAGATACATGGGCGGGAAGGCACCCCCCACACACATGGATAGAGCAGCAGGGAGGTTCGCACAAATGTGATGTTTTGTTCTTCATGAGCTGCAGACAGGAAGGGCATTGCCGCGTTGTCCACAGAGCGGAGAGGCGAGTAGTGGTGATGATGATGGTGCTCCAGTGCACACGTCTCCGCCTCTGCCCACGAGCAGTGATCATCATTAGGGTGCGGCGGAGAGAGAGAGGGCGGGGGAGTGTAAGACCAGAGCGCCCTCTTTCCCTCTCTCCTCGTGACACCAGAGCTGCGCCTAGAGTCACCCCACAGCTCTCTCCCCCCTTTGTGTATGGTCACGGTCGCTACAGATACAAAGCTCGATAGGAGTCCTCTGTTTACGCTTGTACGAAGACTGGGTGCGTCTTTCACGGAAGATGGAGGATGATAGCATTAGCCGTAGGAGTGGGGACTATTGGTGGAGAATGAGCGATGGCCACTCGGCTCCACTGGCCATCGAAACAAAGACACGCGCACCCACACAAACAACAGCAAAGCGCACTCACACCCTTCGTCCTGCGCGCAGGCAGTCGGTGGGATTTGCAGGCGCTCGTATCCGAATGACTTTTCCTTTTAGCTCAGCGCCGTGTCAGTAAAGGGCTCGACATGCAAAGACGCCCACGTTGCAGCTGTTTGCAGAGGAGGCGTGTCGCACGGCACCGGCCGGCTTTGCCCGCTCGCTTTCGTCGTTTGCCGGGGCCTCTGGTGCGCCACTGGCGGCTTCGAACCGCCAATTTTCCTCTTTGTGGCGTCGTTTGCCGCTTCAGCACATCGTGGGGCGCTGTCGACGGCTGACTCTGGAAAGTACATCGTGTCCACATAAATGCGCTGATAGCGCCAGTCCGCGCCGATCAGGAACGAGGTTGTGGCGTGGCTGTACCCCGGAGCTGCCGGCATCGCCACGGCGGACGTAGCCGCCAAGCCATGCTGACGGTAGGCAAGTCGCATGTACAGCGCAGCGCTCGCACCAGGTGCTGCGCTGGCAGCAATAGCTTCTGGAGCAGGTAACGCAACCGCCACGCCGCCCCGGATGCCGTTATCACCGCGCAGGGTGGTTGGGCAGCTGCGCCAGGTAGATCTCCACGTCTGTGGATAGGTCCAGTACCCCTGGCGCTACCGCTGGCTCGAGATCGAGCCGCCCCGTGAATGGCGGACGGTGACGCAGGCAGTTGGTACCGTGCCTGCAGCACAGGTTGCACACCCCTCTGCACTTGCCTCGAGGCGACTCTTTTCCTTCTGTTGAAAGCAACAACGCTGCGGCCTTCACCATCGACACTTCCACAGCGACTCCTCCCTCGTGGTTGGGGAAGCTGACTACTATGGCTCCGCAGCTCTGCGTTTCCTCCACCGGCGCCACACACGATATCTTCGTCACCATCTACTGCAGCCTCGAAGTTGTCCGCCGGAACGCTGTCGCCGTTGCCGTCACTGATGCCGCCGAAGCGAGGCTGTTCAGCGTGTCGCTGCTGCTGCTGAAGTCCCACTTCGAGTCGTGCGATGCGGCGTTCTAGTGCCTCGCGTCGCTGCTGCTCCGGTGGTAGGGATGTGATGCGACCGTTGTCACTCCTTGGTCTGGCTGGTACTGCACGTGGTTCTGCGGTCCTCACTGTTGGCCCTACTGTCGGTGCTGGTTGAGGAGCAAACTGAACCGGCGGCGGTAGAGGGGTGTTCGATGCTTCTGGCTGGTAACGCACACCGACGCCGTCACAGATGCGTTGCGCAGATCTGAAGAGAAACTGACAGCAGGGCCTTGTTGCGAGAGGTGCTGTGTGGCATCACCGCTGCCAGTGCGCGACTCTACGAACGCCGCTGCGTGCACTTCACCCTCTTCGGAAAGGGCTGCTTGAAGAGGTCCCAGCGCGTGCGGTGCCGGTGACAGTGGTTGCGACTGAGGACTGCGCTCCGGTGTGTCACCAGGCAGGGTGGGCACAAGTTGAATTGTCTTTGCCTCATCATGGTGCTGCGCATCGACGACAGTGGAGGCAGTCGTTGGGGTGACATCGCTGAGGGTGCTCTGCTGTGAAGCTCCTAGTAGCGGCTGTGGAGGTGGTGGAGTAGGGGCGAGACGGGCAGCGGTCTGGCGCTATCGGCATCCGAGTTGGTCCCTAACGAGTTCTCCCCATTGTTCTCTTCTCCCTGCTCAATCTCGTCTCGATCTTGAATGACACCTTCGCCCCCTGCCGTTGCCGCCGCTGTCGAGCTGGGGGTGCCGTACATCGACGAGGTCATGCCGAACGTCAGTCCGAAAGAGGGGGCTGTCGAGGCCGCGCTGTCGCGCACTTTTAGCAACTTGCAGTTTTCAGCGCCGACTCCTGCACCGTCCTTCATCGACAGGGACGTCGGCGTATGACGAGGAGCCGTGGCTACAGTGGGCGGTGGCGGCACCGATAAGGTCGATGGCGATGGCGGTGTTCCAGAGAGGGATAGCGGTGACTGTGCTCGTACAGCACTACTGATGCCAGGGCTCTCGGCTGCATTCTCTTCTCGAGACACTGCACCCGCTGGTGCGCTTAATGAGGCATTGCCCCTAACACCGCCGCGAAGGTCGGCCGCTGACAGACAATGCGGCGGATGCTGGGAACGTACGGGCGATTGATGAGTAGCCACTGCATGAGGCGCCAATACCAGGGGGGACTCCCACTGCCCTTGCTGCTGAAGTACACATCTTTCCTCAGTGGAGCGTGGTCGTGGGGCTCCTATCAGCCGCCACACCACCGCGCTGCGCAGGGATGCCGCACCTCCGCTGCAGGCACCCTCAGGACTGGAAGTAGAGGGGGTCTGACGAGTCCGCATGCCACCTGCGGTGATGGTTTCTGTTGCTGCTGTGGATCGCCACACTACCACGGACGCTCTAAGACGTAAGGCGCGCCCCTGTTCATGCAGTTGCACGTAGGTGGGCCCTACTGGCTGCCGCTGCTGCCGTAGCTGCAGAAGCCTTTCAGGGGTGATGTATGTCGCCACTGCTGTCGAGTCCGCCAGCGTGCGGGTGCGCACTGACGATGGTGAGAGGGCGAAGTCGGCTGGCTGATGCCTCCCTGGGGCGGCATACATGACGGTGGTCGGGGTCCTCGACCTGGCTGCTGCAGAACGCGTTGCTGTCGCGTCCGATGACGCCGATTCTCGCAGCGCATGCCTGGTCTGACGTCCGGCTCCTGGCCTTTCTTCCTCTTCCACTTTGCGTACTTCTTCTGCAGTGTGTGTCGCACAGCCACTGCGGACTGAGCGACGGGGTTGCCACGATGCGGCCTTGACGAGGTCAACAGGCGCCACGTGGTGCCCCTTCTTGACACGCCGTGCCGGTGTAGCATACCAGGGCCCAGTCCTTCGTGGGGCGGCAGACAATGCAGCCCCGAGCGAGGAAGTGGATGATGACGACGCGTCGAGGGAGTTGGCTCGACTACTAGCATGCCCACAAGCTGCTTCACTGGGACCCGTTACGTGCTTCGCTGCCTGCGCATGAGACCCCCGTCTTTGCTCTCGTTGCTGCGGCTGCTGCTACTTGTCGAGTAGAATACTGTCCGTAAACCACGAGTCAGAAGGTGAGCCCACGGGCGGCCAGGACGTAGGTGGGAGGTAGGCGGTGGTGTGGAGCACGGCGGCGGGTCCTCTGGTGATGATGCGATGTATTCACAGAGGCACGTGCGCCGTCTTGAGCAGTAGCGAGGCCTTGGTAACCTGTTTCATCCTGGCTTCCAGCCCCATCTAGCGGGATTGTCCACGAGACTGCGGGCACCTTTGGAGCCGCTGTAGAGTGGTGTGCCGCCTCTCCAGCCAAGTCCCTGCTGCCCCTAGTGGAACCGCGGGCGTCGCCCTCATTGAATGGCTCTGGGCGTCGTCGGCATGGCGGATTCTGCCGCCTGCGTCAGGGAGCGGCTACTGTGCCACGCCTCTCCGAGATAAGATAAGCCAGTTGCCATGGGTCCTGCATCTCCATCGATGAGGGGCTGCTCCCATGAGTGTTGATACGGCGCGTGCGGTGCCGGTGTCACTTCGGTTCGCCGTGCAACAGGTGAGGTTATCTCACCGGTGGTGTCGGCCTGGCGCTGCAGGTACTCTGGCGTCTCGTCGCTCCTCGCGGCGCCAACAACGCCTTGGTCAGGCAGCGAGTAAAAGAAAGACTCTGATGAGGCACCTGACGAAGACATGGCGTGATCGTTCCGGCGTGACAGTGGCTGCTCCTCGCCGAGGTGAGGGCGTACCGCGAAGAGTGCCGACTCAGGAGAGCGGCTTGCAGTGCTGTAGCGTTCCCCATGGCCCTTGGCCAACGACTTCGTCGTCGTGACGGTGCTGGAGCTAGTGGTCATCGCCGTTGCAGCCCCACTCGCTGGCACTGGCCCATCGGTACTTGTGCAAGCATCGCATACGGCGGCAACGATGGCTTCGCCGGCTGCAGCACCATGTGTGATGGACGCGGCTCATCTTCGTCATTCTTACTGCTCTCATCGACGGTGACGCCATGCTCCCACACATCCAGCACCTTCACGAGTACTACAGAATCGGTAGAGTGTGCTGGACTATCTTCGTAGGCGTCGTCGCCTGCACCGTTGCGACTGTTTTCGACGCCGCCGTCACTTCCTCTCTTCACCTTAACATTGACCACCAAAGCCGCGTCAGCCTTTGCTTGTGCGTGCGCCACCCCTGTCCCTGTCACGGGAGGGTGTTCTGCAGTGTTGTCTGCTGCTGCCGTGAGGAGACAGGCATCAACGTGAACGCCACCGCTGCAGCGGCATCAACGTGCCCCATGACGTCTGCTGATCCCTCCGTGTCGGTGTTGCATATACCTGTGCTCGTGGATGGTGACAGATGCACTTGAACCGGAATGCGCCTTACAATGAACTCGTCGCTGGAGGAGCTCGCGCTGCTGATGCTGCGTCTATTCCACTTACTACCGCCGGAAGACGATGAGGGCTGGGCGTTGTCGTCCGCTTCGGTCGCTGTTGCTTTTACAGGAAACACACCTGTACTCGACGAGATTGAACATCCAGGGGAGCCGTTTCCACCATTCGCGTGCTGCTGCCTGCATATTCCTCGTTGCCACCGATCCTATCACCCTCCACTGCCATCATCGCCTCCTCGTCTCCGTCACTGCCACCCTCGTTGTCCCCATTCTCGAGAGTCCAGAAGTCGGGGGGAAGAGAAGACTGACCCTCTGGCGGTGACGGTAGTGGTGAGGGCGATGTGGATGTGTCGGCTATGTGGGCGTCAGGCAGCGCGTCAGTTCTCCCCGGTGGCGCTGGTACGGCCTTGTGCACCGTCTCGTCGACTGGCGTATCCGGGGCAGCCTCGGTGCTACCGCTGAGTCTACCCTTCAAGTGGGGGGTGGAAGGCTTATCGAAAGAGGGTGGCGGAGGTGGCGCGTCTTCCATCGCTACCGCCGTGGGCTTTGCTGCCAAGTCGGCGGTGGCCGCGTAGTCGCCATGCTTATGGCTGTCAGCCTCCTGCTGCAGTGTGTGCTCTTCACTTACGTGGACGGTCGTAGCTGCCGGTGCGGGTGTCCCTCCTGGGGTGTCAGCTTCACACGCAGCTACCCCTGGTGCCTCGATAGGTGACCCAGCTGGAGAGTTGTACATCTTCGCCGCTGCGGTGCTGGGTCCAGCACATCTTTGTGCAGCCGCCGCGGCGACAGCCTCACTACTGGTGCTTGTCAATACCGTGACTCCTCCTACGATTTCAATAGGTGAGACAGATGCTCGCACCTCGCCACCGACGAGACATGTCCTCTTGGAAGTCCCCGGTTGCTCTGTGCCGTCAACCACCGTCCTGTTGCACCTCGAGCTTAGCAGCGTGCGACCACTTCTGCCGAGACTCTCACATTGACTAACATCCGCTGCGGCGATCCCATCCGCTGAGCTTTCGTGCGAGAGACTTTCACTCGTTACTCTGCGCCTGCCGTCCCCTATAAGGCGCGGCAACTGTCCGACGAGCCGGGATGGCGAGCTGGAGAGCGTGAAGCTTGTGGCTGTAACCGTGTTTTCGTCAGCGCTTCGCAGCCTTTCCAGGCCAGCATCCGCCGCATCGCTGGCCTCGCAGAGACGAATCGAGTAGCGACTCTCAACTTCTCGCTTCACCACACTCTGCCGGTGCTGACGCTCGCGCCTCCGCAGAGTACGCAACTGCTCTGCAGCCTGCGTATTCTGCCGCCGTGCCCAGAGAAGAGTTGCCAGACACCGTCCGCCGTTGACGTCCTCTTCGCTGTTCATGTAGGCGCTGCCACCGGAGGGAGGCACAGAAAAGCCTCCGGTGCTGGCGAGCGTCAATGCTGTCAACTCAGTGCTGGCGGATCCAACCGACGACTGCTCGTGCAAATCTGTAGGGTGAAAGACACACTGTGTGGCGGGCACATCCCCTCCCACATCTTGACTCACCGTCGCATTCGATTTATGAGCATCGCGGTGCCCCTCAGAACCGAGAGGCCCCTCGCTCACGTCACTAGCACCCGTGCTCTTGCACATTCTCGAAGCATCCACCGACAGTTCGACCGGCAACGCGAGATGTCCAGCACCCGGGTTGTTAAGACTCAAGTCGTTGCTCCTGCTGCTGTGCGACGCGCCGTCCTCAGCGTCCCTACGCGCTGGCGTGGGTGTGTCGGCGCCAGCGGCGACATCGAGGCGCGGTGTTTGTGAGGCAGTCCATTGCCAATGGGAGGCTGGTGGTGGTGGTGGTGGTGGTGGTGGTGAAGTGCGTGCTTGGACACTGCAGGAGTGGACTGCATCTCGCAGCACCGGTACAGGCGCGTGCTGCGAGGAGGGTTCTCTAGGGTTGAAGGTTAATGGACGGGCTTCTTTGAGGCGCGCGGGGTCCGTCTGGTGGGGGCAAAGTTCTCCGCTGTGCAGGTCTGCAAAGAGTACGGAAGATGTACTCGCTGGATGCCTTGTCGGCAGGACGGACGGCGTTCCTGTCCCAGCGCGGCTGTCCACCGGGTGCCGTTGTCTCTCCGTTGAAGATATTTCAGCGGTGGGCGGGTCATGGTCTCGAGTGACTCGCTGCTCGTTGCTACCACAGGTGCCTTTGCAGTCCTGGATGCCATCGTGGTGGTACCAACATTGTGGCGCAGAAGTTCCATCGTCGTGCACTGCACTGTCACCAAGAAGATAATCAAGGTGGCGGAGGCGGCGGCTAAGCGGTGTGTCGTAGGGATATGGGCTGTCGCCCAGAGAGGAGTGCAGCGGCGAGAGCTGATCCTCTGCTGTGGGCGACGACGTTGCCGTGACGAGATCGCTGCTGGTATGTACAGCACCTTCACGGTGGTGGCGGTTGCTGCGGGTGTGGCGGCCGAAATATTGTTGCTGCTGAGATCGCAATAGCGAAGGTGAACGCTGTAGGCGCTCCTCGAGATCCTCCAAGATGAACTCCATGCTGCGACCTTGACTCTCATCTTGAGAGTACGTTAGGATTGAGGGACTGCGCGAGTCGTAGATGCGACGCTGTATGGCCACCGCGGCTGGCTGATCATGGGCTGCTGCAGCGCTTTGAAGCGATGACAGCAGCAGCAGCGGCAGGGAGTGCGCCACTGGTAAAAGAGAGCTCGATGCAGTTGTAGAGTTTGGCATCGACATCGCACCTTTCTCGAGGATCGTGCTGCTGGTGCTGGAGCTGCTACTGTTGCTGCAACCACGGCAGTGCAACCGCCTCATCTTTTGCTTCGACAAGTACGTGTGTTTCGTTCTTGACGAGAGAAGAACTGTGGAGTGAGGAGGCACAGCCTTTGCCTGGGCACGTGGCAGCAACGACGGGGTAGGTGCGACATAGTGTGCTGCAACTGTTCTCACTGCCGTGGAGTCTCGCGTCGGTGGAGGAGCCACAAGGGTGTTTGTCGCAGTTGAAAGCAGCTCAGCGTAAGAGAGGGGCACATTGTAGGCCATGCTCCCCCGCAGCCCTGGTTGCTCGTTAGTGGTGCGATAAGAAGAGCCGTCGTCGTGGGTGGTGCTCGCGAGGAGGAAAGCGGGGTGGGGCGCCTGATTCAGTGAGGGCGGGTCGCATCGTGTCCGTAGTGGCCGCACCATGCGACGCAGGTAGCCTTCAATGTGATCGAAGTGCTCATCGATTCTGCGATGGTAGACATTCTGCATGATTGCAGTGCTGCTCTAGTTGTGGTTGTTTCGTATGTGCGGTGGGTGATGTACAGATGGGGTGTACTCCAGGCACGGCGGGGATGGGCGCGTGGGCCGACTGTGTCTTAGCGCGCGTGTCTCGTTCGGTGCTTCCAACGGTTGTGGTGGTTACGGCGCCTGAGAAAATGCATTAAGTGAGGCGTTAGGGCGGTCCAGCTGCTGCTCAACAGCGGCAGCCGAAGTACAGCCTGTGCGTGAGCAAAAGAGATCCTCTCTGATGTGTACCCACGACCAACCGCCCACTCGCATTCGCCAGGAGCAGAAAAGCAACAGAGAGACTACAGAGAGCGAACAGCTGTGTGAGCCATCCGTTCTGGAGTTGATCAGTACGCACGCGGGTTCACCCGCCCCAAAGACACGTTGATTGATGCTTGCGTGGGAGTGCGTCTGACTCACTAGCTATGCGTGAGACTCTCTCGCTCTCTCTCTCTCTCTCTCTATCGCTGTAGGTGAGGAAATCTAGTCTCTACGCGTGCGCAGGCATCTAAGGCAGCCGCACACGGGTGGAGTTTGCTTTGTATTGTCCCACGAAATGATAAGAAAACAAAGGAAGAGTGAGGCATAGGGGAGGGGGAGAGCTCCAACGGCGTGATCATTCTCTCGCAACACAGTGGAGCTTGTGAGTGCGTGGGTGGCTGATCGGTAAACTATAGAGGATGAGTAGTGGGTGGGAATGAATGGTATCGCCCTGCTCCTGCTGCTGATCAAGGTATGGTAGGTGAACATGCCAGCCGGCGCACCCCACACCAAAAACTCGAAGAAGAGGGAGAGAGAGAGAGACGAGAGAAGAAGAAGTGGGACGAGGAGAAGATTGAGAGATGAGGCAGGAGGGGGGGGGAGGCTGGCAGATACGCTGCCCGTGGAGGTAGAGGGAGGGGGCAGAGAGGGAAGTACCGCGCACTGAGTGACCTTGAGAATCAATGAGGCATCCTCTCTTCTCAACAGGGCATCACACGTGCGGTAGTGCTCACAGCTGTTCGCAGAGATCATTTCTTCGACTTTGTAGGCTTGGCTTATACTGTGGTAGTGAGGCAGGCTTGCACTGGGTGACATGTGTCCTGCCCGCCTGCGCGAGAAGGCGGAGAGACGGGGATTGCAGTCGCACGATTGGCCCCGCAACACGATCAGCACCGCCGCCTCTTCCTTTACTGTTGTCTTTTCGTGGCCTGTTGCCCCTGTATAGGGCGTTGCTTAGGAGGGCACGACGTTACCATGCGATGTGCCAACCACGCGTCGAGGCACTGCACAGGTGAGCGGAAGAAGGTGGAGCGATAAGGAGGGGATTGTGGAGGTAAAAGGGTGGTAAGAAGAGCGAAGGATGGAGGGGCCAACACGTACACGCACACATGCAGAGATGAGCGTGCAGGGGCTCAGTCCATGGCGCTGAGTCGCTTCTCCAGTCTGTTGATCGCCACCAGCTGATCGAAGGGGCGATCCTGTAGCGGTCGTCCCTCCAGCTCCTCCACCTCCTGCACCAGCTGCTGCAGCGCCGTGTCTGTCGGACGAGAAGCGCCGGCTCCAGCCACCTTCGCAGTCACTGCAGCGGCAGCGTTCCGTGGAAGCTTGTGGGTTTCGACGGTAGACCACTTTGTTTGCCGGGGTGCTGGCGGAATGCGCTGCACGGGGGCTGTTTTGTTTTTCGCGCCGTTGCTGAGGTCCGAGTCGGAGTCGGACTCAAAGTCACTGCTATCACTCCTGCTGCTACTGCTTGAGTCGTTGTCGGAGGAGCTTCCTGACGACGTGGACGATGGGGATGAGGATGATGGCGGTGATGATGATGGCGGCGTGGACAGCGCCACACGCGCTTTCTTCGGCCCCAGACGAGCGGTGTGCAGCTTCAATGACATTGATCTCCCGCGCTTTGGCGCCTTTGCGGCGGTGGCGACCGCAGCAGTTCCCCCCGCCACCGGGAACACATCTACGAGCGGTACGTCACCGTCATCAACACCGTCCTTGTCGTTACTCTGCCCACCGGCATTGTGTGGTGCCGCTGAGGCGGTGTTTGAAGCTACGCCAGTGCCGCTGAGGTCCTGACCTCCTCTAGTTCTACAACGTCGCCCCGCAGATGTCTTTGTCGACTTGGTCGCTTCTTTGGTGCACTTCTCGACAGTGCGCTTCTTCGCCTTGGCAGGTGAGCAGACGATCCCCAGGCAGGCACACGTCCACGTGTCGGGCACCGAGTCGAGGCGCTTTGCCAGCTTGTGCCATGCGCGACAGTCATCGCACTGTACCCAGAAGCCTTTTGGCGCACGGGTGGGGGTAGGGGGTGACGCGCGGAGTGCAACCTCACTGAGGCCAGTTGCAGGGAGGCGTAGCAGGCGGCTGTGTCGGCCTCCCTCCCTTTGGCCATTAGCGCTGCTGTCGTCGGCAGTCCGCTCGCCCACTGTAAGGGGCGGTCGCAAGTTGGGAGGCACCACAACTTCCGCCTTGCTAGGAGGGAACATCGAACTCGATAATTCATCCACAAAGGGCGCCACCACAGCGTACGGCTGCTGCGTGGCGAGCTTGTCTGGCCCGGAGAGGGGCGCCTCCCTTACGTGTGCCTCCTCTCGAACCGGCAACACATCCACGCCGCGCGCCTGGCACGTCGTCCGGTTGTCTTCTTCGGCCTGCGCGTCCCGCAGCGCCTTGACACCGGTGCTGAGCAGCGCACTCGCCTGCTGGCTCAGCTCGCTCCCCGCACCGTTGTAGTCGTCGCAGTTGGCCTTCAGTGTGGTGAGCCGTTCGCGCAGGTGAGCGTAGCTGAAAAAGCGTGCCTGCACCTCCGCCTCCACATCGCACCCGGTGCTGCTGCGACCAGAGGAATGCGTCAGCACTTCCAGCAGCCGGCGGGTAATGTGGGCGTGTTGACGAACGCAAGCGCGGTGCGTCGGAGCTGTCATTCCACAAAAAGCTTCCTCGTACAGTTGGCAAAGGCTCACAGGGTCGCGAGTGCTGCGGTAGTAACCAGGCGCCTCCATCTCTGACACGGGCATGCGGAACGGGATGGACGTGGGGAGCGTGTTCCACACTATGTCCAGAACGCGAAGAAGTGACAGCGTGCTAGCCGCGGTAGGAACGTGAATGGAGAGGCCATCTGTTCGCAGCGGTGCTGCTGCAGTATCATTGTGTGCCACCGTAACGAGGGCAGTAGGTGAGCTGGTGGCTGTGTCCGCCAGGCCGCTAGGAGGGGCAGGTGTCACGCGATACGGAGGTGTGACGACGACAGACCCCGGGGATGCGGGGCACAGTGGCGACTCCGCCGATGGCGGGGCCCCGAGTGCGGTGAGTAAGGCATCAAAGCATCCCACCTCAAACGACCAGCTGCCATGGCTACCAGAGAGCAGCAGTTGCACCATCAGCCGCTGCACCCGCAGCCCCTCATACCACACCGCGTTGGCGTACTCGAGCAGCGCCGGATCGCGTACTACGCGCTTCGAAGTAGCGGCGCTTCGACGGCGCGCACCACTGTCGACCGGCCCGGCGCCGCGCAGCACCACCAGCGAGTCCCAGTGCTGACGGCGCCACGCAGAGAAGCAGCGGGTGAGCTCCGCATAGAACACGCCAGCACTGGCGGAAGCGATAGGACGCAGTGGCACCTCGAAGGCAGTTGCCTGCGACGTGAAGAGTGCGTGGGTGTCATAGTAGCACAAGTACATCCACCAGTCAAAGCACATAGAGAGACTGGGCGGGCGGGCAGCCTGCACCGTGAGTCGGTGTGCCTCTGCTGCCCTCTCTTCTGGAGAGGCAGACGGCAATGGCGGAGGTGGAGGCTCTGAGATTGCGGGCTGCGGCGCCGTTGGTTCTGTAGGGGCCGCTAATGCTGAGGACGGTCGCGCTGGTCGTGCATGGATAGGTCTTGAGACCGACTTGTGGGTGCGGTCTTGACCTGTGCATGACTGACGAGTAGCATCACCGAGCTTTGCTATTGCTGTCCTCTTTAGAGATGATACTATGCGCTTTACACGCCCTTCTGCCTCAGCGCCGTCCTTCAGCGTTTTCCGCCTCGACGAGGACTTAGTGAGTGATACGGATGGTTGTGAGGGCTGAACTGGTGTCTCAGTTGTTGCTCGTGCCGAACTTGCGGTTGACCGAAGCAGCAGAGTGCGGCTGAGAGACACTGTGCCCTTGCTCACCGAGGAGGAATCGTGCGTGCTCGAACCCGCTGCAGTTACGGCGGCGGCATGGCTGAGCGCGAGTCGCCGTTCATGAGTCACCTGGCCTCTGTTGCTATCCCCAGATGCCGCAAGCTCCTGCCACATTGGGGCGACGTCGTGCACGGTTTGCACTTCCGAGGCAGGCAGGGGGGTGAACTGAACGCGGCGCTGCTGTGGTGACTGCCGCAACGCGTCCATCTCGTGGGCCAGTGCGTCCGTTACACGCCCCGCCTCAACTTGGCGTACCTCCGTAGCGTTCACCTTGTCGCCATCCTCCTCCCCCTCCTCCACAACAATGCTGGTGAACGGCACGCGTGACAGCGGCCATTCCATTGCGAGTCGTAAATACGCCCGCCTCTTTCTCTCGCGCTGAATCTTTTCGGCTATGGGTGTAGCCGTATCTACCACTCTCGGCGAATGGGGAGGGGGGGGGGAGGGGCTTGCAGGGGTGGGGTGGATGGTTGTCTGCTAAGCCCGCTGTGCCTCAATGCGGTTGCACGTGTGCGTGCGTGTGTTCGAGGATATCGTGTGCGCACCGCCCCTCGGAAGTGATTCGACCACCGTGATCATTAAAGAGGCATAAGTCAGACAGGGGAGAGGACAAGGTACAGTGTGCATCCCAAAGCTGGCAGTGGTAGAGGCAGGAGACATGGATGTGCTAGCGAATGCAGATGTGGCAACAAGCAATGTCTTGTTTGTTTTCGGCGATCGAGAGTCCCTCGATATTTCCCTCCCATCAGCGCGGTGGTGGGAGCCGTTCACGCTTCTATCCACCAACTACCGCGTCGCCAACCACTGCAGGACATGTCCCAGCTCTTTTTCTCTCCAGGGAGTGGGCCTTTCTTGTGTGTGAGTGAGAGACAGAGAGAGAGAGAGAGAGACAACGCTTCTGCCCTCCAGCCATAAGTCAATGTGCCACTGCTGCTCGGCCTTTTCTTTTCCCTTCGTTGCCTCCTTAGCGCAAAGGTGGAGTGAGGGTCTCCAGCACGCACCGCTTACTCCTCTTCCTCTTTCCAACCAATAGTCGCCCGCTACCTCTTCCTCACGCCATCTTTGCCCTCCAAGTGACCACCACTGCGCACGCGGATGCAAACGGAGGCGGGCCGGTGCAAAGACATCCACAGATGCACTGACACAGAGCATAGGAGGGAAAGAGTGAGAGGGAATTTACTATTCTTCAGCCTGTCCATTCTCTGTCACTGTGCACCGGTTAAGCTCTACACCACCCCGGGCCCTGCCACAGCCCTCCCCTCATCCATGTGGTGCGAAGCAGCCGTCGACACGCGGCAGAGCCACGCGCCTGCCCACTCATCGGGGCACGGCCCCCTGCCTCAAGCTCTACCCACCCACCCACCCCCGCACCACTAGGCAGCGAGGGTCTGGCAGGATGCGCTCGAGTCACGCTGACACTATGCCCGCCATACGGGTGAGACAAGCCTGCTCACTGCCGCAGGCCGCCCGACGCAGCGCCGTCCAGGACCTCGCCGTCGACACCAGTTGCGATGCATCGTTCTGACCTCCCCACGCTGTGGGTGCTCGACGCCCTGCCCGGCAGCTGGGATGGCTGGGCATTGGCAGGGATAGAGGGGAGGAGTTGCGTGGGGGTGCCACGCGCTGAGGGATGCGTCCCCCATCATGAGGGGGCTGGCGAAAGCTGAACACACAGAGGTTGACCAAGGAAACATCTCGATGAGGACGTCCACAGGGAGAGAGAGACAGACAGACAGACAGAGAGCGCCGTTCCACAGAGGAGGAGGGCGCGTTAACGCGTGGGTCTGGCGAAGGGGAAAAAATGGAGGGAGGGAGAGAAGGAGGGAGGTGCCCCTGATGGACGGTGGTGACGATCGTCCTGCCAACACGCACGCATCACCCACACGGTAGCTTTCTCTTACTCGGTCGCCTATCTCCGCGGATGCCCCGTGCTGAGGAAAAAGAGTCGCTTCCCTCAGGACTGGGCAAATTCCTCCACCTCCTTCTGAATTGCCGCTACATCCGCGCGGACGGCACGGGCCTCCTTCCCCATCTTCTCCGCCACATCCAGTGCGTGCGACAGGGCCGGGTGCACCTGCTGCTTCGGGGCCGCTTTCTTGACCTCTGTGTAGAGGGCGCGCACCTCCTGAATGGCGGCCGAGACGGACGGCGCCGGCTCACCTAGTCGAGCACCCTCGTCGCGCAGCGAGTGCAGCACCGGCGCCGGGAACTTCGCCCAGTGCGCCGTGCTCGCGATTACCAGTGGTGGCACATCGGTGTCGGTGTCTGTAGACGTTGGGTAGGTGAGGTCACGGCTCAGGAGTTCCTCCTCGCGGAACTGCTGAGCAACGAAGACGGCGACGGCTGTGTGTGGATCAAGCAGCCGCGAACCGCCAGATAATTCAAAGAAACGTTTGATGGTTGCTGCGCAGTCCTCCTCGCTGCAGCGGCCAGCCGTGAAGACGGCTTGCATCGTTGTGCGCATGTCGTTTGGTAAGGTGAAGATGCCGGCCGTGTCCAGGTCGTGCATCAGCTGCCTCACTAGGGCCGTGTTGCCGTTACTCAGGAGGTAGAGGAAACGCTCCACATTGGAGGCTTTCAATATGTCGATGGACGGCGATGACGTCACCGCCAGGGTGCGATTACGAACGTCGTAGATACCAGTCTTCACGAACTCATAGAGCACATCGTTCTGGTTTGAGGCGACAACAAGCCTGCGTACGGGCAGCCCCATGAGCTTGGCAATGTAGCCGCTCAGGATGTTTCCGAAGTTGCCGCACGGGACGACCACGTCAATCGGGTCGCCGAAGACCCAGCCCGCAGGTGGGTGCTGCACATGGTGGCGGTACGCCCAGAAGTAGTAGACCACCTGCGGAATGAGGCGACCCCAGTTGATGCTGTTTGCGGAGGAGAGGCGCACGGCTGTCGGCTTTGCCACCGCGAGTTCGTTGCGCAGGGCATCGTTGGAAAACAGCTCCTTTACGGTGCGTTGGCAAAAGTCAAAGTTCGAGTCTACCGCGTAGGCCCGCACCTGCGTGCCGTCGTCGAAGGAGAGCATTTGTGTCTGTTGCACCGGCGAGACACCATGCATGGGGTACAGCACCATGACCTGCGAGTGGCCGCCCGCGTTGACGAAGCCGCTGATCGCCGCGACTCCGGTGTCGCCGGAGGTGGCGGCGAGGACGACGTACTTTTCTTTGACCTCTGTGACAGTTGCTCTTCCAAAGTAGCGCGGGAAAAGCTGAAGGGCGAAGTCCTTGAAGGCGGCCGTGGGGCCATGGAAGAGCTCCATTACGGACATATTCGTTGCCCATCGCTCTGGCGCATTGAAGGAGGCGGACCGGCTGAGCGTGTCCACTCCGCCGGCTCTGTTCGTCCTGGTCGGAGCGGTTGCCTCATTCCTCAGAAGCGGCGTCACAGGGCAGATGTCGTCCTTGTCGGACCACCGACTGCGGTCGTAGGCCTGGAGAACCAGGGGGTACAGTGTGGACGGCGTGATGCTCGCGTCCACGAGCTGCTCCAGGATAATCACCGCCGCCTCGACGTAGGCGAGGTTGCGCTGCTTGCAGAAGTAGTATAGCTGCGAGTCCGGCATTGTGGGAATCTGCTTGAGAATGTAAAGCCCTCCATCGCTTGCCAAGCCGTCGCGGACGACTGTCAGGAAGGTCGACTCCTCGGCGGCACCGCGTGTGCTAGTGAAGGAGCCGTTGATGCGCTTGTCCTTGTACGCTTGTGCAGGGGCCATTGAGTCGAGGCGATGATGCACAGCCGACACCAGCTCTGCCATCGAGCTCTGCTCCGACCAGACAAAGCGATAGTGATAGCCTTGGTAAAGTGGCTCCATGATCGCTGAGTCTTCGGTGTCGATGCACAGCACAAAGACGTTGTCACTCTCGACTTCCGCGGACCCCGCGACGCTGAAGAGTTGCGCGTTATCCACCAACGCCACGCGCACCTGCGCCTTCAGCTCCTTC
Organism: Leishmania lainsoni; assembly: GCA_003664395.1. NCBI lineage: Eukaryota > Euglenozoa > Kinetoplastea > Trypanosomatida > Trypanosomatidae > Leishmania > Leishmania lainsoni. The sequence goes on along the minus strand of RAIA01000052.1, from coordinate 101,370 downwards.
GAGGCGCGACCGATGAGGACAAGGGTGAACATTGCTGCTGCAGTGTGGACTAAGAAAAGAATGTGCGGCTCAGGTTCGGGCACTAAGGAGGATGCATAGACCCGGAAGGGAGAGGGGGAGGGACGGCGTGCCGGTAGGTGTATGGACAGAAGAGGTAGTGGTGGTGCCCAACAGAAACAGAGTAGGGATGCACACGTGTGGTTCAACGACGAGAGGATCAAGAGGGCCTGCACGATGTGCTTTGAGGGGAGGAGAGAGGGTACTGCTCGTCGATGTGTGTGTGCGTGTGTGCGCCTGTGTGTGGGCCTGTGTAGTGTAAGTAGTGGGACAGAACAGTTGGGGAGCCAAAAGGGGGAAAGAGGGATTGGTGGGGACACCTCACACCTCACGTACGCACATTCTCACTCATACCCCCCCCCCCCCCCACACACACACACACACACGAGCCAGAGACAGTGGTGGCAGGAACAGGCGGGGGAGAGAGGAGGGGGGTGAGTCGAGATAACCAACGTGCCATAGCCCTTCCCCGTTGTTCTACGCCGGGAAGGGGCTACTGGAGGGAGTGTGAGCGGTCTACTGTAGGTGACACCAAAGAGCGTTGCGGCTGGGGCCATGTAACGTCTTGGCTTACCGGCAGCATACACACACACACACACACACACACACACACCGGCCGAGGATAGCTAACCCGAAACGGATACCCTTCAAAGACGACGGCTTGGACGGATTTGTGCCCTTGGCGAGTGCACGAAGGTACGAGCGCATACAGACACCCGTAGAGAGGGAGAGCATAAGAGAAGAGAGCGAGAGAGCCGGTGACGCCACACACAGACACAGGCGGGGATACCGCTGTGAATCCCCTCAGCAAAACAGAAGAGAAGAACACACCAGCGGAGAAAGAAGAGAGAAGCAATGACGATGAAGCACACAGCCACGTACACCCACTTTAACAGACACACACTTCACCAGCTGTTAAGGCGAGTGGCGTGAGGAACCATCTGGTATGAGGGAAGCAAAGACAGAGTCCGATAACTCCATGAAGAGGCCCATAAGAAAGAGGCGGGATGGAGAGGGGCGGGCCCTCATGCACGCGGAGACGCTTAGAGGCGTGTGGCGAAGGGGGGAGGAGGGGGGAGGGTGAAGCATGCCTAAGGCACAGAGATGACAAAAAGGAAAGAGATGATGTATCGGTTGATGATGGATGCGTGCGTGCATGTGACTTGGGCGGTCCTACTTGTGTGTGGGAAGGGTGGCGTGTGTGCGCGTCTGGTATCCAAACAGGTAAAGAGAACGCAGAATGAGCAAGGCGCAAACGCATCGTAGTTGGGGGAGACATGGTATGCGCCCACCCACCCCGTCTCTTCACTGGCTTACTGAGAACAAACGATAAAGAGGCAAATCGCCATTTTTTTCCTCAGCCTGTACATTCTCTGTCACTGTGCACCGGTTAAGCTCTACACCACCCCGGGCCCTGCCCACAGCCCTCCCCCCATCCATGTGGTGCGAAGCAGCCGTCGACACGCGGCAGAGCCACGCGCCTGCCCACTCATCGGGGCACGGCCCCCTGCCTCAAGCTCTACCCACCCACCCACCCCCGCGTCCGGAGGACGAGCATTGATGGCTCGGAGGGGAGAAAAGAAGCCTCGCTTTACCGCTGCCTCCTCCCCTGTCGCACCTCGGCAACGCGCCCCATCGGGGGGGGAGGGGGAGAGAGCGGCACCAGTGCCTCCACGAGCGTGTCTTTTGCCCTTGATGGCCATGTGCACCACAACATGTCCCGTAAACAAGAAGACGCAGAGGAGCCCACCCTTCAACACGTTGCCGTTTTCCTTCCCTGTTTGTGTATTCCTTTGGAGAGAGCAGATTAAATCACGCACTGGGGATCCCCAGCATGTGCCACCGCGACTGCGTGCGTGTGTTGGGCTACGCCAGCAGGGAGAGGAGGGTGTCAATCGCCTTCAAGTACCGGAAATCATAGGCATAGTGGGCATCAGGATCGCCGCCCTGAAGCAGCTCCCTCGACTCATACGTGTATGCAAAGTCCACCATCGTCACCCGCGCTGTTGTCAGTGGGTCTTCGGCATCGTACACGAAGAGTAACGAGGAGGTGTAGAAGCGGAAGACGGTCTGCTGACTGAAGACGACACGTAACCTCTGCAGCTGCCGGCGGAACACTTGCTTCATCTCGTGGCTGTGAAGCAGAAAGGTCGACAACTCGCTCTTCATCTCGTCGAAGCTGAGAGAGCGGCACTGAAGTTTGCCGCGGAAGCTATACTGGCCCTCCCCTGCCTTCCACAGGCGGTACCCAGCAAGGCGGATGCCGTACCGCGCCGACGTGGACAACTTCGCCTTGCGCTCCTTGCTCCGCTTCTTCTCTGCGGAGGGGTGCAGGCCGTACTGGCGACTGCCCATCTTGATGTCCATGACGCACGGGTGATGGAAGCGGTAGCACACGTACTCGAGCATGATCATGCAGACCTTCTTGTCGTTGCCACTGTTGTCATCGTCGTCGTCGTTATCCGCGTCCACTACGATTTGCTGCCTCCCCCCCTGTGGCCACTGACCCGCCTCTCTCTGCAGCGCCACCGACGTCACTGTGGCTCTCCCCTTTCTCTCGCAGCGCAGCACATCGCGCATAAAGAGGCGGTGCGTGCCGTGATAGCGGGGCACAAAGGATGCCAGTAGCTGCAATGCGCGGTGCTTCTGGGTCGCGTACTGCAACTCCACAGCGCTGTCGCTGGTGGCGACTCCTTCCAAAAGCGAGGCGGCAAAGTAGCCGGCCTTGCATGGCGTGGCAGTACCGCTCACGGTTGGGGTCACGGTGGGCGGCGCCGTCACCCCGACTGCCGCAGTCTCCTCTCTGTGCTCAGCTTTTCCCTGCTTCATCACTGATGGGTCTGTCGGCGACGGTGGCCGCGGCAACAGCAGAGGATGTTGTGACGCTGTCGTGGAGCACCGCGAGTTAGCGATGGCTGCTTCATCGCTAATCGGGGTGATGACTGCGGGTGAACAGGTCGACGGTGAAGGTTGCAGCAGACCTGCTGCTTCAGCTGCCTGCCGCTGCACCTCATAGGTAGGCGTTGAGGTGCGGTAGAAGTGGCAGAAGCGCACCGTCCACCACAGTCGGGCAGCTAACTCGATGAGGTCCTTGTCCACCTGGTGCGGCGACACTGGCAATGATGAACCGCAGTGGAGCGTCCCCGCACACTTGTTGCCTTCGCCACAGCGACTGCGTTCACGCCCCCTATTTCTCTCCGACAGCTGCTCCGAGGCGAGAATGCACAAGTTGGACATGTCTTCCGCCTCGTACTGCTGGTAGGCCTCCCACCGGGCCTCGTACATGGCAGCCACATCGTCCGGGTCGGCCAAGGCGCCGTCGCTATTGTCATCGCTCTGCCTGCAACCGGCGCTGGTGTGCAGCGGCGAGTGATGCCGCGCTTTAGAGGGGGAAGAGGAGAAGGTGGAGGCCGCGCCTTCTTGAACGCCTGCGCGCTGCGTACCGGCGTTGTTGTGGTTCCAATGCTCGACTGTGTGCGGCGCCTGTCGTACGGCTTCCCGTACAAGCGCTTCTTGATAGGGCTGAATCATGTTGTAGAAGGCCTCCTCGCGGCGAGAGCAGGACTGCTTCAAGAAGGCGTTTCCCTCCGTCACAGAGAGGTGGTGACCGCCAACGGATGATGAGCTGGAAAGATCGACATGGGTAGGGGAGCCCAAGGGGGACTGCAGGTGCTTGGCAGAGGTGGCGGCAGCTATGTTGTGTGCCAGGGCTGCCACTTTCGTTGACTTCAACGTGGCGACGACGGGCATGTGTGTGTCCTGCACGGCAACGCCTGTGGTGTCTGCCGCGGTCTTATCTACTGATGCGATGAACTGCTTCTTATCGAGCTGCGTCTCTGCAGAGGGGTCTTGAAAAGTTCCCTGCACTGGGTCGGAGGCGGTGGTGTGCGTAACAGACCCCTGGTCGACATTAGCCATGCTGCTCTTCATCAGACCCGCCGCAGCGGACGCGACACGTGATGGCTCGACGACGAGGGGAAGAACAGCCATACCGCCTGATTTTATTCGCTGCTCGTTTCCCACGTCAAGGGCGCTGCTGTCGACTCCGGTGTTGTTGCCATTGCTGGTGATGACCGCACTGCCCGCCAGGCTTAGCGTGCCAGTGGGAGAAGGTGCGCGAGGGCGTGGCATCTCGGTGGGCGACGTCTCTACACTAAACCTTTCCGCTACAGCGCTCTCTATGGACGCCTCTACAGCGTTACTGTTGCCTCTGGACGACGGGGGTAGTTGTGACACTGTAGAAGAGTGCAGCAACCTGGTGGAGTCGCCTTCTTCGTCTTGCACCAAGATCGGCGTGGGTATCGGCAGCAGCATCGTATCATTCATGTCACCCACTGCACTCCGCGGAACGGTGTGGGGGCTGTTGCTGTTGCTTTGCTTGGCGGTCTTGGGAGTACGGTTCCCGACGCCCAGTGTCACTGACATCATTGTCAGCGACGTCTTCCTACTTGTGGCCGCGGCGGTCGACTTTGGATAGACCATGGGAATCTCCTTGAAGGCGTTTTCGCGCGCTATTTCCTCCATCTCAGATACTGCCGACGCTTCCATTGCAGGTGATGACGTAGTCGTGGTAGCAGAGTCTGTCGACGGCACAAGATCCCCTTTCGTCTCGGCCGTCTCCATCGGCTCAGCGAGGCTTATGGCGACCAGACGTTGTCGTTCCTCATCGCGGGCAGCGCTTCTTATCGGTGATCCACGACCGCGATAGCGGCGGCGGCGGTGGTGGGACTGGCGAGAGCTGTTCCTGTGCAGAGCCGCCGCAACGCTTGTGGGCAACGCCGTTCTAGAGGTCGGTTCACTACTGCTGCTGACGTTGTTGTCTGGCAGGGATCCTTCACAGGAGCTGCAATAGCCGTCCAGCTCATCGCTGCTATTGCGCAGCCTCAGCGTATCTGCCACATCATTGCTCACGTCACACAGCAGCGGCGTCGGCGACTCTTCCGTCTTAGAGGTGTTGAGCTTGCACTCGATGCAGTTGAACGGCTCAACAGCCTCGAGGGCGATGTCTCGTGTCCGCTCAGACATGATTTGAAGAGACGGCTGCTGCTGCTGCGGGCGGTGGTGGAGGCTGGCGTTAGCGCTGACGTGGTGACTAGAGCGCTTCTCATCGGCGGACAAGTACTCAACAACAGCGTCGAAGGTCGACCGTGAAAGTGACTTGTGTATCCTCTTCCCTTCAGGGTGTGATCAGGAGGGGTGGGAAGGTGGTCAGTTGTGACTGCAACAGAGCTTAGAATGATGAAGTACGTGAGGGTTCGCAATAGGGAGGAGGAGGAGGCGTGCCAGTGCTACCGTTGTTTTACACTGAGACGCTGCCGTGCACGAGTGTCGGCACACGCGCACAAGACGGTAGGCGAATGACACGTCAGGCGTGCCTTGAGGGAAATGGCGGCCAGTGTGTGTGGAGAGGAGGGAGGGAGGGGGGATAAAGCAGTAATGAAGCGACATAGACACGAAACAACACCAAAGAGGACGCAGAGCTTCGAGGATGGATACGAGAAAGGAGAGGCGGTGAGGGAGGGCAACACCCACACCAACACCGCACGGAGAGAGAGAGAGAGAGCACGAAGAAGCAAGCGGGCGAGGAGGCAGTGTTGTGTCAGCGCCCCTCCCAATTCTCGCAGCAGCGACGCCGGAGAAAAAAAAAACACAAAAAAGAATGACAGACGCGCGCACACAACAACAAGACTGGGACAACAGCGAGACGAACGGCCAGGCAAGAGGGAGAGGGAGGGAGGGAGAGATCGCAGAGGGAGGGGTATGTGCAGCAGCACACACACACACACGTTCACAGAGAGAAGACAAAAAAGGTAAATAAACCGAGAGAGTGAAGGGCGAAGCTCATTCGACAGAGCTTAGCAGCGCCGAAAAGCGCTCACACGCAAGAGAGGGGGGGGGGAGAGGAGAGATGGACCGAGACACCACACGCCTCCACATACGAAGGAGTACCGCTATGGCGAAGACGTCGAGAAAGGTAGCAAACAGCGCAACGAGGGAGTAAAATCACAGACAAAAAAATGAGTAAGCGCACGCCGAGTCCGCCTTCTTATACTCACTGCACACACACGCACACGCACACACGCAGACTCACGTGAGTGTGCTCGCGTGCTGCAAGGGGTGTGGGCGTACAGGACGACAAGCGAGAAAAAGAGAACAAAGAGCGAGACGCGCGAGTGAGGTGTGCGCCGGCCCGAGGACTTGGTTGTAAGTCCCGCCCGTGTGATATGATGTGATGTGATGTGATGTGTGTGTGTGTGCCTACCTTAGGCGAGCAGCAATGATGGCCTGGCACCGCTGAGGCTACGCCCTTTTTTCTGCCACTTCGCTTTCTTCACCCCCACATGCGCGAGCGAAGCGTTCGAGAACGTATAGGGGGGCGTGTCTGCGCGCAATCGCAGCCGCGATGCCAACCGCGAGAGGAAGTGGCGGATGCGATGAAGGAGCGGCAGTGGAGGGGAGGGGACGTGCGCTGAAGGGGGCACGACAGGGAAGGCCTCACATAGGAGAGAACTAGAGCGACACAATATCACCAGACAGACAGACAGACACACACCCCCACACACACGAAACTGCTGTAGTCCAAAAGAAAAAAAAAACGCAGGTGAAAATGTGAACAATAAGCGGCGGCTCAGCGCGCACACTCACCGGAAGAGCGAGATACTGAGGGGTGGAGTGGGGAGAATTCAGTGATCCAAGGAGTGAGGGTCTGGCGAGTAGAATGCAGTTGCCCACAAGTAGTAATAACCAAAGGACACGTTGCAGGCCAACAGACTTGTACTTGCAACAGTGGTGGTCGTCTTAGAAGGCGTGTGCGTGTGTGAACGAGCAGTTCTGATCCCCCCTTCACTCAGCTTGTACGCTTCGCGTGCTCCTTCTTGGGAGTGCGCGTCTACGCAGGCAATGTAAGGTATGTGTGTGCGGGGCGTGTGGGTCGTTGCACAGGCACCGAGGAAGGAGAGGAGGAGAGAGGCTTTTAGGAAGTGGTGAGGGCACGCCTCTTCTAGGAAGGTAGTGGCTATTATGGTGGCGGGAGACTGGAAGTGAGAGGGTTGAAATGCAGCTAAAGACAGCCAAGGAGTAAAAGCGAATACGCTTGGGAGGCTTTGCAGATTGAGGTATGAGGTGCAGGAGGAAGGATAGGGTATCGGAAAGATCGGTGTAACTTTCGTATAGGCGTACACGGAGTGCAGGAGCGTGGCCAGTAGGAATACCATGCGTGGCAAGGACAGAGGCGGAGATACAGCGAGAGGAGAAGAGATGCGCACATGGAGCAGCTGCAGCCACCCACAAAGAAGGGAGGGGGTACTCTTCACGACAACGCGCCGTACACACACAAAACAATTCCCTCCTCGCAACCATCTGAAATGGCGGCCAGACACCTACGGCTGGTGCATAGGGGCAGCACTGAGGCGTGGAGGTTACTGGCGAAGTGAGGGAGGGGGGGGAGGGAGGGAGAAACCAGTCAAAGCACCCACTGCTGAGATTCACTACGCCTCTCTCTCCCACTGCCCTCAGCTTTCGTGTGTTCTTCATTTTCGTTTTCTTTCTTCCTCCAGCTGCGCCCTCATGACGCGGGAGGGCGGCGCATCCCTCAGCGCGTGGCATCACAGAACCCAGTACATCCACTCTACGAGGGGACCCTAAGGAGCTCCCAATTCCTGCCAATACCGAGTCACCCCTAGTGCTGACAGGGCGTCAAGCACCTACTGCGTGTGTGTGTGGGGGTCAGCGTGACTCGAGCGCATCCTGCCAGACCCTCGCTGCCTAGTGGTGCGGGGGTGGGTGGGTGGGTAGAGCTTGAGGCAGGGGGCCGTGCCCCGATGAGTGGGCAGGCGCGTGGCTCTGCCGCGTGTCGACGGCTGCTTCGCACCACATGGATGGGGGGAGGGCTGTGGCAGGGCCCGGGGTGGTGTAGAGCTTAACCGGTGCACAGTGACAGAGAATGAACAGGCTGACGAGAACATATTCCGGCTATCCATTCACCAGACCTGACGGGGATATTGAACAGGAGAGCGAGAGAGAAACGATCGGGGCCCATGGACATCCCGCCGTGGCAACTGGTTGGAAGTGAGTAAGCGGAGTAGAAGGGGGAGGAGGGGGCGGAGAGGGGCAACACGCGACAGGCGAAGTTGAAGTGAGAAGACGGTTGACAGGCACGGGTGGATTGATGTGCTGCTGAGGACAGTGGCAGTCTTGCGGGTGGTGGTTGGTTGAGGAGCGTGTCGAGTGTAGGTGCCATGGCCAGCGCGCAACGAGCCCCGATGAAGAGACGAAAAAGAAACGTACGGCAAAAGTGGCTGAGAAAAAAAATACGAAGGAGGCGACGGGTCCCACCACCCACCTCGACCTCCCCTTCCCCCACCCGTCACAGTCGCGCTGAGCAGCAGATGCGTGTGCCCAACGAAAAGGCGCAGCACAGACCAACGCCGACAAGGCACTGTCACACCACACGCGACAGAGCAAGAGGGGCGAAAGAAAAGCCGAGATGGAGTGTGTATCGCTGCGCCGGTGTATGGGGGAGGGGGAGGAAGGTCGACGGCATGGTGAGGGTTCGGTTCCTCCTCTCCCCACCCCCTACCTCCCCTTATAGTCACACCGTCTCGCAGACAAGTTCGTGTGGATGACCCCCACATCTGGGCGCACACTCTCACAGCTTAGGCTGAATAGAGTGAAGGACGATGGGGTGGGGTGGGTGGAGGCGCGCAAGTGTGTATGCCTTACTAGCAGCTGTCTGTGGAGCTTGTTTGAATGCTCCTCCACAGCTGGTAGCTGCCAGATACGACCCCGATGACGACCACCACACAGCCGTAGAGGCCAAGACCAAAAGTTACAAAGTACTCCCAGATGCGCAGCGTGCGGCCCTCCCGCAACGCCCAGCGTTCGCGCCTCACGTAGTCCAGCGCGGCGGGCACGACGAGGCCGACAATACCGCAGCCAAGGGATCCAGATATGGACAGGATAAGTCCGTAGTACGGTACAGTGAAGGCAGCAAAGGAACCCAGGACGAGGTATGCAATACGGAGCAGATTGGGCTTGAGGTCCCAGTATTGAGTGAGTTGCGTAATCCCTAGCACTCGTCGATCTGACAACTCGCAGAGCGGGAATGTGTTCTGCGGAATGATTGCAAGTGATGCGACGAAGAGCAACGCGCTTGCCGCCGTTCGCAGCGGGCCGGATTGTAGCGCCACCGTCATGACAGAGCAGGTGCGGTTGCCGTAGGAGAGAAAGCCGCTGAGGCCGAAGGCCATGAGAAGCGCCCACGAAATCGCCACCGACGCACGCAGCAGCTTGTGGTAGCGCTCCGGTGCCATGACTCGCTCCACCGAGATCGTCGAGCCAATGCCAGTGAAGGCGTACACCGTCACACCAAGTGCGACGAAGAAATCGGATGGCGAGTCGGCCCATAGCTTGATAGGCGGCTGGGGCTTGTAGGTGAAGTCTATGCACATCAAAATCACAGAGTTCAGCACGAGTATGTTAGACATGATCGCCAGCGGTTGCTGGCTGCGTGCGTTCTTCATGAAGACGAGCGGAAGAGCGATGAGGGAGGGTATGATGAGACCCAGCGCGCGCGCACCACCGCCCTTCATGCCCATTGCGCCGAGCAGCACTACCGCGTTCGACGACGAGAATGCAATGAAGCCGATAAGGTGGGTAATACCGTAGAACAGGTTGATTGTCGGATACCAGTCGCCCCAGACCATCAGTGGAACATCACCGTACACGACAACCCTGTGCGCGTTCTTCATCTGATTCTTCGCGCCAAAGTACGCCTCCGTCGCGTACTCGGACGTGATGGCGACGAAGGAGAGCAGTACGACACCACCAACCAACCCGGCTTGGCGGAAGACGAAGGGCATGGTCAGAATGTTCGTGTGAAAGAAGCTGCGGAAGGTGTTACTGAAATCCGTGAAGAGAAGCTGCTTCACATCCTTGGACATCACAGCCGGTGGAATCGCCTTCACCATCAAGTCAGGCAGCGTGTCGATTGCATCCCCAATATGCTGGGCACCCGTACCAATCGTGTGTGCCACCGTGCTCGTGGCACTCTTCACCTGCGGGGCACCATGCTCGACGAAGTCTGCACCACCGCGTTAGCGGAGAGCGAGAACCAACGCGTAATGGCAGTGGGGAGTATTGTATGCACCGTGTCCGAGATGAAGTCGCGACTGTTTGCGATGACAACCCATCGGCACCCTCCCCCTCGTCGCCGGCAGTGGTGCCGGCGACCATCTCGTTGTACGCGCACAGACGCGCCGATTGCTCCTCCTCGACCGTAAGCCTTGCCGTAGGGGTGTAGTTGAGATCGTTGTTGCTGCTGTCCTCGTCCCTACGAGGGCGGCCGACGTTGTGGTTGCCATCTTCGTTGCTTGAGTCGCTGCTGAGGTAATAGGGCGCCTCTCGATTCCTGTCAGTTGTCGGCAGCACCGCGTCACTTTTCCTACTCCATGGTGTTGTGGCGGAGTTCGTGTGATCGTCTTCACCATTCATCGTTGGCTCGGCGGCCGACTTGGACTGCGGCGTTGTCGGCAGGGCGCGGTGGAAGCCCTTAGCGGCTTTGTCTTGCCCCATCTCCTTGAGCGGTGGGGTGGGTGGGAGGAACGAGTAGAGCAGCTGCCGCTCTTGCTCTGCTGCCACTGTTGCGTTCGGCTCCGTCGGCGTCATCGGAAGTGGTGACAGAGGAATAGAGGGGGAGGAGACGACCACCGAGCTGATGGAGGCGGGGCTCAGTTGGTAGTTGCCCTCTTCTGCGGCGTCGCTGCTGCCATTGTGGTGCATGTCCGCTACCGTGTGTAAGTGACCCACCGCACTTGTCAGCGAGGCTTTTCGGCTAACTCCTGAGGAAGGAGTAGGAGGGAGAGGGGGCTACAAGACACAAAGACAAGAAGAACGGCGACGCACAACAACAACACGGCTGGCGAATTATGGCGCTGCGCGATGATGACGATGGGGCGGGTGAGTGGATGGCGGAGGCGTGTGTGTGTGTGTGTATCGGGGAGAGGGATGGGATAATGCGCCCACAGAGAGAGAAGAAGCAAGCGAAATGGCAGGAGGGCGTTCAGTTATGAAGGTAGGGAGATGCAGACACACACACACACACACACACACCACCGACAGAATATTTGTCGGGGGTTTCTCCGCGCAAATAAGGAAAGGGGTTCGGGGAAGGGAGGAAGGAGAGAGTGCGGTGACAGGAGGGGTTGAGAGGGTGGGCAGCTATATGCACAGACATATACCCCCCTACTCCCCACTGGAGAGGGGGCGGCTGTGCATGCACGCACAGTCACACACATGAATCTCCGGGGAGCACAGCCGGGCGTTTGGCGGTTCGTGGTGGCTTTTGGCTCGGTAGTTGTACTCACCAAGTGGTAGTCAGAGGTTCTGCCTCCAATGCGAGGTGGATGAGGGGCATGGCGGAGTGTGAGCGGCTTCCAAACACGATGAGCTCGCGCAGAAAAGCGAGCCTTGCGGCTATCAAGGAGATGGCAGAGGTAGAGGGAGAGTTAAACGTGTGCGCACGGGGGGAGGGGGAGGAGGAGAGCAGGGCAAGAGGGTCAACTGAAAAGACAAGGCGGAAAGAGAGACATACGGGCGATAGAAGCCCGGCATCGTGTGCAGGGGGTGAGGGAGCATGTCAAGCCGTGTGCGTGTAGGCAACACCTGGTGAAGGTGGGGTGGGCATCCCTGTCGTACAGAGGGTATGATGGTGGTGCACTAATGCTCGCGCGTGTGTGTATTGCTGCTGCTTGAGGCAGGAGAAAGGGGACGCGTGAGTGAGGAGAGAGCGAATGCAACGGTGTGTCGAAGAGAGTGGATGAGGGAAAGGGGAGGGGGCGGGAGGACGGAGCCGGGCTAGCAGCATTGCGCGTCCCTCCCCCACTTCATTTCGAAATTTGTCGATGCAAATCACTCACTTGGTTCTCATTTGTTTCACCACCTGAGAGCATTCTTACACTCTCGATGCTCTACGATGATGGGACCAGCGCACATCAATTAAGCACCTATCGAGTCCCACGTATTACATCTGCTTGCTGGGAAGAAGTGCAGTCGCATGCAGATGGCCGCCCCCTTCCCCCGATGCACTTCTCTCATTGCTACTGCAGACGATGCTGCCGCTCAGTTTTATTTCGTTTCTTGCTTTTCCCTTGCTTGCAGCTAATGACTGTTAGGGAAGCTGCCGCAAACAAGCCTGCGATGCCTTATGTATGCATGTGTGTGTGTGTGTGTGGGCTGTCTGTGAAGGAGCGGTGCGGAGGTGCAGTCCCATAGACAGCCACATAAGCGCACGTACAAGCCTAGGCTCGATGGAGTCTGTGTGTCTCTCTACCTCCGTGCGCCATCCACTACCCTTTCCGCTTCTCTCGTCCACACCATTTGCTCCTCGCGCACTTACTTTCCCGCTGCACTTACTCACACCAATGCGACCTGCGCATGTGGGTCTGCGTCGCTGCTCGCGTGTGCGTCTTTGTGGGCTTGCGTACTTCATGCACTGAGTTCTAAATGTGCCCATGCAGTGCCGAACAACCCAGCGAGAGAAGACTAGCAGAGCAGCAAGGGAGAGGGAGAGAGGGTGACAACGCCAAAGCCAAGAGCACTAATAGAGGGGGAGGGGTGGGAGGTGGTAACAGGAGTGTGGATGAGAGGAGCCCTACCCCCGAGGACAGTGGGAAGGAGACTTCCGTGCAGCACCACGTGCGCGCGCGTGTGCGTGGATAGATGAGTGGATGGGGGCTCAACAGATGAGAAAGAGAGAAAAGAGCCCTGCATGGGAGTTTATCTACCGTTGCTGATATGCGTGCGTGCGTGCATTTGGGGAAGTAGAGGGGAATAAGAACGGAGCTGGGAAGGAATCGACGCACCCACCCGTCTACACCCGCATGTGCGTCTCTGTGTGCGCGGACTGCTACTGACTTACAGGGAACTCGGGAGTGGAGGCAGCCTCTTGGTCGTGCTATTTGCGGCGATTGCCGACATCGGGCTGCGGCGATCGTTGACTGGCGTTGGTGCTTGACTTCTGCGCCGACTTGTAGCGGCCGGCCCATCGAGGAAAGTTTACTGTGGGTTTAACGTCAGCTGCGACGGCGGCGATGTTGACAGTATCTGCGCAGACAGACCTGCAGGGGACAATGTGAAACCGACACCGATGCGCTCCACCGAGGCGATATCGGCCTCTTCGCCGCTTTCCTCGCCACTCAAAGCCGGGCCATGGCTGCCGCTGTTGGTCGCACCGGCGCCGAGGCTGCGGGCACAGCGGCGATAACGCATGGTTGTCTCAGCCCCGTGAGGGACCTCGTAGGTAGGGGGGCTGCAGGCTGGCGGGCAGCCGGTGGTGCCGCTCCCCAGCGCATGCTCTGCAGCACTGTTGTTCAGAAACAAGATGTCCGTGCTGGCGCTATCCTGCACTGCGTACTCGACGCCAATCATCTCTTCCCCAGCGCGATTGCCGACAGCGTCGAGGTTGCACGTTCCACGCTGCACGCGCGACTGCCTGGAACCTCCTTCGTTGCCTCGCAGCGAAGTGGCTGCCCTGGGTGTAGCCAGAGGCAACGGCAGAATACCGAGCAGAAGGTCGTCAACTGGTGTGCCGCCGTTGCGCTCGTCATCTGCGTAGAAGATGCCCTCGCTCAGCGAGCCTCGTTGGCGCCGTCGGCCGCGCCGACCTCTGCGTCGTCACCTGAGGAACTTCACACTGCACAATGACGCCTTGAAAGCCGTTGGGGGCAAAGATGCGGCAGTACAGCCACGACACTCCGCTGCCAATGACGATGAAGCTGACAAGCGCCACGCCGATGCCGAGGGAGGTCATAGCAGACACGATCGAGGCCATCAGCGAGAAGAGCGCGGCCGGCAAAAGTACCAGTGCCGTCTGCCATGTATTGAAGGGCAGCGCGTAGGGTCGTGGCAGGTTTGGATAGTCAATGCGCAACTTGATGAGCGACGCGTAGATGAGCAGCATGCGGAGGCAGTAGATGGACTGACACAGCGATACGACGCTGGTGAAGTCCATGCCCACGCTGAAGACGAGGGTGACGACAGAGTTGATGAGGATGGCCGGGATAGGGGTACCGAGGCGTGGGTGGTAGTAGCCGATCACCCTCGACATTTTTTTAGGGAACATCTGCATGGTGCCCATGCCAGCCAGCAGCCGGCTCGTGCAGCACATGCTGGTCAGGGTGAAGCCGACGCCGCTGAGCAGGGCGCCGGCGAACAACATGTACTTGAGCCAGTCACCGGCTACCACCTTCGCCACCTCAGGCCAGTGCCCCGCTTGCCATTGTGAGTAGTTCTGATCAACACCCATCGCGCTCACGCCAGCGAGCATCGGCATAACGTAGCCGGCGTACGTGCTCAGCATAAGCAGCACCATTGCCTTTGGAAAGGCCTTGCGTGGGTTGGCAACTTCCTCGACGACCGCGCCAGCGTTTTCAATGTTGGCGTAGTTCCAGCTAATGATGGAGAAGAAGTCTGCCCACCTCACGCTCTTCACGTCCACATGCAGCACCGCCTTGTTGAAGCCCCTGGAGAAGAGTTGGATGAGGGTCAGCAGCGTGAAGGGCAAAATGGTGATGCAGCAGAGAACGATGGAGGAGTTGCCGACGATCTCGACGCCAACGCAGTTGAGGATGCAGCAGATCACCACCACGCCCACCTTCACACCCGCCACCGGGGCGACCTTGAGGCTTCCCAGCTGCTGCGCGTACTCAGCTGTGAGGTTCGGGTACGTGGCATTGCCAATGAATGTGATGAAGATGGTTGCCAGAATGCACAGGAATGACATGAAGGGCGGGAACGCCGCGTTTGTCCACATCAGCACCCCCGAGTTGCTCGGTACAGCCGTGGACAGCTCAGCAACAGCCAATCCGTAGGAAAGGCCCACATCCACGGCAAGACACTACACACAACAAGCGTGATGAGGGGGCCCGCTGACCCAATGCCATCCTCAAAGCCGTAACCACCACCAACGCAGTTGGCGAACATAATACCGAAGAGCGCGACAGTGCTGAGGGTACCGCGATGGGCGACACATTCACCAGCGCGGCGCACCCACTCTGGGCGCCGAATCACCTCCTTCGTGTGGCGCAGCTCCGGGTGGAAGATGACCTCAACGTGGCGGCGCGAGCAACCTGACTTTCCATTGGCAATGGCGGTTGATCTCTTCTCATCCCCGCTTCCACCGCCGCCGACCGAGATGCTGTTGAGGTCAGTGATATCTTTCATCTTTGAGGGCGGATGAGCAAAGTTACTGGTGGCAATCTCTGCGCCATCCGAAGCTGTACCGCGTTCGCGGACATGACGCATCCCAGCCGGTGTTGCGGTTGCGGTGGCAGTCAGTTCCGTGAAGTGTATGGAAGAGGGGGGAGGAGGAAATAGCAACCACCGGCAACAGTCGGTCGGAGGCAGGGGTGGTGGCCAAGACGCTACTGGAGGGTACACACACACACACACACACGCACATACACGAGTCAACGCGACGCGATACACCGCTAGACACACTCAACGCCTTCTCGCACAGGAGAAGAGGTGCAACAATGCGGTATTTGTGTTCCTGCGTGGGACTGCTAACGAAGACCTCAGCTGGAAAGTCTAACAGGGGAGAGAGAGGAGGAGGAGGGGGGGGAA
The DNA here is from genome assembly GCA_003664395.1 of Leishmania lainsoni. Lineage (NCBI taxonomy): Eukaryota > Euglenozoa > Kinetoplastea > Trypanosomatida > Trypanosomatidae > Leishmania > Leishmania lainsoni. The sequence continues at coordinate 85,692 of RAIA01000052.1, read as the reverse complement.
GGGAAAGTGACGCACACGGATCAAGTGAGCTACACGGACGCTACAGCAAGACTTGGGGAGAGGGGAGGAGGGACGCGGGCCAATGGCAAGACAGCTACCGACAAGGCGTGATCGACTAGGGGGAGAGAGAGAGAGAGCACACAAGCTGGAGGACCAGCAAGCGAGTGACAAAGCGCAAAGGAAAGTGCGGAGTGCAGAGGAAAAGAGAAAAGGGGTTGTTGGGGAGCGTACGTATGTGCGCGTATGGTTAGCTGCTTCAGCTGCGGATACTGCTGCTTACACACACCACCCACCCACACACACCACACCCACACACACACACACACACTACCGGATGGACGTACAGAGGTGCAGGCCGACGACTGACACGCGAGCGTAATCGCGCTTGACCCTGTCGGCCTTCAAAGAGAACCACAACAACACCAAACACGAGAGAGAGAGGGGGAGGGGGAGCACCGTTGCCTTATACTTAAACGAGAAGACAGTGGCAACCTACACGCGGACGCACAGACAGACAGACGCACCCACACGCCCTCCTACCCAAACAAGGAGAGGTAGGAGAAATTCACTCAACTGCTTCGGAAGACGAAGAGGAAAGTAAAAGAGAGAGAGGAGAGGGGAGGGGGAGGGAGGGGTGCACCGGCTTACACTGATCGAGTGACAGTGACCGAATGAACAGATGAATAACCAGAAAGAGGAAAGCGAATGTGCAGAGAGAAATGATGATGAAGGGCAGGAGGCGGAGCTGAGATGAAGCGGAGGAAGGGCTGGGTTGGATTGGGTTGGGTGAGACTCAAACAAGAACACGGAACGCGGAGCGAGGGGGGAGGGACACACATAGAGAGTCTTTAAGTGTATGTGTGCGTGTGCGCGCGTGTTTGTTTCACCCGCGCTCTTTTCTCGCTACATACCCACAGACACAACACGCACAGGTAAACAAAGAACAAAGTTCTACGGGTGTCTGGACCTTCGATAAGAGCGAGACTTGCGGCGGTTTGTGTGGCAGAAGGGGTTGAGGGAGGAGGTGGTGATGGCGGTGGGGTAGGAGAAGGGGTAGAGAACGAGACGCTTGTGGATATGCGTGCCAGTGTACATGTGCAGACTGAAGAAGTGACACGGAGAGAGAGGCGGGGGGGTGGTGAAGAGAGAGGTGGAGGGAAGCGGGAGAGTTGTGGTACTGCGTGTGGCCACTGCCAGCGTCGGTGCGGAGTACGATGAATATTATATGCGTTTACACGTCATTGTTTACGTGTTGTTGGAGCGCATGCGTATGGTGTGTCGGTGTTTGTGATGGGTCAGCGTCGAAGGCCGAAAGGACAGAGGGGGACGCAGAGAGGGTAGGAGAGTGCGGCAGAATGTCGCTGACTCGTCGCTTCATTGTCGCAGCATCGCCTACGCGCAGTTGTGGATGACGAAAGGCGGACGAGGCAAGGGATGAACAGTGAGGAGGGAGAAGGGTGAGAAGAAGCAACGTGAGTGAGTATACACGCTCGCACAACCGCACAGAGAGAGAGAGAATATACACCCGCACCCACGCTGAGGCACATGCGCAGCATCGAGGATCTGACGAGCTGGACGTATGTCGCGATGCGGTGTCTTCTGCCTGTTCGTGTGCGCGCGCGTCTTCCGGGATTTTTAATCTCGTTTCTGTTAAACTTTTTGTTTCTCCTTGATGCACCCTTCGATGCATTTGCTGCTATTGCCCAGTCCTACAGGGCCATTTCCTCCACCTCACACAGGCCCGCGGCCTTCCTCCTCCCCTCTTTCCGCCTCCATCCACACCACACAGACAGGAGGGAAAGCACAGCGAGAGAGACGTGTGCGGGGATGGCACGCATGCATGAACACATCTCACATACACCTACGCTGGTAGTGCCTATCTCACCTCCTCTGTTTGTTTGATTTCGCTACCGGTGCACGGGATCGCGCCATTCTCTCTGCCTCTCTCTCCTTCCCCATAGGCGGAGAGAGTGACACACAGGCACAGTCACCGAAGAAGAGAGGGGCTAACGTCCCACCAGAGCAACAGGCGCTGTACGTGGGCACATCAAAGCACACGCACGCACAGCTCCTGTTGCTCTGTTGAGGGAAGGAGGAGGGGGGATATGACCGCATAAACGAAGAAAAGGCGCGCTGAGAGCCCCTGGTGATTGTCCCACCCCACCTCACCGCGTGCACACGCACGTTGAAGAGGGAAGAGGGGCAGAGAGAGAGAGAATGGGGGGGGGAGGGCTTGGGCGTGTGTATATATAGGCGTATACATAAAGAGCAGCAACTCCTCCGACCGTTTGCCTCACTCACGTGCATGCAGTTGATAGTGGATGTCCCTCGAGCGAAAATCAGTGTATGTCACCGAGTGATGCCTCCTCGTGTAGCCGCGGGGTCTGCATCGACGCCTCTTCTTCTCTTTCTCTGTCTCCTCTTCTGAGTGCGCAAGCACACGTCAACTACATATCCTCCGAAGATCCCAACGCGCGCAGAGGCCTTACGACTCCAGAGCCTGCTCCTGTAGGCGCTGGCGCTCCGCCTCCGCCTGCTCCTCCGCTTCCCTGGCCTGGTCGGCGCATTGGGCGTGTGGCTTCAGCTCACTACGGGAAAGAATGTGAAACTGAGGGATCATCTTGGAGTGGTGTTTGAACGGGTCGAGCAGCTCATCAGCGCTCGAAGTGGAAACCTTGTGCAGCACTGCCATCTCCACCCGGTCAAGGTCGATTTTCGCCGTGTCCATCGTCTTGCTTAGCACTCGCAGTGCCAGCAGCATGCCATCCTGCAGCGTCATATTGTTGTGCCAGTCCTTCTTCAGGAGTGACTGCGCCACCTGGTCGTTCTGGCCGATCGCGTACGCGCTCCAGGCGCTGTAGTCGCCGCTTGGTTCGGTGGAGTAGAGTTGGTAGCCGTAGTAGCGGTCCCATCCAACAAGTAGGAAGGAAACGCCGTAGGGACGCACGCCACCGTACTGTGTGTAGAGCTGTTTCTCATCACACAACATGCGGCAGAGATCCTCGATCGCCATTGGCTCCTGGAAGGTGTACTGGTGGCGATGTGCTGCAAGACGAGCGTAATTCAGCAAGGCATACGCGTCCGACGTCACCCCTGCCACGCTGCAGCCGATGTGCTCGGCAATCTTGTACATTTTCTCCCCACTGGTGTTCTTGTCCTGCATGTTTTCGCTATCAAAGAGTGGGTGCGGCACCATCTTCTCGCCCGCCAGCACAACGCCGCCCTTCGTGCACACACCGATGACGGTGCCGGCCTGCTGAATCGCCTCCACGGCGTACTCCACCTGGTAGAGGCGACCTTCCGGCGAGAAGGTGGTGGTGCGGGAGTCGTACCGGTGCGACATGGTGCTGATGAGCGGTGATGGTGAGGGTAGGCCACAGCGCTGGGGAGGTGCTCTTACGGATGTGCGTGCGTGTGTCTGTACGGAGGGTGCCGCGCAAAGACGGGGAAAAAACGAAGAGGAGTAGAAAAAATGAACAGGAGACTACACAGTCGGTGCTGAACCGCGCTGGAATGCTGCGCAGTGCGTCCACCAGCCGCCCATGCAGGAAGGGAGCACCCGTCATCGCGTGTGTGTGTGTGTGTGTGTACGTGCGTCCACGGGTAGATGAGACAGGGAGGGAGGGGGGAGGGAGGGAGTGGGGTGCATGAAGGTGGCGATGAAAGACGTTGTTCTTGAAGCGCCATTAGTGGATCAGCAATGGCGCTCCCCTTTTTCCCTTTGCTCTTAAGGGGTCGATGTGGGTGAGAGGAGAGGAGAGCACATTTCCTCCCGCACATTGACGGCATTCCTTAAGAGCCCCCCGTTGGGATGCCTTTGCTCTGCAGATGCGCTCTTCCTGCCCGTATTTTAGTCTTGGCGAGTACCGGGACGGAGAAGTTGTGCCGCTCCGCGAAGCGCCTCTGCTGCGGTTGCCCATGCGGAGTATACGAGGAAGTAAAGAGGGGGCCGAGGAAAGAGGCCAGGAGAATACAGAGGGAGCGGGCGAGAGAAAAACCGACACACAGCGGGTGGGGAGTACGCAACACAGCACGTGCTTTACTCACCCCACGGCTGCCCAAGCACCTTGACCTTTTCCTTCTTGAGCAACAACTCCGCCTCCACCAGGCGCCAGAGCGCCGTCAGCTCATCGAAGGAAAGACCGAAGAGGGTCGAGCCGATTGAGAAGGTGTGCCGCCGTGCCGCCTCGACCGCACGCAGTTCGTTGTTGCTGTGGAAGAGGCTGGCGGTCATAGCGTCGTACATGAAGCAACGAACTTCTCGTGAACGCTGAAGCAGACAGTGCTCGGCATCGCGGATGCTCTCTGGGGTTATCGGCGGTGAAGTGGTCTCACTCGCGCCGTCCTCGTCATCGCCTTCATGCATGGTGCATTGCCCCCCGCAGTTCGGTGCGACAGCTGGCTCGGACGCAGCATCGCCGGCGCCCGGTACCACCACCTCTTTCTCGCTTCCTTCATTTATATCAAACTTGGCCCGAACTTCGTTCTCGCGAGACCCTCCACTGCAGCCGCCTCGCCTGGGGCTCTCCTGCGCGAGCAGACGCCCAAGAATGTGCTCTCGTAGCTCCTGCACATCCGCCTCCGTTGCGTCATGCTGCAGCGCTGTGTAGATGAGGGATGGGTCGGGGCTGGTGAGAGCAGAATATCCGGCGATCCAGTCGCGTGCCAGGCGACTCCCACCGGAGGCGTGCACGAGGGCTTTGCAGTAGAGCTTTCGTGTGTCCATGGCGTCGTCCTCGTAGGCGCTGTCCCACGACCCCATAGTCGGGGCATTGTCAGCGCCGTAGCGCACTTTGCTCAGCCATTGAGTTCCTTGCTGAGAGAGGTACCGACGTGATGTGCAGAGGGACACCGGCCATGTCGCAGCCGCGAGTGCGGTCCATGTGCGTCGCCGAAGAAGGAGAGAGGAGGCAGGGATGCCTGGCCACTGCCGCACGACCCTGCTTGCCGGTGGAGCGAGCTGCATGATGGCCTACGACGACACCTGCCAGCGATGCTAGAAGAGTGAGCCGAGGTTGTCGTGGTCCTGGAAGATGATGCGGTGTGCGTGTGTGTATGTGCGCGCACACACTTTCGCTTTCGTGGGTCTCAATTACAAGACAAAGGCCAAACTCACACAATCGCCGTTCTTGTTGTTATCTGTGCCGAAGGCCGACCTGCGCGTGACATGTGCTGTACGAAGAGGGGGGAGGGGAGGGGAGCGATGGTGTGTCTTTCACTTGGCCCGTCCACACTGCGGCAATATGCGTGGGGAAAAACACACACGCACGTGAGAGTACCCGCACAGGCACAGGAGAGAAAATTCTCCGTGATAAAATGCAGAGCCCCTCTAGTGAGTGCGCCGCCTCTCCGGCTGCTTTGCTCCTCCGCTTCCAGTGCTGCCCATCCTAGTGCACACACACACACGCACACACGCGATGCCGCAGCTCTCTTGTGTACGTGCGCGTGCGTGTCTTTGCGATTGTGCTTCAGCGCACCGTAGAAGAAAGGGCGTGCGTGGCTTCGCTGCTGCCCAGTTTATTCTCTTTCCTTTTGCTTCCAGTCACAACTGACACGCACACCCACGCACTCGTGCCCCTCTCCATGTTAGCCACCTTCTTCTAGCCCTCTTTGTGCTTGCACGCCTCTGTCAACGCAGCGGATGCGGCAGTGATGTCTTTGTCGCCTTCCCGCAGCGTCGGATCAAGGGCGTTGCAGATCTCATGCATGCGGTATACATCACAGATGCCGTGGATGTCATTTTGGGGCTGATTCGCCCAAGCACACGCGCGCACGGCTGCCTCCGCCACCACGTCCACGCTCACCGGGGGCATTAGCAGCTTGCCACCACCGACGGCCGTCAGCAGCTTGTCCAGTGGCAGGCCTATCCAGCCCAGTGGTAGGGAGAGCGTGCTCACGGTGTGGGGGTTTGCAGCAGAGGCGATGAGGACGTGACGCGTGCCGTAGATGAAGCTGGGCCGCAGTACCACTCCTTTACTGCCAAGGTTCTCCAGTATGGCCTTCTCGCCAATGCGCTTACCGTGGAAGTACCCCTTCAAGAGATGCTTGCTGCCGAGGATGCGTCGCGAGTACAGGTTGTACGGCTCCGCCGACACGTACACCACCTTCCGCACCGCCTGCGCTAACTTCGGGTGGAAAACACCAGCCGCGATGTTCGTCATGACATCTCCGTTGACCTGCCGCGCGATCTCGTAGTCGCGAGTGAGGAGGCCGACGGCATTGACAATCACCGTTGCATCTGGGTGGTCGTGTAGGAAGTGAAACACCTGGTCCCTACTCGTGGCATCGATGCTGACAAACTCCAGCTCCTTCTCCTCGTGCATGTGGCACACCACTTTGACCGACTGATCGGCTGGAGGTCTCGGGTGAGGGCGGCCGCTACTGCTGATGGCGGGTGATGACGCCACACACTGCTGAGGCGTCGTTAAGGTTCCTCTCAGGGATTCCCGCGCGGCAGCTGGCCCGCCAATCGTGTGCACACGCTTGAGCAGCGTGTTCATTGGCGAGCCAAGTGGTGGTGCCCCGCCCCGAGTGGCGATGACGACGCGGTAGCCACGGCTCAGTGCCTTTTGCGCCACCAGCGAGCCGACAAAGCCGGTGCCGCCAAACAGAAGCATCTTATGCATGATTTGTGCGCGTGTGTGAAGCGGTGCAGCAGCAGCGGATCACAGCAAACCAGAGGATGTGTGTCTGTGTGTGGGGGATTGGTCTCTCTACGCAGCCAAGTTTTCACGGGCGCATCCGATGCATGTTAGGCCTTTTCTCTCTCTGTGTGTGAGTGCGTGTGCAGTCCACTGGAGGGCACACGGTGAATGACCACCTCTTGCAGTAGGTGTGGTATACACACCCGCACACACACACACACACACACACATGTAGGTGTTGGTGTATGCGTGTGCCGTAGTGGGTGGATGGGGGGAGCGAGGAGTGGGTTGAGGGAATGAGAGCCACAGGGGCCGGTCATTACTGATTTGAGAATGAGCAGGCGTGGGCGGCGGGCATCGCAACGGTGCGCTGCATCGCGTCTCCCTTCCGCCCTGTTACATCAGTGTCGAGAAAGGAGCAAGGCGTGTGCGATGAGCGAATGAAACCAGGCACGCCTTGAGGTACGCGACACACGGCCTCCATCTACTTCCCCCTTTCCATCACGGTCGATGGGCCACCGCGCCAATGCACAACCGATCCGGTGACGCACACTGTCTCTTGGGTGGGGGTGCCTCTCTGAGCCTCTCGCTGCCTCTTGACTGAGAGCCCTATTGCCCTTGCGCTAATCAACGCGTGCGGTCCAGCGACTAGACCACGCCTTAGTGGTTGTTGCGTACGCTTCGTTAGATGTTGTGCTTACATTTTTCAAAAGAGAGGCACGCATCTGCCGACGCACATGCAGGCACGGGTTTGGGGGGCGATTGCATTGCTGCTGCTTCTCTTAAAGAGGCACTACGGGTATACGGGGCCTACGCATGCACAGGGGCAACCAATCATGTGCCTTGAGAGAGAGAGAGAGACAGTCACACCAGCTAGCCAACTACTACCCGTCTCGCACACAAACGTATCCGAATCGCTCTCATGCTTTGACACAACCAACACACACACACACACACACACACAACCAACACACACACACACACACGCAACACGGCGCGATACACAGATGTGCAGCGACCGCAGCATCGCCGTCGTCACTGTCGTTTCCACACTCCGTATATCATCCTAAAGAATGTCTTCGTGGTACCCACTTACTGCGCTTCTAGTTCCCCATATAAACATGTGGGCGGCTCCGCCGTATCCTGCTCCACACTGACTCCCTCTCCCACTTGCGCGTCTGCATCCGCTTGTTTGCTGTCCCCATCGCTTCGGGGTTTCTTTTTCCTGGGATGCTCCTCCTCCGATGACAGGGCTACGTTTGATGATGCACGTTGGCGCTTCTCGCTAATGTCGCTGGCGTGGTCGAGCACATCCTCCTCGCCGCCAATCAGCACTACCTCGCCACCCGCCTCAGCTGCTGTGGTTGACGTCTCCGGCGCTGCTGCGCGGGCCTGCGTCAGTGCCGGGGTGTCGGTGATCGAAGAGTAAGTGTTCGTCATCATAGTCCCTGGTGTCATGTCAGGCAGATCGTTATCCTTGAAGAAGCGTGAGCGGCCAATACCGCCAGGGCGGTAGTCGGTCTCGAACTGGTCAACGAGTGCTAACACGCTCTCCTTGCCGCGTACGTAGTCCGTCGGCAGCAGCTGATCGTAGGCGTCGCGGTGCAAGAGGTACGTCCACAGAGTCAGGCCAGTGCGGCGCAGCTCTTGCAGGTACCCACGCTCGTCTTCACGACACCGGGTGCAGTCCTCACTGCGGTGGTGGTAGGAATCGCAGAAGACGCACACCTCAGGGAAGCGAGCGGCTCGAAACTGGCGAAGATGCTGGAGGAGGTCGGTGGAGTTGCTGAATAACAGGAAGCTCTGAACCGTGTCCGTCGCGTAGCGGGCCGCAGCGATCGGGATACGGGCGTCATCCATCTCGCGAATGGCCTTCATGAAGGTGGTGGGCAGCAGTTGCGTACCGCGCCCGTAGAGGTCCATGGCATCCAGCAGCTCGCCGTGCGAGGCGTCCTCTGAAGAGTAGCGGCGTACACACTGACGGAGCTTGTGAGGGTCAAGCCGCACGTCAATCGGGCGCAAAGACTCTCGACTCAGCGCACGGTACGCGCGGCGCTCGCAGTTGCGCAGACTGTGCCCGGTCACGTTGCACTGAGGACACACGGCGACGCGACGCTCATGGATGAGCTTCACCGCCAGTTGCAGCTCGGCCTTGCGGAAGTCCTTTGCAGGTCGGTCGTCCACGTCGATGCGCTCCATCGCGGCCGCCAGCCGGTGCGCCTCCGCCGGGTACTTCATGAACAGGCACTCATTGTCCTCTAGCACGCGCCGCGCCACCTGCAGGTCCCACTCCTCGATAATGGGTTTCGTTGCGCTGGTGCCGGTGCTATGGCGGCGGTACTCGGCTTCTTCCTCTTCGCGAACGAGAGGACAGGTTACAGCCGTGTGGAATGGCTCGAGGCAGACGCGGCACAGGTTGTCCTTGAGGGGGGCCAGGGCCTCCACCTCCTCTGGCACTCGCGCGTACGTGGCAGGGTTGAAGCTCGCTGCGAGGGAGCCGTCCACCAGGCAGAAGAAAAAGGAGGCTGTCGCCTGCACCTCTTCGAGGTTACGGCGAACCTGACTGGGCACATTGCGGCGGCGAAAGCACACGTCAAGCACATCTACCGCGTCCAGCAGCTGCTCCCACTCCTGGAAGCGGCGTGAGCTCCGGAAGAGGTTTCGAATCTTATTCATACATGGGCTCAGCGCCTCATCGTGCGGCTTCGCAAACACTGTCTTGGAGGGTAGCAGCTGGTAGGAGGCGTGTCGCCACAGGGCGTGCCGCTCACGTGGGCCTGTCACAGCACCACGCACCGTGTCGAAGGCGGCGAGCAACTCCTCGTAGGGCTTCTCGTCGCGGATGAGTTTTGTGATGGTATCTAAGGCCTCCGGCACGCGCAGCGGCAGACGAAGACTTGACGCAGAGAGAATACGGGCAGACTGCACGTAGGTCAGAACTGGCAGCGCCGCACCACCAGTCGCGGTGGCGACCAGCGCGCGGTGGGTCTTCATTGCGCTCTCGTCGCTTGGGGAGCGCCAGAAGGGCCCTTCGCACGGGCAACGGGCATCCGTGTGGTCCCACGAATCGCAGCCAGCACACCCGCCATACTTTTGGGGAATCGTCTTGAGCCACTGAAACACCGTCAGGTGCATCGCCGGGTCCAGCTGACGTAGCTCTGCTCTGTCTTCGGCAGTACGTAGATCGGGGCCCGCACTGTGTTGTTGTTCTCACGCGGAATCACTGCCATTGGCCATCCATAGTTGCGCAGAAGCTCCAGTGCGATGCTCGGACGCGGTGCTGTGCGGCGCAGTCGCCACAGACTCTCCCGATACCTGTCCGGCACGACCAGCACATCCTCCGCCATGGGAGGCAGGAAGTTGCCGGTTGCCTCGACGCGCTTGGCCATATCCTTCAGCGTCTGGTACACGTCTGGACGCCAGACGGACTTCCACAGGGTGAGGTACTTGCGGTAGCGCAGGGTCATCATCTTCACCGCGTACGCGTCGACGTTGCGAGCGCTGAAGCCGTTGATCAGCGACGCCGGGACGACCTTGTCATAGTTGAGGACAACCTCAGCGCTGCTGTGAAGCCCATCTTCTTGAATGCTGTGCACCGACGTGTGCCAGCGATATCCCACGAGGTACGGCAGGAGCGAAGCGATGTGGTCGCCAAGCGACGTGCGGAACACCTCGCTGCTCGCGTCGCCGCACTCAGCCACCACAGCCGTCAGCACACTCCAGGCCCCGGCGCGGTCTTCGTTCACAGACTGGTCGAGCGTGTCATCCGCGCTGTCAACGACACGCCAGACGAGCGCGCGTGCGACCTCGCGAGGGTGGACAGCGGCGTGCTGCTTTGCAAAGCGGATTGCATTTCCCTGCTCCGCGTTTAGCACTGTGGAGTCGACTAGCGTCGCCGACAGCTGCACGCAGCAGCGATGCAGGAACTGTTCGTCTAAGCCGCTAGACGACATAGTGGGGGTGCAGGGGAGGCGAGGGCAGCGACAAGAAGCGGGTGTGAAGCGGTTTGTAGAACGTGGCAGCTGTGGCGGCGGTCGCGTGCGCCTGTGTGTGTCTTCCCGCGTGAGTAGGGTGAGGAGGGCGTGTGTGAAAGGGGCCTCCACCACGCCCTTCGTGGAGGTGACGGAGAATAGGTCGCGCTTCTCCTAACGCGGAGGGGCAGGGCAGGCGCCAGATGCAGCGGTGTCAGCGGCGTCTCCCGTTGCGCCGCAGAGACCGCACCACGTAGAGAGGGTGAAGAAGGAGAGCGCGTGTGGGTCTATGCTGGTACGGGTGTGAGTCACCGGCCCACTTTTAGAGGCTCAGGATGAGAGGGGGGAGGGAGGAGGAGGGATGAGGGGCAACGCGAGAAAGGCGCGTTGGGGGTGGGTGCGAGGAAGGCGACCTGCTGTAGGGGAGGAGGTGGGAGAAGGAAAGAGAGAGAGGGGTGCTGAGGACGCTGCAGCTGGCGTGCTTGCGGATAGAAGTGTACAGCAAGCAGTGCGCCACATCAGAGACGCACGCCCACGAATACAGCCACACATACAGTCAAGCGCACGTACGCACCCATCGGGCATGGAGAAGCATCTCCATCGGATGCTGCGGCCTCTCTCCTTCTTTGTGGGGCAGTTCCAACCGCACTTCGCTGCTGCTGACATGTGAATGGCGGTGCGCTCTGCTGCCCATTCGAGCTTCTGCACTCTTCTACCTCCTCCTTCAACGTAACGGCTACAAGGCATCCACGTATTCACGCAACTTACACTTCCATCAGCCAACCCCCCCCCCCGCACACCCCTGGAGTCCACCACAGATATGTGCAGTCCCACACGCAAGAGCATAACACACAAGCCACATGTGCGGCAACTCTTCTTTCCTCTGCTGTACTGCCCCGTCATGACACCCTCATCACGGGCGACTTCGTGGCACACATAACTGCGCCTATGGATGCTAGTCGTGGTAGTAGTGGGCAGCACGTATGCACAAGTACCAGCGACCGAGCAGGCAGATGCAGAGAATGAGGGCATAGAGTGCAAGGAGTATCCCACCCTCCAGCCACCGCACGCGGCTCGAGGTCACCTGCGCCACCCCCAACGCTGAGACGAAGCAGCAGCAGACCAGGAAAGGGTGAAAGGAGAGCTCCAGGGGGGGGGGACTGCAGCATCCACCACTCTACCAACACCAGTACTGGTAAAACATGTAGAGGTGCACGATCGACGTGAAGGCGATGTTGGCAGTGATGTCGGGCCTACCGGCTTGCGACAAGAGTACCGACGCCGCCGCGCTGCCGGCTTCAAAGGCCCATTGTAGAAGTATCACCAGCGTGAAGGGGAGCGGTGCCGATATCGTTGTTTTGGCTGCCAGCCGCGTCGCGACCAGCACCCAACACAGCGTCGTCAACCCTGTGACACATACCAGCGTCCCTATCACGGCAAAGCGTTCCGAGTAGCGACTGCCGAGGTCGACTTCCCGCGTGCTGCACAGGCATTCGTGGTACTGAAGCGCATAGACGAGGCTCGGCAGTGCGTTGGAGTTATCGGAGGAGACGTAATGGCTACTGCTAGACGACGTTGGCCATGTCCACCGTCACACTACATCGTGGAAAGAAGAAACACAACCGTGGAGAACACCACGCCGCTGGCGCTGAATGCGGTCCAGGGGCTAATGCCGAGATCGATGGAAGTACTGTCCATCAACGGTGCGGCTAGAATGGAGGAGCTGAGGACACCGAGCAGGTTGAATAGGGTGACCCCGAGCGGCATCGGCTTCCCCCTCAGCAGAGCGATCACTTCGAGTACGCCATGGCGAGGAGCGAGAAGGTGAACTCCGCCGCGTGCTCGGCAAAAAGGTTGACGGCGATGCCAAGCGAAGGGCTGTCATGGGCGCAACGCCAAGCCCTTGGCGTACTCGACACGGAAATCAGCAGGGGTGCGGAGCTGGATACATCGGCTGTAGATGGATTGGATAGGGCGAGAGCCAGTATCAACACCAGCGGAGCCCACAGCAGGAAGAGCCCCTTGAGGTAGGGAGCGTAATGGAACGACTGCGCCAGCTGCTGTAGCCCTGTCTGATGCGTACTATACAGATCGCCCTGGGGGAGGTCATTGGTGCCGGGGTTGCTCTCACTTGGACCGGCAAGTCCGCGCTGCTGACACCGCTGTTAGTGCCATCGTTCTGCATGAACGCCACCACCTAGGCCGGAAACGAAGTTGCTTTCCAGCCTACGTGCGATACGTAGCCACGGCGGGGTGCCGCAAGGGGGAGGAGGGGGGGCGCGAGGCTTGTTGATGGTGGCAGAGAGGATGAAGATAATGCGGGCCTCTTGCAAATTAGGGGTAGGAGGAGGGAGAAAAATGAGAGGGAGGGGGCGTCGATACGGGCGTAGAGCGCGAAGTCAACAGGGGGGTGGTTGTGGTGGTGTCGCCAGCGAAAGGGAGAGGAAGAGGGGGGAGGATGTGTGGGAGGTGAGCAGATTTGACTACACAAGCACCATCACCACCACCGAGGAGTACGAGTAGTTTTGCTGTTCTTCCTTGAGTGATGATGTGCGCAATGCTGAGGCAAAGAGAAGAATAAATGCACCAGTAAGAGAGGCATACGCGGGTGAGTACGCGCCTCCCACTCGTCGACGCAGACCATCACGCAGGCCCACCGACAGACGCCTGCCGAGAGAAGAGAAGGGGGAGGGAAGAGGGAGAAATCAGGGGGAAAAACGACCAATTTGAGAGAATAGTGCACACACGAGTCGGTCAGCCGTGTGTGTGCATACGCACATGCGTACCGCGCGTGAATGGCGGGTTTCTCGCTCGATTTCCTCAGCCCGTCCATTCTCTGTCACTGTGCACCGCCTAAACGCTACACCCCCCGGCACAACCACGCGCCTGCCCACTCATCGGGGCACGGCCCCCTGCCTCAAGCTCTACCCACCCACCCCCGCACCACTAGGCAGCGAGGGTCTGGCAGGATGCGCTCGAGTCACGCTGACACTATGCCCAACATACGGGTGAGACAAGCCTGCTCACTGCCGCAGGCCGCCCGACGCAGCGCCGTCCAGGACCTCGCTGTCGACACCAGTTGCGATGCATCGTTCTGACCTCCCCACGCTGTGGGTGCTCGACGCCCTGCCCGGCAGCTGGGATGGCTGGGCATTGGCAGGGATAGAGGGGGTCTAGTGACTGCGCCTGCTCGTGCCTGTGCACACTCCCTCAATCGCCTCCGTTTGCGTATCGCGTAAGGGAAGTGCAGCTGATTCCTGGAAAAGAGGGGGTGCCATGGTGGGGTATCTCGAGGAGAGATCGGTGGAGGGAGAGGGAGAGGAGTACAACTGGGTGCGGAGACGTTGAGGAGGGGTGAAACAGCGCTGCCCCCTCCCCCCACCAAAGACAGGGCCGGAGGGGTGCAGGAGGCGGCAAGACGGCGAAGGATCATTTGTTTCGAGGTAGACGTGCATGCGCACATGCAGGCATGTGGCTCACGATGTGCGGCGTCGTCATGCTGCTTCATTCGCTGAAAGAAGAGGCACTCGAGCTGCGCGCCACTTCCGCTTGCAAAAGGAAAGAATGGCGTTGACACTCGCCGCTCGTGCAGTGAGATACGTCGTGGTGGTGGGGAAAGAAAAGGTTGGGAGAGTGTGGCCATGGAGAGACTCTGCGAATTACACACTCCGCGCCCCCGTCGCTCCCTGATTGAGCGGAGTCCTCGTCGCTCCCTTTCCCTTTCTTTGACAACTCTGCGGCGCATCATCGACAGAGGAAGGTGACGCAGCAGACGCCAGAGGTCAGAGAGAAACTTCTCCAGTACGTGCACTGCACCGCACACGTGCGCGCTTGGCGCGTCTTGGGCGGTCCTCCCCTCTCTTTCCTCCCCCTCTTTACATGGACACAGGAGAAGGGAGGACTGCTGCGGCTGCGGCAAGCGTCCTTCAGCGGAGAGAGCAGCAAAACAGCCAAGAAGAGAGGGAGGAGAAGGGCAAGGACGGAAGAGAAGAAGGCCATGAGGTGGATAGTCAAACACCCACGCACGCATGTTGATGGTGCCATTCTGTATATCGTACATCGGAATAGCAAGCGAATAACAGAACAGGTTGATCGCTGTACATCTGGAGATGTGCGCAGACATGCGTCTATCTGCGCGCATCTGCTATGAGGGGATGGGGCGCAGGACTGTCTGCGTGTCAGTGGCCACTCCTTTCCCTTCACCCCGGCCCACCCCCTTAGCACCGCACAATGGCTTTCTTCCCTAGCCATGGCTCGGTGTGCTGCCTCTTCGAGAGAGCGAGGACGGGTTGTGAGGGGACCAGCGACTCTCCCTCAAAGCGCTTCTTTTAACATGTCTAGAGGACGTCCCTCACGCCGACGCGATGCCCCAAGAGCGGCAGCTGCCTGCAGCTCAACGCGGCGAGCGCGCATGGTGAGTTCAACCTGTGTCGCCGCCTGCCTCGAGGGCAGGTGCACGACGCCGCCCATCTTGTGCTCACCACCAGGCCCGCTGTTTCCGTCTGTCAGAGTTGTGTAGGGTGACGGTAGCGTGTAGCGCTGGGAGAGGGCCATGACCTCGTGTGCCTCATCCCCGCTGGCGGCGTGGAGGATGTGCGTGAGGTAGGCAATGCGAGCCGCCGCTGCAGCGGTCATTAACATCGACGGCGCTGTGCCGGTTTTCTCGTCCGCGGCGGCAGTGGCATCGGACTGCAGTGGCGACTGGATCTCGGCGGAGGCCGTGTACTCTAATCTCATCTCCCCTACCCGCCCAAAGAGGCGCACCGCCACCTGCAGGTTCACGGAGTCGAGGAGACCGTAAAGCAGGCGCTGCGTTCCGTAAGGGATGCATGCGATGCTGCTCCCATCTGCGTTGGTGGCCATGCGTAAAGGCGATGGCGCTGCTACGGGTGCACTCAACGCTGCAGCGGCGTCGCCACCCGTCACTTCCCACTCTGTGTGGAGATCCACCATACACGGGACAGCGGCGGCAGAGACGGCAGCCCGTACGGCCTCGTCTATGGCGCTTTCACCTACTTCACTGCTCGAAGCCGCTGCGGAGGCAAAGGAGCCACCGGCGGCCTCAGCAAGCGCCTCAAGAACCGCGCGGTCCGCTGTGGCCGCGAGGGCGACTGAGTGCACTCTGCACGCTCTACCTGCATTGGCTACTTCGTACACCATGGCTACGGCGTCCTCGTCGGCTGGTTGACTTCCAGCATCCGACAAGACGATGATGTTGCGGACGTAACCAGCTGGTATGCTTGTGGTGATACCGCGCCCTGTGATGATGTCGTGCAGGATGGAAGGAAGGTGGGGAGAGAGAGCGGCTGCGCCTCTTGGGGAGGCCGAGCACGACGTCTGCGCGCCCTCTTCTTTCATGAAGGCCAGCACAGATTCGTGTGGCACCGCGGAGGGCTGCACAGATCCGTCTGGCAACAATGACACCGTCCCACCGCGGTGGGCGTCGCGGCACAGGATTACATTGACGAGACACGCCGTACCATCCAGCGATCCAATCGCTGACATGACCGACTCTGCCGCTTTGGCGGCAATCGCGGTGCTGTGCACGTCCACCACAAACATGATCTCCGCATTGATGGGGAAGTTAGCGAGGGATGGGGCAATGCTAACTACCATCGCCGCGGCGATTCCGGGAGTGGGGTCGCTCGGCGCAGGGTTAGGCGGGGGCAACGCGACAATGGTGTGCAGGCGCAGCGGCTCTGATGTCTCTGTAACAGGTGCACGCATGCAAAGCGGCTTCTGCATGTGCGCCTTCGTCGGAAGGTCCCCTCGGTACGTCAGCTGAAAGCACGCGTCGCCCATGTAGTAGACGTTTACACCGGTGCCGGTGCCGCACATCTCCGGCAGGGCCTCAGTCCCCTTCTCGAGCGTCACTAAGCCTCGGAGTGGCACGAACAGCTGCGCGTCCACGCAGACACACAGGGAGCCTTCTTGCTGGGTGAGGTGTCGCAGCCGACTGCGCGCGTCGAGGAATTTCATGTACGCTCGTTGCACATCAGGCAGCCGTTGCACCGCTGGGATCAGCGAGGCAGGCAGTGTGAACGCGATCTCGCCGGTGCGATGTGTCGCCGAGATGGGGACGTGGTAGACGGCCTTCATCAAGACAGACTCGCCAGGATTGACGTCCCACGGCACGTACTGTGTGGCTACGGCGGAGACACCCGTGTCTGCGAGTGGCTTGGCGCGCAGCGCACTTCCTGCCTCGACGGAACGCAGTGGACGCGATTGCTCATACGAGTGTGCACTGATTTCTCGCGCGGGGCCCTGCAACATTGTGCGTTGCAGCTGATACGACGGTGGTGCCGGGTAGGCGGCAATTACCTGCACCACCTTGTTGGTCTCGTTCACATACTCGAGCGAGAGGGTCACCTGCGCGGCGTAGCCAGAGAGACTCACCTGCACCTCGGCGGCGTGAAGGTAGAGGGGCTTGTACGTGTTGGCGAGTAGGATGCCCCGCTCTTGTGTCGGAAAGCTGGAGAAGGCGGCGCTAGGATCCATGGCTAACAGACAGGCACAACGCCTGTGAGTGAGGCGTAGCGCGAACGAGAGCAAAAGGAGCAGCTTCCACTTGTCCTTTACGATATGAGCCCCTTATCGGGCCGCAGAGGAGCGTGTGTCTGCGTGTGTGTGCCAAGGCGTGAGGCCGGGAGAGAGGGAGGGAAAGCGAAGGGTGCGAGAGGAGTGTGCGCCGGAGGCACCTGATACACGTAGAACTGGGCGCAGGGCTGGGGGGGGGGGAGAGGATGAGAAACAGGCAGTGGAGCTGCTTTCCGGGAGACCCACATACACACACACACACACACACGTATACGTAGAGGGAGTGAGGAGGAGTGGGGGAGAGGAGAGTAAAGGCAACTCGGCGATGTGGTTTTCGACTGAAGTAGAGGCAGGCGGTGAGTGAGGGAGGGGCAGTGCATGAGAGACGAGGAAAGTCAAGTGATGAGGGCGATGAGGGCTGACGCACCACACCTTTCTTTCTGCGAAGTCATCGGAGGACGCTTTTACGCTGCAGCTCTCCCGCGTTCTCCTCCTGAGGAAGAGGAAGAGCAGCGGGAGGACAGAGAGGTTGAGCCCCACTGCTGAGCTGCGACCAGGTGATAGTATGCGCGCACACACGGTGGAAGGCCTACGTGGGAGATGACGGGTGAATACAGTATGAGAGGAGGAAGATGCAGCAAGAGAGAGAGAGCCGAGGTTGAGCGCGCCCTCCTCCCTTCTCCCATTGCCTTACTGCTCCTCCCCTTGCTGACCGGCATGCCCCATCTTTCCTGTTGTCGCCTTTCTTTTCCTTCCGCTTGGTGGGATTCCCCCCTCACCCCGCTCGTGCCACCACGCTGTCATCGTATCTCTTGACAAACCTCCCGAGAGCTGCAGGGGCCACACATCACACCACACCAAAAGATTAAGGGGCTGCCGCGTATACGTGCAGCAGGGGGAGGCACAAGTGCGGACATGAAGTGCGAATCGCACGCGCCTTGAGGACATTCTTCTCCGGAGTTACCACGCCCAGACACACAAGGCCATGCTGGACCACACCATTGCCGCAGACACTGCGCACGGGCCTGTGGTCAGGGGAGAAGTCGGCAAAGGCACCTGGCCTCTCATGCCCAGGAGACCAGGAAAGCGCAGCTGGCCAAATTGCAACAGACAAGCGGGAGACCTCACGCACACCCACCCACCACCCTACCCACATGAGGATCCGGGGGCAGCTAACATACAAAAAAGAGCCCAACTAGCTGCGAAGGGGGAAGTAAAGAGAGGACAATGGTGAAGGAGGTGAGAGTACGTGCGTGCGTCTGGTGCTTGTACAGGGCTGTTAGCGCGTTGCTCACGTCAAGACACGCTCCCCGTCCTGTTTCTCCGCTTCATCACACCCTAATGACACCCATAGACGTCGAGGCCTGCAGCCCTGACGGATGGCATCGAGGAGACGATGAGAGAATGACAGAGAGGGGCCATACTCACAGCAGGGCGGGCGTGAGGCTTTCCATGCGAAACGAAGAAAGATAGGCACAAACAAGTGACGCGAGAGAAGCGCAACCACAACTACCAAAAGCTCATCACGAGGCGACGATCTCAATTTCTAAGCCTTTCGTCCGTCCCTGGCCTCCTCCGAGCGAAAGGAGTGTTGGCCAGGACGGGGAGGTCATGAGGGGAGGACCGATGGGGAGGGGGGAGGCATCTGGAGGGGAAAGATGCGGACGTGAAGGGTAATGCACTATAACAGACGCATACGCACACATACATAGACGGATGATCATCCCCAAGCGAAAGTAGAGAAGGCGTTGTCGCTGAGGCACGCACAGTGCTGCGTTCACCGGTCCTTCACCTTTATGCGTGTGCACTTGGGCGAGTGCACGTGCACACCTCAACTTCCGTCTTCCCGTTTCCTAATCCACGCAGCGGTACCTCGGAGACGGCGCTGCATGCGCCTCTCTCTTTATCCCGACTTGCTCTTTTCTTTGTTCCTTCTCCGCACAGACCGTTACTTGTGGAGGCGCATGCGACGCTGGCGGCTCTCCTCGTTCTTCTGCGCAATCAGCCACAACAGGGCTGCCGTCAGCGTTGGCGAAAGGATGTAACCGGCGCGGGGGTCGCTGTGGCGGAAGATGTACGCCATCAAGCAGGTGCTCACCACGAAGAAGACGCTGTTCAGGAAGAACAGGCTGTACCCCACCGCTACCTGTAGGCGCAGACGACGCAGTACCTTGGACTTCTCATCTGAGACCTCGGCAAAGTGGCGCTGACGTCCCCAGAACTCGCTCTGGACCATCACAACGTACGCCTGGCGTAGCATGTACGTCGTAAAGCCGGTGATGATGATGTACAGGACAAGATTCGGGGCGTGACGCCAGTCGAAGCCGTTGATGGCATGCGAGAAGTATACAGGCTGAAAGGAGGTGATGAGCGCCACGAATATCAGAGACTGTTCCGGGTACTCGAGGCGGTTCGCGTTGATGCGGGCATCGAGGAGGGCCTCGTCACTCTCCCGCTTAGGCGCCATTGTTCTTCTCGTTTGTTGTCTTCGTTCGATGCTGAGGCGCAATACCAGTTGCGTGGGATGATGGCCGAGGAGAAGCCGGTTAGAGCACGCGTGAGAGAGAGAGCGACAGGAGTTGGCGCACACAGGGAGGGGAACTGCTGGTTCTGTGATCGTACGTGTGCAAGCGGGGAAGTATGCGATCCACCTGAGGGACGTTGGCGTGTGTGTGTGTGTGTGTGTGCGTGGAATCGATGAAGCAGGGGGATGGTAGAATAGAGCACCGGGAGAAGAATGAAATGGTAAAAGCAAGCTGTAAGGGAAGGCAAAGTAGTGAGCAACCGTGGACGACTAGGGCGTGGAGAAGAGGCTGAAGACGGCGAGATGCGACACGTGGCCTTCTGCACTGTCGATCACAATGTAGAGAATGTGTGTGAGGGGGTCAGGACTGGGAGCACGGGTGTTTGTGCTCGCCTGTGAAGGGGAGAGGAGGGCGACACTCTGCCCTTTGCCCTCTGTCACGCACCGCTTCCGCCACACTCCCCGCCCTACTACACGCCGATAACGATTGCGGCAGCAGTGCCAACGGTCGAATTCATCCGCGCGACACGCACGACTTCCCACCCCTTATGTATGGGCGCACATCAAGTGAGGCGAGCTTTGATAATGACGCCTTCCTCTACCCTCGTTCGTCTCTTCCTGTCCCATACTGAAATCTTCTCGACACCGCCCTCTGGGTGTTCGCACTCAGGGCACGCTGAGAGTGGCAAGGCGGGCGGAGGGGCGGGCCCTCATCCATGAGTTCCGCACCTTCACAGAAGGTGCCAGAGGAGGAGAAAAGGGTGATAAAGACCGAAGAAGGGGTCAGGCAAGAGCGCCTCTAAGATGTTCGAACGCGTTCGACAGTGCACGTACGGAGGGATAAAACAGCGGCAGCACGCACGGGCTCATGCGCAGGGGATATGAAGTTGCGAGGGAGGGGCGAGGAGGGGCGAGAGGGAGGCAGGCGTGACGCAGGGGTGGATGGGTGAAGAGATGTTGCTTGTGGGAGAGGGACAGAGACAGCTCCACTGCACAGGCATGGCTCACCTCCTCTTCCCTTTTACCCACACTATTGGATCTTCTCAATCGCCTCGCTGTACCGCTTCGCGTCCTCGGCCAGTTCGTTGGACGCTGCCTTGACCGTATCCCAGCGGATTTTCAACCCTGTCTCCCCATCCCTCTTCGGGATGATGTGGAAGTGGACGTGTGGCACCTCCTGGTGGGCCAGGGGACCGTTGTTCTGAAGGACGTTGTACTGCATGGAGCCGTCCGATCCAGCAACCGCACGGCTGGTCTTGGCAAGCAGCACACCTACCTCAGCGGCGCCCTCCACGTCCAGCTCGTGCAGGTACTCTGCGTGCTGCTTCGGGATGACAAGGACGTGTCCCCGCGAAAGGGGATTGATGTCCATGAAGGCGAATGCCCTGGACGTCTCGGCGACCTTCGCGCAGGGAATTTCACCCGTGATGATCTTGCAGAAGATGCAGTTGGCGGCCATTGTGTGTGTGTGTGCGCGCGTGCTGAGTAATAAAGCGAGTGATACGAAGGAGACAAGTCACTTGAAGTCCTGAAGAGAGAGCCACAGTACATAGCCAACGTGCAGGGGAATGAGGAAAGTTAGCGTGTGCGTGTGGCGTGTATTGTGAGGGAGAAGCAGTAGGGAGGGGGCGAGGATAAGCGGTGGCAGCGGTGGACACACACACACACACACACAGGCGTGTACGCATGAAGAGTGGTGCGCGCTGGGGGCTTCGGGGTAGCGGGAAGTTGAGGGTGGTGGTGGTGGTGCAGGCGCAGGGAAACGAGCCAGATATGGCAAAGGCGGTAGTGAGCATTTTCCCTCTGCAGCCTCTCTTGCTCGCCACTGTTCACCTGCAAAACTCGCCACCTGTGTACGCATGTGTCTACAGAATTGGTTGTGGAAGACGTCATATGAGGAACTGTGGGTCTCTTGAAAGCGCGGCTCTCAGCTGCACATTCACACGCACACACAGGCGGCGGATGATAGAGGCGCGCCTTCCCGACTCCCCAGAGAAATAAAGCGCCGAATACCGTCATTCCGTAAATGCCCCCTCGTCTTCTCCCTTCGCTTTGCTGACTTCTCGCCGCCACCTCCTCCCTTTCTCTGGGAGGCGTCGTATGGAGTTTGCGTGTGCGTGTCTAGTCAGGCGAAGAAGCGCAATACGTGAAGAGCGCACCAAGAGCGTGTTGACACAGCACCACCACTGTTCAGGCGAAAATCTATGACTGTGTTCCTCCCACCGCTCCCCCCCACTGAGAGAGGCGCACGCGCATAAGGGCACACAGCAAGAGGTACCGGATGAGTGCAAGCCCTTGATGCCTAACTCCCTTTTCTCTGATGCTCTCAGCCGCGTGTTTTCTCCATCGTGCGAGGTGTCCTGGGGAGGCACCGTTACACTTCCCACTTTCAAAGAGCGTTGGTGCGCCGGAAGCGATTGGCACGCCTCTCATGCCGGGACACCCGATGACGCGTGGTTACGGCGTCAGCCCCCTTACCGCCGTCATCTTTGCCGCCAACCTCAGAGCCTGCAAGCAGCACAGAGAAGGACAGCGGTACTGCTGCAGGTGTGGGTCTCACCTTCGCTGCTCCGGCGCTCACCTCGACGGCTGCCGCAGCCTCGTCTGTGCTTCTACCGTCGTCCGTGCTGGTTTTCCTCGGGCGCCGCACTCGGCGTTTCTCCTGCTGGTCCTGGGCAAGCCGGAATACATTGCCAGCCGCCTCTGCCGCTTTCAATGACGCTCTCTCGCTCTCCTGCATGGTGCGTGGGGTGAGGTGCTCACCGCTGTCCACATCGCCGTTCTTGTCATCGCCGGGGCTGAGTGAGGTGGGCGGCAATCGGCGTCGACCAAGCAAGCTAGCGCCGTTGTCTGAGCCATCGGCAGGGTTGGTGTTACCCTCAAGCAAAGTGGAAGCCACCGCCGTCTTCTTCTGTTGTTTCTGCTGCTCAGCCGCCTGCTTCTTAAGATCGTGCCGCTGGAGCTCGCCTTGTACTGCCGCGGCAGCGCGAGCGCGGCGGAGTTCGTACCCCTCCTTGCGCCGCTCAATGCGCAGTACGATGCGCTCTGCCACGGAGCTGCGCAAGCCAATGCCCGCAGCACCGTCTTCCTTGGCTGTTGCTGCCGCCGCGCTGCGTAGCTGCAGCAGTGCCGCGCTTGACAGCGATGACTCTTCTAGCTCCGTGTTGATAGCCTCTAACATGTAGTCCAGTGTGCGCATCGCTGCCTGCACCATTCCGTCGCGCCGCTCGTGTCGCTTGTCGCGTGACAGCAGTGTGAGGGCGATGTCCGCACCGCACGCACCACCTCCCTCGTTGCTGCGTGCGGCGACGATCGCCTCACTGACGGAGGTGGCGTAGTCCTCCAGGGTTTGTGTGAGGGAACTTAGATTTTCCCGCGCTCTCGTTAGTTCCGAAAGAGGCTCATTCGTGGTGGGGTTTGCCGCCACGTGCGCCACCACCGCGTCCACGACGCGCAGGATTGTGGCGGCCTCGGCCTCGAGCAGGGTCAGGCCATACACCAAGAAGCTGGGCTGCACTCTACAGAGAGCTCGAATACGTTCACGTCGCTGGTGAAGGAGGTGAGGAAGGTGCGCACAAGGTGCCCCACAAGTCGCTGCGTGGCGGTGCTGCCGAGAACCGGCTGCCGGATCGCGTTTAGCGTATCATGCGCGCGAGCGATGCACGCGATGGCGTCGGCGATGTATGGGCGCACTGCTGCTGTTGTATGTGGAGAGACACGCTGCCAGTCAAAGAGTGGCTGCACAAAGCCCTGTCGCCTGACGAGGTCTGTGATGGGCTGCTGAGCCAGTGCCAGGTATGCGTTCATCATGGCGTCCACAGCGAGCTGGCAGTGTTCCTCCACCACTGACAGGTAGACTTGACTATACTGTTGCTGCTTATTGTGCAGCATCGCGGCGATATCGACTGGTGTCGCGCACAGCTCCGGCAACTGGCGCACGATTACCTCGAAAAAACAGGGCGTCAGCAGGTGCTCTGTGAGAATAGGCGTTAATGTTGTGGCGAGGCAGAGCGTGTCGGCCATGCACTCGACGACGCACTGCTCGCGCTCAGCGGGGTGCAGGGTGACGTCTGTTGTAGCTGTGCGGCACTTCAGCTGTAGCATATCAACGAAGGCGAGCAGGAGGTGCGAGAGGAGGGCGAGCACCAGCTCCTCGTGGTCCTGCAGGCTCTCCATCACTAACTTTCTGTGGAACTGTGCGATGAGCTCGGAAATGGGGTCCGCGACGGTGTCGGCGCCATCTCCGAGAACGGCCGGTCCGGAGGATGCGGCCTCTCCTCTGTACCGTCCCGCGCCGGAGGCATCATCGCCCAAACGCTGCCGCAACACACGCCGACGACGCGCCGCAGCATCACGCGCGCCGGCGCCACCGCCGCTTCTTCCGCTCGCCACCACGGCCTCGTCGGCGTCGTCGTGCAGGTTCTCCGACTTGAGGGCGAAGAGGTCCACACTATTGAAGACTTCCGTATCGCGCGCAAAGAAGGGGACACAGCGGTCCATTGCAACCGACAAAACGTTGAGCAGCTTGTGGACCGCGTTGGAGGAGACCGACTCGCGACTGAGCCGGGCGCGGACGCGCACGTCAAGTGACGTACCGGTGTGCCGCTGCAGCAGCGGGAGCGCCGTCAAGTATGCCTTGCTCAGCACACCAATGCCGTGCAGGTAGCAACGTAGGGATGTGGAGCGTAGCAGCTCCAGTTCCTGCAGCAGGCGACCAACTTCCTCCACCTGCGTCCCCGTCGTGATTATGGCAGAACTGCTGGAGTCGCCAATGACGATCTTTAGCCGCAGCATTGCGTCACTGACGAGGTTCATCATGCGCATCCACTGACCAAGGATGACCTCGTAGAGGATGGCTGCATGCAGCTCGATGCGCTCAGAACGGCCGTAGCGGTGCAGGTCACTCACTCGGTACAGTGCCAGGGTGCTCACGAAGCATCCATGACGCTCCTGTTTATAAAGGCCAGGAAGAGGGTCTGAATCGTGGCCGCTGCGTTGCTGATCATATGATGAACCGCCTCCACCGAGATGTCGCGCAGGCTCTTTGGGCGAGTGGGCTGCTGTGCCGCGCTTGTCTCAGACACGCCGGCTGCAGCAGGATGGAAAACGTGCGGTAACGTTGGCACGAAGCGTATGCGCGGCAGATGGTCGATGACCCGGACGCCACGCCGGCGCCCCCTGCTCTCCCTCGCGCATCCCCTGCGGCCGCGCCGCGGTTCGCTGTGCCCGTCACGGCGAGCTCGTCCTCGGAGACGTCGGCGTTATCATCCATCTCCCCTGCGTGACTTAGCGAGCGTAAGTGCGTGCCAGTGAGGATGGTTGATGGTGAGGGCTGCAACCTCTTGCCGTCGCTGCCACTTGTCGCAGCGCCACCGGTACCTGCCACTGCCTGGGCCCCCGTGTTGCCCAAGAGCTGAGTCAAGATAGCGTGCAGCGGCGAGCCTGGCTCAGGGGCAAAGTCGAACACTCCAGAGTGCAGCGTCGTCGCGATGCCGCCCCAGTAGGAACCGATCACGTGCTCGAGCGTCCCAACACACTCGGCACACAACCGCAGGGCGAAGGTGTTGAGAGAACTTGACTGCGCCATCACGGCCGACTCGACATCAGCGCGCGTGAACAGCTGACTGAGCAGGGAAGAGCTGTGCATACGAATCTGCAGACAACTGGACACAAGCGCCGCATCCATGTCCAAGGCGCCGACCCGAAACTCGGTACTGGTGGGGAAGGGCGACTCCGGCGTGTTGAGGGCGTCCAGCACCCTCGACACGTAGGCTTCAGGGATGATGCCGACAAACCTTCGATTTTCATCCGTCGGATTACCGCCGCTGAGTGCGAAACCCGAATCGTCACCGTCGCCTCTCATCGGCGAGACCGCAGACGACTGGTGGCGCCCGGCGTCGCCACGCGCGTTCAGCCACGTAAAGGAGTTCTCCTGGCGAAAGGAATCGTTTGTGTTGCCGATGAAACCTCCGTCGCTGCCGATACTGACGCCGACGAAGGGGCTCGATGACAACCCACAGCCGCTTGCACCGTTCCCGCCCAGCAGCTCTGCCATCGTGCCTTCCCCAACGTCCGCTGCATCGCGCTGCCGCTGTCGCTCCTTCAGGCCGCGCCCCGCGTCCGTCTGCGCCTTCCACAGCCACCCACTCGACTCCCGCAAAAGACTAGCAGCGCTAGAGTGGAAGAGATGCCTCTGCTGGCGCTGCACAATCGATATAAAGAACTGCGCGGGGTGCTGGTAGGCGGTTGTGCTGTGTCGCGGCGCAGTGACAGAGGGGGCCGAAGCTGGAACAGCCCCATCTGTGCCAGCTTCCGGCACGGTCCTGTTCGGCGAAAAGCTAAGCGAATTATCCCCGAGTTTACTCAGCGACACGGTGGTGTGGAAGCTGGAATCCTCTAACCTCACGGCAGCAGCGGTGCTGCCACCCTTCAGCGTGACACCTTCAGCTGTTGTCCCACCACTGGACAGCTGCGTGCGCAGCTTGGTCAGAACTTGTTCATGTTGGTCTCCTTCGCCGAGTGTCTCTTGCAGCACAGCGCAGAAGTGGTGCAACTTCACCGAGGCGATGCTGGTGTCCATCATCATGGACAGCGTGTCCTCGATGAGCACGGTGTCCGCCGGGTTGGCGTAGATGAGCTCCTCGGCAAGCTGGCTACAGAGGTACAGAGAGGCGCGGAGGAGGGCCATGGAGAACTTGTAGGCAAACACGCTGTGACCAACAGCGCTCACGTTCTTTGACGAACCCCCTGCTGCTCCCACTACAGCAGCTGCAGGAGTGCCTTGCCCGCCAGGCGGGGAGTGGTTATCTCCTGTTGCAAGTGACACCTGTACTGTCTTCGGCGGCTCCTCATCGTCTCCAGCAAGCATCGTGCCGTCGATGAGGGAGTACGTCTCCTCGAGGTAGAGCATGGCGCGGCGCAGGTGCAGCACGGCCATCTCGTAGTTGGACACATGATTGACGTGTTGCCTCCATGCGTCGGCGTCCTTGAGGCGCACCAGCGGGGTGCCGTACCAGAGGTGGATCTCCTCTCCGCTGCCAAGCACGTACATGTCCGCGGCAACGGTGCTGCCAGCGGGGGCCTCCAGGTTGCCGTGCGCCTTGGCAGCAGCAGCAGCAGCAGGGGAGGTGTCCTCGTCGCTGTCGCTTTCGTCTTCGTTGTCTTCCTCGACGCCGTCGTCATTGTAGTCGCCTGAGGCATCTCGCTTGACAGCTCGGCGAGACGCCTTCTTCGACTGGTCTTCTTGACTACTCGAGCCGAGATTCTCTCCAGTGTCCCCCTCGCGCGATGCACCGTCTTCGTCAACGTAGGAGCTGGAGGAGTTGCCCGCCGCCGTCTGTCGCCGCTGCGCTACTTTGGCGCCACAACTGTTGTAGATTGCACCAGGGACGCCGAGCACGCTGAAGAACTTGTCCAGCATGTCCTGACTCTTTCGACTCTCCTGCATCTCTAGAAAGGTATTCGTAATCGGCTGCACGAGCGACTCGCAGATGTTCAGCGCATTCTTGAAAGAGGTTGTGATGCCTTCGAGGGCCTCGCCGGTGAAGAGCTCCGCGTCAGAGTTATACACAGCGTCCATGGCATCCTTAGAGTTGATAAACACACCGAGGTTGTCGCGAATGAGCTGCTTGAGAGCCTCTCCGGTTTCTTCCTCCGCAACCCCGACCTTGTCGATGAGCTGTCCTTCGAACACAGTATGTGAAACATTGGCCAAGGCGCGCTGGATGTACTTCTTTGGCTGAAAGGCGCGACTCGTGAGATCGAGCGTCGGCTGACGGTTATAGTCCTTCTCCCCAAAGAGCTCATCCATGGCTGCTGTACGTAGAGAAATACACGAGAAAACCACCACAACAGTGGCCAATACGAAATACCGATTGCCTCGCGACCCGCAAGGCAGACAATTACTGACGAAGACGGAGGAGCTCCTGATGTGAAGCACAGAACCCCGCCCCCCTCCCCCTCCCCGCCGTGACGGTGTGTGCGTCTGTCTACTGTGTGTATGACTGTGTGTGTGTGTGTGTGTGTGTGTGTGCGTGTAAGGATGAGAGGTGGACGATAGGTATGGTTGAGGGGAGGCGTGCGCTTGAGAATGACAGAGTTTTCCAGGCGGATGCTGAGTGTGACCGCAGTGGTGGGCACATGCGGTTCGTCTTCTGTACGGCGCCGTCTGGCATACTGCACGTTCTCCACAGAGAAGAAAGGGGCTGCGACGGAGTTCCTCTTGTGTTCCTCACCGAACGATGTATTTCTCTTTCCCCTTCGTGTGTGTGACTGTCTCTCTGGCTGCGTCGTCTTCGTCGCTCTTGAGCCCTTCGCTTGACGAAGGGTGAGAAGGGCGGTGGGGAGTCAACGGTGGTGAGGGAGGAGAGAGGAAGGAAGGGGGGGGGGAGCGGCCACGTTCACAAAACGCAAACGCATACGAACGACGGCTGAGGAGGCCATGCGCTCCTCCCCGAGTACGGACACGCGCACACACCGGTAACACTACCGTGTGCGATTGGCGAGTCGATGGTTACATCGGGGCCGTGGGCATCAGATGCCTCCGGTAGCCAAAATGGTTACAACCGCCGTCCGAGAAGCCCCCAGTAGCGCCGCAGTGCAGACTGTCGCCATGTGGTACACCTTGCCGTTACGCATCGAGCGCATCACGTCACCACGCAAGGGCGACCTGGTGCTCTAGCTGCTTCAATATGAAGAATTGCCGCAGCGCCCCAACTTTGAGTTGGCCACCGAATCAGTGCTCGTACGCATCGACGTGATGTCAGTAGAAAAAGGCGTTGTTGTTGTGCAAGGACGACAACGATGTGTCGTCGTGGTTGTCGCTACCGTTACCGTTGCTGCTGCTGCTGCTGTTGCTCGTATTGCGCGCCTCGTAACTAGCCGCCCCCCAAAGCAGAGCCAATGCTGTGCTGGGTGCCGCTGCTCACGCACACCGTGGGAAATGCACCCGGTGAGGTGATTGTCTGCGAGAACGGCGGTTTCCAGGCTTGGCCACGCATCCTACGGTTCGGAAATTGTGCCGGTTAGGTGTTATTCACATGGAGTAAGAGATCCACCAGGAATGCCATACCGCTCCACGACGGCGGAAGTGCTCCAGTGAGTGAATTGCCACCTGGGCTGAGGTGCGTGAGCGGTGCCAGCGTAGGTCGCCTGGACAGGATGGGGCCAGTCAACGAGTCGCTGGAAAGGCTAAGGTAGGCTGAGGCGCTCAGCGAGCTCCAGCTACCTGGTGAGATGGAAATAAGCATGCTAACTAATGACGTCACCACTTGCACCGAGTCCACGCCCGCAGGCGAGTCAGCAAGCTGCCTGGCTCCGTCGCATCGTGGTTCGGGGAGAGGAGCTCAGCCTCACCTACAACGGTGTAAGTGGCAAATAGTGACGTACAGCAGTCTGTCCCCGTCCAGTAGAAGGCAACGCATGTGAGGCTTGCTGCCTCTCAGTAAAGTTGTTGATGGCAGGTGACCTGCACGCCAGCTACCAGAAACAGCGGCGCTGGAGTGGGGTGGGGTACGTGCGGGGACGCAGTTGTTCTGTGAGTTTGGCCAATCCAGAAAGCGTGCACACGTTTGTGTTTGTGAAGATGAATTGAGCTCTGCGCTTCCTTGGCAGCGTTCTATCCGCGCTGGCGAGAGAGAGAGAGCGAGAGAGAGAGGAGAATGACAGTTGCCTAGCAGAGGCGATGTGCAGGGAAGAATATGAGGAGGGGGAGGGGAAGGGCGAGTGGGCGAAAAGGATGTGGCCGAGTTTACGTGAGTGCCGACTTCATACGTGAGAAAGAGCCCCAAGTACGGCGCCATTGAGCTTTGGAGATACTGGTGGCCAGTGGCAGAGCAGAATCGGCGCAACTGTACCTCTTTCGGTCACCCTAACGTCAACCTCAGCACATGAATCGTTGGCTCCGGTGTGCGTGTGCGCCACGCTTTGTTAATCTCGTTCGCTGCGTTGAGGCAGGCAAAGAAGCACAGCGTGGAAGAAACGAAACATAACCACCAATAACCCCCTCCCTCCCCCCACACCCGCGCCGGCACGCCGAACATCGAGCCCGGAGAGAGCAGAACGCAAAGCAGTGCAGTGGGGGTGAGCGGGTGGGCTCTATCAACGACACTCAGCGGAAAAAGTAGCCTGGCCGAGCGAAGGGACTAAGGAAGAAGCATGCATCGGGGTTTATTGCGCTGCCCGAGTCCATGTGCACGCGCTTATGTGTGTGTGTGTCGGGGGTGGGGAAAACGAGTCACACCGAGTCGTACCGCACAATGCACTCCTGTGCTGCCACCATCGTCATCTTTCCGGCCCAGCGCGTAGCGCAGAGAACCAGTCGACTGTGTACGCCACGAGCGCAGGGCCGCGTGATGAGGAAGAGAATAGAGAGGGGGCATCAGAGATTGGGGTGGGTAGAGAGATCGACGAGGCACATTTAACCACCAGCCGCAGGTTGCAGGAGCCAGAGAGGCAAAGAAGCACAGGAAAGGATGACACAGATCAACAGGCACACGCCCCCCTCCCCCCACACACACGCGACGCCCAACAGCGAAGAGCGGCACAGTGCAGGGGAAGGAAGCACCAACAACAATCAGCTTCGTCAGCACCACGGGCGATACACTGTTATAAGCCCGAGTGAAACCTACAAGCGATAGCACCAGCGCCGCCCCCATCACTGAACAACGATCCACCAGGACGACTGAGAAAGGCGATAAGCGGAGCCGCCGATCTGCGCGCGGGGGGGGCACCCAGACACCCAAAGAGGGGGGCCAACTCGAGTGGAAACAATCAACAAGACAGTCCCTATAGAGCACTCGATAGGTGAACGCTACTCACACAAACACACCCCTCTCCGACACCTTCGCAGGGAGAGGGGGAGAGGATAGACCCGTAGGGTCATTCATTCTCTGTGCCTCTCTTGAACAGTGCGCCACGGTACCACCACCACCACCCCTCCCCCGGCTGTGGGGGAGGAGAGATAACATCAGGTAAGTGGCAGGGATTGTACGAGACGTTACCGCCGATTGGGGTCTGTGCTACCGGCGAGTGCCTCGATTTCCGGCCGGCATGTGTGGCTCTACTACCTTACTGCACCAGGGCCACGCTACACAGCGGTATCTGCTGGCGAGCCTGCTGTAAGATTCACTTCGGTGAAAGAGGCATCTTGCACCACACACAACAACTCGGAACCCTTTGTGACCTGCTGGACAGAGGCGGCGCATTCGATGGCGGGCCGGGCCACCTGCTCTCGCACCAAATTTCGCATGCGCTTTTCGTAGAGCACCCTGTACCGATCACGATAGTCCACGAGCAGTGCGCGACTCACGGCGTGGGTGTACAGTAGCGCCTCCTCGTGCGTGCGGTCGCGCGTATTCATGAGCTGGGCGCTGGAGAGAAACTGGTACTGACCCAGCACCACATCCACCGCGTCCAACACCGCGTCAATCAAGTTGGCCTCGAAGCTGAGCCGCAGGCACATGTTCAGATACTTGCGCTCTATGTACTCGCGCTCCTTCTGCGTCACGGCGTCGAGCATGCTGACCGCAAGGTGGTACTCGCTGCCAAGAGCGTCTAGCGCAGGACTGGACCGCAGCGTACGTTCGTAGTTCTCGAACGATTGTGCCACCCTCAGCTGCGCGTCCCTTGTGTGCGCCAGCGCAGCCAAGTACTTTTCGAAGGAGCGCGCCGACGCCTTGAGCGCCTGCTGGCGCCGGGCAAGTTGCTCACACACCCGAACCCAAGCACAGGCATCTGACTTGGCCGAGGGCGGAAGGTACGTCCAGTCGTACGTGAATGACGAGGACGACGTGGGCACTGGCACGCTGCCGCTGCCGTTGGGATGAGCATCGGCGATACGACCGCCATTTGAGTGTTCGTCGTTCTTGGGGCTAAAGAAGAAGTTAGCCACGGACCGCACAAGGCTGCTAGACTTGGCAGCGATCTTGTTTGCGGTGTACTCGGTGAAGCTGCGGTGACGCTTACTGCACTCACGGAAGGGGTGTGTGGCGAGGCGGAGGTCTCGCAGGGCTGCCCGCATGCGTAGCAGCGTGCCGGTTTCGAAGGTGTCACGCGGGTCCAGGAAGAACGGCGCTATCCATTCAGAGAAGAAGATCACTTCCGGCATGTACGCGATTTCATTGAGGAAGAACTGGAGGTTGTGGCGCTGCGCTGCAAATGCGTCCGAGGCGCTAAAGTAAGTCTCGATATCGCTAACGCTGCTCTTGCGCGGCAGAGGGGACATTATGAGTGTTGGGAACTGGTACGTGAGAAGCTCCCGCAGATCGACTACCTCACTGTACCGCCGATCCACGCTTGCCGAGTTGCCGCGAGACCAGTCACTGCGTCGCACACCGACATCGATGCCGGAAAGATGCGGCGCGTTGGTCGGGATATCCGGCACGGTGAAGCTCGCGTCGTTCTCCGCGAGAATCTCTGTGGTGATCGGGAAGTACGTGATGGGGCGCACCATTTCGTTGCCTTTGAAGGCGGCGTCTATCCGGAACCGGGCGAGGAGGACGCGGCCGTGGGTGTGCGTGTGTGACGTGACGGTGGGCTCGCCCTCCGCCGCCGACGGAGCTGACAGCGAGGCGTGCGGGGTGGCAGAAGTGAAGGTTGAAGACGCCGTGTCGTGGCTGACGCTTGTGCAGGCAGCTTTCGACTGAGGCTGCGGTGGTGGTGGCGGTGTGGGGGTCTTCGTACGGGCGAGCGGCACCATCACGTCGCCGACGGACGCCCTTGAGGGCCCGATGACGGGCGGCTGAGGAGCCGGCGCGGCTGTTCGCTGGTATTCCTCTTCGAAAGGGTTGGCATGGTTGGACAGCATGATTGCACGGGTGACAGCCGGGGGGTGGAGGAAGGGGAGTCCGCTGGGCGTGCGTTGAGGAACGCTCACAGTGCTCGAAACTAAGCCAGCAAAAATACCCACGATCGATGTCCTGGCGATTGTGAGGAGAGTGAGGTGAAGCACAGAGAGGCGGTGGAGGAGGAGGAGAGAAGAACGAGAACGAGAAGGCAATGCAACCCAGTGAAATCACCAAGAGACACAGGCACGACAATGGAGAGGGATTGGACAACGTACAGGAGATGCACTGGCAGCCTCTCTCTGTGTGTGTAGCTGAGCGTGCGGGAGTGTATAAAAGGGAGTGAGAAGTGAGCGGGTGAGTGCGAGTGATGAAGGAGAGGCTAAGCGATAAGGCACACACACACACACACACACACACACCGGGTTTCGAGATGCACAATGTACTTTGCCTGGGACGAGCGATGCTTCGTATATACGTGTGGGTATGTCTGCACCTTCTTCTGGTCTCTGACACGCTGTGGATACTGTGATGGGCGCGGGGGAGGGAAAGGGAGTGCGCTGTGTGTGCGTGTGAGCGCAGCAGTGCCCTTCCCCCACAAAGGCGAACGACAAAAGAGAAGAAATGTGGGTCGCGTATCGGTGAAGGGGACGGGAATGGTGGGGAGGGCGGGGGAGGGGGATGACCTGCCGCAATGTGGGGAGGGCTCCGGGTCGAGAGAGGGAGAAGATGGAGGAGGAAAGGGAAGGTCAACACATCGTTAGCACGGCCACTCGTACGCACCTCGAGCGCAGGCAAAGAGGCACCCGGGCTCAATACAAAGACACGCTGCCTACAACTCTGCACACATTCAGCGCGCCATGGGGGGGGGAGGGAGGCATATTTGAGCTTCATCGCCGCGTCGAGTGATGTGGATTGGCTCATTGTAGCTCATCCGCCTGTCCATGTGTGAGCTAGAGGGAAGAGAGACGCGCCACATCGGCATGCTGCTTCCGCTTCTTCTTGTCGGCCTGCCTTCTATGAGCGCAGTGTCGTGTGTGGAATCGGCCCACTCTCTCTTGTCCCGCGTTGGGCTGGGAGTAATACATCGTCGAAAGCACACGTAAATAACACCGGGAGAAGAGTATACCCCCCTCCCCCCAAATCGGAGATGACCAACGACTCCCCCTTCCGTTCTCCCCCGCAAGATCGTACCTGAAGCGCACCAGACCGGTAGACAAGGCTGGTGCCCCCCCTCCCCCCACACACGAAGGAAGGGTCGGGGGGGGGGGTCGCGCAGGACGTGGGGGGATCAAACAGGAGAGTGACAGGAAAAGAGCGCATAGAGAGGAGCCCCTCTCACAACTTGGGCTGACGCACCTCTCGTAGCCTACGTGATCCCCCCGCTTCCGCGTGTGAGGGGGTCCACTGTGGGCGCTGGTCTAGGGGCGGTATATGACTGCCTCTCCTCATAAGCACGCCGCCTCTTACTCGAGCACAGACGCGCGTATGTGTATGCCAGACCGCCTCACTTTGGGTAGTGGCTGAGCTCATGCTGGAGGGAGATGATGGTGGACTCCTGCTGCTTGATGCGCTCTGTTAACTCCTTGTGGCGGTCCGTCAGCTGCACTAAGCGGGTGCGGTAGTCGTAGATGACAGCCTTGCGTTTCTCGTAGTCCATCAATAGATCGCGCGAGCCGACCAGGGGCATGCGCTCCTTCATCCGTGTGTTGGCGCGCAGGTGCGCGTCGCGGCGTCGCTTTGACTTCGCCAGCTGATCACGCGCACCGCCGAGCTCCTCATCCGTGCTCGCGACATGCTGACGCAGCCCCGCGTTCTCCATTCGCACGCAGTCTAACTTCTCGCGCACGTGTGTGGCAATGTGAATGGTATTGGTGACTTTGCTGCGCAGCTTCAGCACCTCCTCGGAGCGCTCCTCAATCTTCTCGTTGAGGGTTGTGTTCTCCACCTTGAGCTGCTCAAAGTCGATGAGGAACATGTGGTGGTTGGCGGCATTCGACTCTTCACCGTCCTGGCCGGTGGTGGCTGCTGTTGCGGCAGAGTTGGACGATGGCGATGCCGCGCCTCCTTTGGCCGCCCGCCGCAGTCGCAGTAAGCGGTTCTTGAGTTGGAAGTAGCGCACACGAGAGGCTCGGATGGCGCTGCGCTGCGCCACCTCGCGCTCAACATACTGCGCTATCGCGTCAGTTGGAATTGGTCGGCTTGACCGCATGAAGCGCACGCTCGCTGCCAACCCTCGAATGTGCTGCTGAAAGTTCTGCTCCTGCAGGGCAACCTCTTCCATGATAGGCTCGTAGCGCTGCCGCTGCAGCTCGAGATCCTTCTTGAGAGCGGCGCTCCGTCCCGCCACACGCTGCCGTTCTTCTGCTACCTGGCGCACAAGAACCCAGTACGCCGCTTCCGCATCGGGTGTCGTGAGCTGTGTCACATCGTCCTCGCCGTTGCGGCGGCGCTGCTCCGCGTAGTGACGGGATAGTAGTTGCTGGTATGCCAGGTTCTTCTCGAGCAGCGCCTTGCGCTTCGCCAGGAGAGCGCGGTACTCTTCTACACACGCATGGCGCTTCTTCTCCAGTGTTTGTGGTGTCTGCGCAAATTCATCAAAGCCACCGTTGGACAGCGGCGGGTGCGCATCATTCGCCTCGCTTCCGTCCTTCTCGTCGGTGCCGCCGAACGCGCCGGGGGCCACGAGTAGCAATCCACTGCTGAACATGCTACACTGCGCAGCATCCGGCACCACGCCGCGCAGCTCCTGGTGCTCGCGCCATCGCCGTTGAATCACAGATGCGGCGGCGTGGTGGCAAGCCTCTTCGCGTCGCTGCTCCTCAGCATCCTCGTACATGATCGAATCGTTCACGTATGTGTGTTTTCTGTGCTGCTTCTGTGGCTGAGGGCTCTAAAGCGGCTGACCCACAAGAGCGGGGCGGTTGCGATTGCCGAGGGAGTGGAAAGGGGGAGGAGGTGGAAAATCCCAGCGTTAGAGTGGGGGACACGCCGATTGGGGACATGCGTTTGTGGGCGAGTGTGGACATAGGACCAAGGGAGAGGCATGCGCCAGTCGGCGAGAGTCGCATAGCGCGCCGTGGTCAGTGGTGGAGCGAGCATTGGGTCCCAGGGAGAACCATAGATGTCTGAGCACAAGAGACAATGGGCGGAGGGCGGGTGTGCAGCGGAGGCTCAGAGTAGTGCCTTTTCCCCACTTCCGACACGCACACACACACCACACACACACACACACACACACACACGTACCACCGCCACGCTATCGCAGATTTCCTCTTCACCCCTCAGGCCTCGCAAGGATGAAAAGGACTGCGGTTTAGCTACATTTTAAAGTGCCGGATGACGGTTCCCTGGCCACCCACTCCCCAGTGGGCAGCCGTAGGGACACACACGCGCAGAGACGAGGGGGCACAACAGCGGAGAGGGAGAGGGCGGGAAGAGAGTGCGTAGAGTTGAAGAACACCCGGAAAAAGAGACGCGAGAAGAGGCACTTCGAGGCAGATAACAGCCGGAGAGAGAAGGAGTGATAGACTGACTCAGAGGCACGCCTTTACCGCGTAGGCAACCGGTAGTGTCACGTCCTGAACGTGGAATAGCTCGCGTGCTCTCTCTTGATTAGGCTCGTAGAGCAACATCCACACACCCACGTATGCACAAACAGACAAGACAAACATCAGCAGCACCTCCCCTCCGCGACGGAAAGAAAGAGACGAAGCGCAAAGCCGGTGCAAGAGGAGTGGCAATACACGAGGCGAGCAAAGACAGAGGTGCAGAGTGTGCCGCGTTAGGTGCAAGGGCGCACACGCACACGCATACACACACGCACACACACACACACACACACACACACAGACAGCCATAGCTCTACACATGACCTTCCATAGGCCCCGGCGGCGAAGAGGAGGAAGAGGAGATGTTCGTTCTTGACAGCGTGCGCGAGCTGGACTCTGGTGCACTCCTGGGGGTGTTGTCACACGCCTCTTCTTCAGTGTGCGCCAGTAAAGAGCTCAGCGTTCCCTGTGACACCGCCCCCCTCGACGAGGCCGACGAGGCTGCAGCCTCTGCTGCAGAGGGGGGCGTGACACAGCCGTCTCGCAGTGGTGATGATGTCACTTTTGGGAGAGGTGCTGGTGTCCCCATCCCTGGTGACGACGGCGCAGGAATTGATTTGACTTCTTCGCCGGTTGTGAGGTCTGGCGAGGTCCACAGCAGTGCTGCCTGCCGTTGTGCTCGGCCCACGTCGCGCTTCTCTTTGGCTTCCCGTGCCAACTTTTTCTCCATCTTCTCGAGCTTCTCCAGCGAGTAGGACTTGATGGGCAGCAGCTTTGGCTTGCACAACTGCAGTTGCATCTGTTTTATTTCGGAAATAACGAGACCACGTTCAGGGAGGACGGCCATGACCACCTCGTCCATGACATCACCAGAAGACCCATGAGTGTCCATCTCCACAGGGAGAGGGGGGCTGCGCTCGCTGCACTTGATAAAGCGGGGAAAGGTGTCTGTTAGTATGAGTGCCTGAGCAGATGCTTTGCCTGTCGGCTCGCCTGAGATGGGGGGAGGCGGTTCACTACGTGCGCGTGTGCGTCTATGAACTCGACAGGGGTGTTATGGCGACTTGGCTTCAGACTTGATCGTGAGAATCAAAGCAGAGGGAATGTTGGGATGATCAGGCCGCTATGTGAAGCGGGGGCACCGGGGACAGGGGGATGACAGGAAAGAGGGTGGAGAGTACATGGGTAGGAAAGGTGGTGGAGTGGCGCTTACGCGCGGAGACTCACAGGCGGCATGACGACATGCCCTCCACACGTTGTTTGCAGGTTCATCACTGGCACCCCGTGGGTAGACTTATACGTTTACGTCTTCAAGGCGAGGGAGATGGAGAGTATGAGAGAGGAAGGTGAGCGGCCTCAGTGCTGCGACGCCAATACACAAGATTGCGGGCAGAAACACTGAAAAGCCTCTGCAAGTATGCCTGCGCTCAAGAATGCCGTCCTTCGCCTGTTTCGATGCGCATGTGCATCTTTTCCCCCTTCTGTCCCCTTCGTGTCCGATGGGCTTTACTCTTGAGCTTTCGGTGGCTGATGTCTACCCTCCAAGATCGGGCGTGTAGAGGGAGGGGGAGACGAATGGCGCCGTTGTCTGAACTGACCTCGCAATCGAGGGAAAGAGGGAGGCATCCACTTCTTCACAACGCACTAAGCGCCCACGAACATAACAAAAAACAACGGAAGACCGCATTAAGCAGGCGCGCAAGAACGAGGAGGGCCAGCGATCCGATCGTGAGATGACAGCGCTCTCGCGGGGAGATATGACGCATGCGTGTGGCCATGCAGCGCGATTGTGGGGCACCCCTCTAACACACACACACACACACACATGGCACGTGCACTCCGTTGATTTTCAATCAAAAAAGCCAATGCCACGGAGAACAAGAGAGCGAGCAAGCGAAAGCCTGATTCGATACTTTGAAAGTCACACCCACACTCCCTCCCTCCCTACAGACACGCACGCCCACACTGCGCCGCTTTTCTCATTCGCTCTTTGTTCGCTTGCTGAGCTCCTCTTTGTCCGGGTCACTGCAGCGCGTGCGTGGCGGCCCGTTCACTTTTTCAGCCTTTAATTTGCACTTCTTAAACCTCCAGCACGGACCCACGCAGCCGACTGCCTGGCGCACGAGAGGGCACCAACCGCAGGCGCTCAGGAAAGGGGGAGGAGGTGGCGAGCGTGCGTTGGCACAGAGTAGGAGGACGTGCGAGCGAGATGCTAATTCAGCCATCCCATCAAACGCGCCAGGACCCCAGACATGTCTCATGCCACACACACACACACACACACACACACACAGCCTCTCCCCTTCTTAAGGTGTGGTGAAGGGGGCCAGTGGCTACGGCCGTCCTTTCCGCTCTAGAAGAGCGACATCTCACCGTCTATGCCCTCTGCCTCCTCCTCTTCAATCTCCACCTTTGGGCGAGGACCGTTTGACTCGAGTTCTTCACCAGCCAGCACGTGGCTTAGCTGCGCGCGGAAGTTGGACTGGTTAACAGTGTGAGTCTGCAGGAACTGCTGGCGCCACACGATCTTGCCGTCCTTGATCACGAAGGCCATGGGGCACGACATCACAGAGAGGTTTGATACAGCCGCGTAGCTCTTGCTGACCATCTTGCCCTCGTCGTAAACGATGTGGGGCGGAGACAGTCGCAGCTGCTTCTTCGTGTTCTCATCAATGATCTCCTTCCCAAGATACTTCTCCGTCTTGGCGATGTCGGCATCAGTACTGATGCCAACGAACACCACCTTGCCCGCCATTTCTTCTGATAGCACCGTGAACTCGTCGTTGCACACGTCAGCACCGCGGTAGAAAGTGTTGAAGAAGTACAGCACGTACACCTTGTCCACCTCGATCGTGAGATTTCCGCCCTTGATGGGGTGTGTCGAGTCAACATTCGGCGCCTCCTTGCCGAGCGAAGCGTCATCACTGTAGGTCTTGACGTCGATGTCTGTCATCTTCGGTTCTTAAGTGGATGTTAGGGAAGGAAAGGGGGGGGAAAGGTTGACACGAAAGCTTCAAAGTGGTTGAGAGAGAAAACAACTTCTAAAGTGCTGTGATGAGTGCGTGTATGTGCACCAAGATGGATCGAAAGAGTACGAGAGAGCGGGCGGGGCGGGCAAGTATTTCAGCTGAGATAGTGATGGTCTGAGGGGGAGACACTGGGATGTCCTACAACCCCCCCCCCACACACACACAGTCGTCCAGTTGGCAGACACGGCCATAATGCTCAAGCTTGTATGCATGGTAGAGTAGGTAACTACTTCTCCAGCTGCTGAGCCCAGGTGACAGATGGGAAGTGATGCGGCAACTGCAAGCACAACCTTTTAGGAAGAGGGTAGGTGCTATTTCACCTCGAAGCTCTCTCTCTCCCCTGCATCTTACTCTTTCTGTCGCCACCTCCCTCTTCGGCGGCATGGTTGCTCAACTTTGGGAGTAGATCACTCCATGAGGGGCATGAGCGTAACACCCAGGGAGTTTGTGTGTACGTGCAAGCAGAGCCCTCGGGGAGAGGAGACTCGACACCAACCAGGGGAGGGAGAGAGTCGTGAAAACAATGGAAATAGAGGCCATTCGCCCCTCCCTCCCTCCCTCCTCGCTCCGCCAACATCGCCTCTGCTTGCATCCACCACGGATGTATCCACCAGTCCCTCCCCTTACTTACCCTTAGACACCGTTGTGCCTCGTGGCGATGTGTCAGCAAGGTGTGAATGCCCACTGGCGAACAACTAGCATATCACATGCCGAGTGCACACGCAACGAGGTGGGCAGTGCGGCTGGCGGTGGGAGGAGGGGCAGGCCGACCACCACAGACGCCACATTGATTAGGTTCGACGAAGACGACGTCAGCAGTACACCTGCACACACAAATTGACACGTGAAAGACACGGTAAACGTTGTCGAATGGGCTCCTATGCACGATGTGTGTGTGTGGTGCTCAAAGGTGTTCGCGGAGATACTTTGTGTCCAGCCTCTCCCCAGCTCTCTTCGTCAACTCCTCCGTTCCGTACAAGCAGCCCGCGCCCCAGATCCTCAGTTTCCCATAGAGCGGCTCCATTTCCCCATTGTCGGTGCGTGTCTTCACCGTGCTCTCATCTAGCTCCTTGATTGTTGCCAGCAGCTGCGTCGCAAACATGAAGCCGCAAGAAATAGGTTGGTAGGTGGCTGAGGTACACCTCGGAGCAGAACATACCCTGCAGACAGTCGAGGCCGTCGCAGTCGTCCGTCTGCAGACCTATGCAAGTCATAGCCTTCTCGTTCCATGCCTGTGGCATATTCTCCACCCTGAGCCAGCCTTCCACCACGTTGCACTCCATTTCGTAGCGCAGCAGGATGTGCCACCAGCAGCTCCCCTCGTCCTCCTTCACACGGTTGTAGCCGCGCACTACCCATTGGTTGGTCCTGCACGCTTTCTCGACCATGAGGGCTGGTTGATCGCTGAAGGAGTCGCGAAGAGCGGGAGTCAGGTACTCTACCAAGTGCAACTGACTCTCATGGATTGTCATGGAGTGTGCCTCACATACCGGCTGCCCAAGCAGTTCGCGCGAGCCGCAGTTCTGCCTGTACTGGGTATGCCCTATCTCGTGGATTGTCGCCAGCAGACACTCGATACGGCTGTCTAGCAAGCAGCAGTACTTCATCTGCAAGCCTCCATCACCATCCCGCCCAACGGGTGCGGCAACTCGTCGTAGCGACCCACATCCCAGACGTACTTCCACAGGGCCATCATCAGCTGCCGACCGAACATAGCTAGATTCTCCTCCGCGATCGGCATCTGCAGCTCAACGGGGCGCGTATCCATGTCCTTCCGGCTCATCAGCACGTCCTTGTACAGCGCTGTCAGCTGTGTCTTGCGCAGGCCCGACATTTCGCGGAGGTTCGCGGGGGGTTCACCTTGGCGAGCGGGTCCTTTACAAGCAGCGCCTCTTTCAACAGGAGCGCAGCGCGCGATGCTGTGTACAGATGGCGCACGTATAGCTCCCGCTCCACAAGCGCGTTCGCACGGGTCATCGCACCCTTCACTGGGGTCTATTGTATGTCGCAATGACTCAGGGCAATCAGGCACCGCAGGGTGTGCAGCTTCAGCTATACCGCTGCTCCATTCCTTCATACACCTGCATGGCGCCGCTGAGGGGTAGGAAAAGGGGCCACGTGGCTAGTGGGAAGTAAGGCGACTGAGGTGTTGAGTAAGCGCAGGATGTGTGTAGGCCTCTGCGTGGAACATCACAGCAGGCCGAGGGAAATCCAAGGGGAGACCGACACAGGAGAGAAGTAGAGGAGGAGAATGGGCGAAGTGCGTTGTGGAGCTGCGGAGAAAGGGCAAACTGGGTGGCACGGCAGTCCATTGACGACGTTCCGGTAGCGGAGTGTTTGCACAGGTCGGCTCGCGGTGGACAAGTTGTGCCAGCCCTCCCTCCACCCTTCCAAAACCCATGCAACCCCTTATCCACAGATTGGGGACTGAGAGGACGTGGTGCGGCGTGCAGGACCGTCGTCGCATACATGCGCCTTCATACGTGCGCACATGGGCCGATTTGTTCGTGCGAGTGTGTCTTCTGGGACGCGTAGCCGGAAAAGCGAGAGGGACGCACAGAGACGCCGGCGACATGCGTGCACCGCGAAGGCAAATCGAGGAGGAAAACACACCAAAGAGGAGCTGAAGGGACTCAGAGGGAGGGAGGGGGGGCCGCTGCGGCGGTGGGGGGGGGGGAGAGCCAATACGAGTTAAGAGAGAAAAGTAAATATTCTGAGCACATACACACGGACGCGCACGGACGCCGCATCGCTGTGACAGCGTCGTGTCGCGCGTATGGAATCGAGAGAGGGGGGGGAGGAAAGAGAAGGAGGAGGATGCGAGAGGATCCGTGGCGCTACCTGTGTAGCACGTACGTGTGAGTGAGTGGGACGGGTGAAGAGCCCACAGCTGACGATGAACGCAGATTCCATTCACACCGTGGAGGGTGTCTATCAGGTAGTGGGATAACGTCACCTTCCGCTGAGAACAGGAGCACTTCGCTGCGCATTGCTTCATTTGATCAAAGCGACTACAACGCCTCTGACGCTTCTGGCAATGAGCTGGCCTGGCAGTGCTTGGCGCTCTCGGGGGCAGCGCAGTGCTGCGGGCGCCGTGGTGCGTCTTTCCACAAAGAAGGCGCATTTGGGCACCGCTGCACTTCCCGTTGCACCACCGCGGCGGAGCGACGGAGTTCGCGCACCAGTGTGTTGCCGCGCAGAAAAGCTGCATCCACAGCTACCGTGGTCGTGAGGCGCGTAACGGTATATCCCAGCCGCAGCGGTTCTTCTGGCTGGCCGTCCGGTGCTAGAGCGCCGGGATGTACCGCAGCTGCCCTGTCGCACCTCTCCGCGCACTCGGCAGAGTCTCGCAACAGTCGAATGAGGGCAGCATACTCGGTAAAGGCCGATGACGTTAGAGGTATCCTGCCAAACTTGCTCTGCATGCGGGCCACTATGTCGCTCACACACTGCGGCAGCCAGTGAGCATCGCTGCTGCCATGCGTAAGTTGAAAGCGTACGCTGCAGACATGCACCGCCGCCGCCATCAGCTCGCAGCGGTACGATGTGTTTGTGCAAAGATAGGCCGCCAGCTCAGCGAGGGAGAGGGCGCATGTCAGCAGCGTCTCTGCTAGCGCGACTTGCGCCAGTCCAGGTACCTCGCCGCGCTCGCGGATGCTGAAAATTGCCTCGAGGATCCAACTGGCCGTCTGGACGGCCTCCTCGACAAGAACCTCCATCGCCCACGGTGACTGCAGCTGCTCCTTCGACACAGCCCCACAAGCGCGTGCCAGGGCCACGTGCCGCAGACTGCGCAGACGCAGTGAGGCCAGCAAAAGTGCCAGCCAGTCTCGGGGGAAGTCTGGCAAGACGGCACCGGCGTCATCTGCCGCCACAGCAGCCCTGAGCACCGAGTCTGCAACGTAGATAACTTTGCAAGCCAGCTGATATGCGCAGCCAAGACGACTGTGAGTCAGCCGAAGAAGAAAGCGGTGGTTGCTGCGCCTCTCTGCGCACGCGGCATACACGTCTTCTGCCAGCGTTGCGCACTGATGCTCCAGCAGGCTAAGCGCCCACGTGGCGACGCCCTTGTCTGCACTGTTGGGTATGGCAGCACTGTCAGCTCCAAAGGCGGCACGGCACGATCGCAGCTCCTCACGTACCTGCTGAAGCGCTTCCCGCGGCGTCACGCCCGCCGAGCGCTGCAGCAGCTCTTGACAGCGAAGACCCCACCGTTCTTGCTGTTTCACAAAAGCCGCAAGCGACCACATTGCCGGAGACGATGGGGGTTTGAGGGGTGGCGTCGACAGGGTCTGCGCGGCAAGATCGAAGTCAACTGCCAGGCTGCGCAGTCTCGCCTCGCCTGCGGGCTGTACGGGCGAGTCACGCGCTCTTGTGGCCGCGTGCGGCTGCGAGGCGCTGCGGCTTGGGGCTGACATCTCCCCCTGCCGTGGCGCCTTGATCGGAGTGGGAGGCGATGCAGCCCCGGTGGCAGAGCTGCGCTGCAATGGGGTGTGCCAGTCGAGCCCAGCTGTCTCAGGTGTCAGCGGAACTGCCTGCATGTAGAGGGTAGAGGTCTGGTAGTGCCCAAACAGCACCTCGACGTCGGTGCACAGGAAGTACCGCGTCTCCAGCCGAGAGGATAGCGAGGGCGTGATAGGGACCCAGACGCCGGCTTTGACGTCCTGGCCAAGCACCTGCACGTTCCAACCGATGTGGGAAGGTGGCCGCGCCGGGTGAGGCAGCACCAGCGTCGTCACCACATCGTTCCATGTCACTCCAGACTCAACAACGCAGAACGGCAACCTGCAGGTTGCGGCGGCGGCGAGGTGCAGAGAAAGGACGCGGTCGTTGGCGACTGGAATTCGGCGCACCGTGAAGACACACACTGTTGGTGCCTCTGCTGCTTCAGAGGTGGAGGTCATCACTTGGTAGGCAAACCCGCCTGCTGTGTTGAACAGCACTGCCCTGGGCACAGGCGGGGTCAGTGTGCGGGAAGATAAAGTCAATGGCCGCCGGGCATCTGGGTGCTTCTTGGACTGCTGCGCAGGTCCTACTGCATGGTGCGTGGAAAGCTGCTGGAGCTGTGGCATGGGGAGCTGCGGAGGAGGGGATGGGGGAGTGTGTGGCGCAGACGGCGGCGGAGACTTCCCTGCGTGCGGATAATCCACGCAGACGGTAGGTTGTCGGATGGACTTGCGGCGGTTTAGGTAGGATGAAGGGGATGATTGCACTGCGCTGGTGGCCAGTGTTGTCCACCGCAGTAGCAACCTCAACTCTCACGAGGTCTGTCTTACAGTGCCACTCTTCCTCTTGGCCTTTTCTGTATGTTCGGTCGTTTTCGATTCTTTATGTCCCCCCTCTCTGTGCCTCTGTCGTGTGCGTGTGTATTTGACAAACGCCTGCAGCGACAGCACGTGGCACCTTGTCTGATTCTCCGTGGGTGTAGGGATGCGAGAGTGACGTCCACAAATCGCGTCTCGTTCCTCAAGAGGGGGGGGCGAAGAGAGAAAAGTGGCGAGAGACCTGTGGAAGTGTCTCTGAGTGGACCGAGAGAGTCCGTGTGTGCCGATCGCTGTCTGTGGGCGTAGTAGGCGATGCTCGTCTGTGTGGGAGAGGCGCGTGTGCGTGCGCGCTTTTCTCTTCTTCTTTTCCGCCCTCAGTCTCTGGAGGGTAGGCGCACCGTGAAAGCAGTGCTGAGAAATGGCCCGACACAGAGGAGAGAGGGGATACGAGAGGGGGAGGGAGCGATTGCGCGTATGGGCGAGCAGATAGTGAAAGCCAAGTTAGATCTAGCAGGGAAGGCGATCCACGTAGTCGGAGTCGGTGTGGATTCCATGCACTGTGAGTAGATGCGCCTT
Source organism: Leishmania lainsoni (assembly GCA_003664395.1). Taxonomy (NCBI): domain Eukaryota; phylum Euglenozoa; class Kinetoplastea; order Trypanosomatida; family Trypanosomatidae; genus Leishmania; species Leishmania lainsoni. The sequence continues at coordinate 40,814 of RAIA01000052.1, read as the reverse complement.
TCTCCCCTCTGCTTTGTTTTATGTCTGTGTGCTGCGTCTTCAGGGAGGGTAGGGAGAAGCAGCGGTGAAGGGAGGGAAACAGAACAGTGCATCAGCATGATGGAGAGAGGAAGGGGGAAGAGAGACGTCCACTCAGTCTGGAAAGCACGACCTTGTGAAGTCGAAGAGTACTGAGAATCTCGTAGAGTTGAATCTGAGCGAGTATCGGAGGAAAATAGTTGAGGGCAACTTTCTGTTCACGTCTAGGAGGACGACGGCGCTGAGCCCAACGTAAGGTGCAACTGCGCACGAAATTCCATGTAATACACGCGAACACGACTGTAGCTCATTCCATCAACGCACTCCTTGACCGGTGTGTTCTTCGTCATGGGGGAGGTTGGGAGGGGGGGGGCGCGGTGAGGCACCGTCTCCCTTCCAACCCAATTGCGCGCCTCCAAAAACGGCGTTGGCATTTTCTTTGGCGCACAGAGCGCCCATTCTCTGTCGTAGAGCACAAGCGCAGATTCTCCACTCCGCCCGGCCTGTCACAGGCTCACCATCCGCGTGGTGTGACGCAGCGCCATCCAGTACGGGGATTCTTCCCACAGAGTGTGGACACTGGAGCCTGGGCAGCCACGCGCTGAGGGGTGTTCCCCTCTGTGTCATCAAGATATGCAGATGTGGGTAGGCGCCAAAACGCGTGAATATTCAGCTCTCCGCGCATCGAAGAACGAGCGTGGAGAGAGCTTCTCCTCTTTGGGACAAGCAAGTCTTGTAGCGGTAGAAGTTGTCTTGTGGTGTCATAGGTGGTCATCAGGGCGTCCCCTCAACCTGGGCGGACAACTCATATACTCTCCCATGTCTTGTGTGCTGCCTTCTCTTTCACAGTGGTCGTAAGTCCCTTCGCCGTACGCTGCTGCGACCTTCATGAGCATCTCTCCCTCCACCGCTTTAGTTGTTTTCTCATCGCGCACGCGGAGAGTGAGCAGTGGTGAGTAGTCCTGCTGCCATTTTGCGTTGCTGCGCGTCGGAGAACGACACGCCCACCCTCCACACCTCTTCACTGTCGCGGCGTTTTCACTGCGAACGTACAGCGATGCTCCCGTGCGTTAACGGGACGAGCAGAAAAGCAAAACTGATGTGGCGGGTGACGCTGCCACCCCCGCTCTCGAAGGAGCACACCGAGCGTGCACACTCCACCCATGGAGAAAGAAAGCTGCATCATATGCCGGGGGGCCTCGGCGCTTGTGGGCTTGCGTGGGAGGAGGGCAGGAAGCGGTCGAGGACACCAACAAGAGGCCGCAAAGACGCTCCAAACGACAAAGCGATGGCCCTCTCCCTGGCGCCATTGCGCTCATGTGCCTCGCCACCCCCGACTACAATGCGTAGCGGTCCACCAAAGCAGCGCTGCATACACGACAGGAAGTGTGAGGTCTTCTGTGTGTGTGTGTGTGTGTGCAGCGAAGCGATTGAACTCCTGAAGAACATCCCCGTCCATAAAGGCGCGCACAGGATCTCCATAGCTGTCGATGCCCGCGCCATCATAGTTGTAATTGGCTGACCGGCAGCCACACGCCAGTGCGCACCCCGCATCACGACGTTCAACCTTGCATAGTCGAAACGAGCCCTACGGACAACAAGCCTCCTTGAGCACCTCTGGTAGCGGAGCAGCGTTGGAGAATGTGGAACGCCTTCTCTTGAGACCACTCCAGTCGCTGTGGAGGAGTGGCGTGCAATGCACCACCTGTGAGAAGAGCGGGACAGGGGAGTCGCTGATTTGTTCACTGTCCCGATGCTCACTTTTGCTCTTTCGCTTTCTTCTCTGCTTACCGCAAGGCCTAATTAAAGGCGGCGAGCACATGCGCAGTGGTCTCCGGCAGTTCAGATGATGATGCATAGGCGCTGGCCACAAGGCGGCGTAAACTGGAATGCTGCGGAGCAAGATGAGCGCCGACACGGACATACGCATCCGCTGCAGGCAGCTTCAAGCATCTGCCACGCCGTTGTGCAGGTCATAAACGAGTGCAAGTGAGCGGGCAGTTGCCCTCCGTATTCAGCTCGAGTTTATCAACGCAGAACAACGGAGTTCTTGAGCAGGTAGTCGATGAGTAGCTGTGGAAACACTACCCGGAAGACTGAGAGTGGCATCGAGGCGATACGACCGTGCACAGGGAAGAGCTCAGTGGTGGGAGTGGCAGGGTCGCCAACGGTGGCAGGCACTTCCTCAGGAATGATGTACCGCACGACCATCTGCTCCACATGAGGCTTCACGAGCTCTTCAGCAGCACTACTGAAGAGTGGAGACTCGAGCTGCACGCTTAGTCTCAGTTGCTCCACGTCCTTTTCCCCTACAAGAGGGTCCAGGGCCACAGGCAGTCCAAAAACTGCGCCGCTGTGTGTCATGAGCGGAGGCGCGATGCTGATGATGCGCAGGTGTGATGAGCGCTTTGCTTCCAGCGTCAACGCGCATCGCGTTGCCGAGTCGCACGCGTGAAGGCGAAAGTGCGGGTAAAAAGGAGTGATCGACTGCGCCCTTTCGACGCTGTGGAGGAGACTCTGCCCGTGCGCGTCACGCCAGCGCTTCTCGACCTCGAGAGCTGGTGCGGTGTGAAGGGCGGCGGCGGTGCTGACAGTAGTGGGTTTACGCTTCTTCTGGTGGCCGCCGGTGCGGTTCAGTATCGTTGACGCCTCCTCCGCCAAGACCACCTCGCCCAGCATGAGGACTGTTCCTTCTTCCTCCGCGTGCTTGGTGGCGCACGCGACACCTCTGTGGCTGTAACGGCGTGGAGGACGAAGGAGAATCCCGCTAAGTACTTCCACCTGCTCCGAGTCCTTGGCGGCAGCTGGAGAGACGGACCGACTGCGTTTGCGCAGTTCCGTGGTGGCCCCAACTAGCGACGGCTGCTCGTGTGCTCGTTTCGCTTTACATCTCCACTCTCTGTCGCGCCAACGTTCGAGCTCCTCATCAGTGGAGTCCATACACCGCTGGTCTACTACCTGCACTGCCTCCGCGTAGTTTTCCGTTAGCTGCTGACGCTTCTCCCACGTGATTTCGCCGGCAAATCCTTCCCACCTCACGGCGTACTCTATGGTGCCGTCCTCCTCGTTAATGCGGCGATCAGCGATTTCTTCCGCGGTGTAGTACGTCATGCCTGGAAAGACGTGTGGTTGCTCGTCTGTGTGAGCCAGCGCTGTAGTTCTCTCCTGTGTTGCTTTCTCAGCCCTTTTCTCTCTCTCTCTTTCCCTCTATACGTGCACGAAAATCCAAGCACAGTCCTTTGCGCGGCGTGCGTGCGTGTGTGGTGTGTGCGTGCGTATATCGGGGGTTTATGCACACCTTCGCTGCATGGGCGAGTCCGCTACGCGCAAGAGACAGGTAGGAAGAGAAGAAGGGGGAGGGGGAGGAGGGCGGAGACGGTGTGTCGGACGCATTGCTCTTCGTTCCTGCAACCATATAGGACCGAAAGGAGCAGCTGTGGGAGGTAGCCGGCGCCGTGTCACTCTCTCCCTGCCTCGTAAGCGACATCTGGCAGCTTCTCACATCATCCTTCACCGCACTCGGTCTACAGGATTGGACAGCGCAGGAGACGCGGGGAGGGTGTAGGTGGGGGTGGTGCTAACGAGGAAAAGCTGCAGCTCGGCTGCCTCCTACTGGTTACGGCTAGCTCTACTACGTCAAAGAGGAGACGATGGAGAGGGAGTTAGGGCAGACACACACTCAGCGAGCACGTGCGCCGATGATACTTGCCCGAGTATCCCCAGCAGCGAGACAGACATCCCTGTCGTTTTCCCTTAGCCCAACACAGCGATAGCCAGGCAAACATGCTCACCATCATACGCCCACACACGGCGAGGTAAAAAGAGAACACCAGCGCTGCCCCGCGGCCTTTGACGCAAACAAGCCAAAGAAGACGATGACGACGAGGTGTGTAGGTGCTGTGCCTGCCATGCCACAGCTGCTGTGGGGTTGCACTGCTTAGAGGAGCTCCACCTTTGCCCCGAGTTTTTCGTACAGCCCCTTGAGCTTCTCCGCGTCGTCTTTGCTCATATTGGTGGCCACGAGACCGGGGCACTTCTCCACCGCCTTCTTGGCATCTGCAATGCTGAGGTTGGTCACAGTGCGCAGCTCCTTGATGAGCTTAATTTTGATCTCCGGAGGATACTTTTCGAGCTTCACGTCGTACGTGAGCTTCTCCACCTTCTTTTTCTCAGCCTTGACCGCCTCAGCGGCTGGAGCATCGGCTGCCGGCGCTGCAGCCGCCGCGGCAGTGGGGGGCATCATTACCGCACCGCCCCCGCCGCTGAGGCCGCGCAGCAGCGCCTTCTCGTAGAAGTCGTCGCTGTGACCCAGCTTCTTGAATATGAGACGCTGCAGGTCAGACACTTCCCTCAACGTTAGCTGAGAGTAGGCAGCGGCCAAGTCGTCGAGCTTCGCGTTGCCGTCTGCCGGCTTGGCGGTGGAGTGGCGGCACGCCACCGCACTCCGGCTAGTAAGAACGCTTGCGAAGAGTGCCCTGCGCATTGTGAAGCCGACCGATGCGTGCTTGTGTGATGAGTGAAGGAAGGGAGGTGGCGTGCTGAGGGAGGAACACGTGTGGATATGTAAGAGAGCAAAGAAGAGCGATGTGCTTTGTATGCTAATTTACTACGCCTACGCTGAGGATGGGCCCACTGGTGGGGAGAGGGAGTCGGTGTTACTTCCGCAGCTTCTACGAAAACTCCGAAGATACCATGACGGAGCAACGCAATGTATGCGGTGTTGGGGGCGGGGAGAGGGCAGGAGGGACGTGCAGGCGAGTGGATAAAGTATGGGAGAGAGAAGAGAGGAAGAGGCACACAGGCGCATATGGGGTCCTGCGCAAGAAGATGCAGCAGTACTGCATTGCAAGTGCAGCCCACTCGAGAGACTCGTGTGAGAGAAGGGGAGGGGTAGGAAATGAAAGTGGGAGGAGGGCATGAGGTGTATCTGCACAGAGGGAACCCACCCACTATCACCGTATGGAGGTACCTGCTCACGTACTTCAGTCGCAGCGCATTCAGCTCAATCGCTTCTTTTCTTCGCCTTTCACCCATGCACAAGTGCGCTGGATGAACACACCTCCGCCTCCTCGCCCTTTTCTTCTATGCGGTTGAGGTACAGGGGATGGGCCGGCGGGCCGCACAATTCGTGGCTGAGGAGAGATAAGTGTGCCCCACGCACGTGTCGCATTCGGTTTTCGCTACGCTCCCTCACAAATTGGCGCCATAGCGGATCGCTACAACCGGAGAGGCTCACACACGCGCGCTGGTTTCTTCGCGGTGTCGTCAGCCCACTTCTTCGTCGCTCCTCTAGCGGGTAGGCCATGCCTGCGTAATTCCAGCCTCCGCCATCGATACCCCTTCCTCCCCCAGACCCACTCCACGGATAGTGCAGAAAGAAGCAAATGAGGCTTTGCCCCTACGTGTCAACCTTCGCGTGTCCTCGCATCAACCGCTGGCTCGCGCGTTGGTCGCGCCAGGGCACGAATATCGGCGCTGGCGGAGTGCCACGAAACTCTTCGTAGAGTCCGGGAGCCCAGCTGAGCAAGTGCGTGTAGAAGGTGTAGCTCGTCATATCCCGTTCTCTTTTAAGCCGCTTCGCATAGCAGCGCTCTACGACGTCCTCGGAGATGGTCAACTGATTTCCGCTCAGAAACCTCTGGTGCTGTAAGGCGCGTAGCACGTCTGCCTGGATCATAGCCGTTGCCTGCACCAGGTAGTCCATGGAGACGCAGTGGCCTTCCTCCATAGCCCGGGCAATGGCCATGGTGACGGAGTCAGCCCAGTAGCCCAGGTAGAGCTTCTCGCCCAAGTCGCTGAGGGGCTTCTCCGGCGTGCCAACTTTGCCCTCACGGCGCGAGAGCTCGTAGCTGAGCTCGATCAAGAATCGACCAATGCCGCGGCTCTGATACTGCGGTAGCACCAAGACGCACGACAGATTGTACGGCTCGGGGTTTGCTTCTCCTTGCTGAAGTACCCCAGTACCTGCACCCGTGGGTCTCCACGGAGCACAACACGTAAAAGAGGAAAGGCGTCATGTCGTGGTCCAGAGCCTTGTGCTCAAGAAACAGCTTCGAGAGGAGAGCGAGGTGCTCACAGAAGGTTGGCTCCAGTGAGCCGTCCAGCTCCAACACGACAAGACGCGCACTGGGTCGCGGTAGATCTCGTTGCCAGGGGGATGCCTCAGGCAGTCTTGCTGAAGGTGCCGTACTACCGCCTCGTTGTCAACGGAAGGCCGCAGGCAATAGGGGCATATGTGCAGAGAGAAAGAGCGCGTGGCGGTTGGCCACTGTTGCGTACCGGCACCGCCTCTTCTGCTTGACCTACCAGTCTCTACACAGTTGTTCTCGCTGTCACCAACGCCAGCGATATCAGTACTCCCACCACTAGTGCTGCTTGAGAATGTGCTGGATTGTACCAGCTGCAGTTCGGTGCTTCCCGTGACACACTGTGACGCCGCCTGCAGTCGCTGCTGCACCTCTGGACGGGCGAGGTGGTACGGGCTGAAGTACCATGCCTCCACTTCATACGGCCCCATGCAGATCGAGTAGATGTTCTTGGTGCGTGAGAAGAACGCGCTATCCCGCCGCGCTCGCATCGTTGATACTTTCACCAAGTGCGGGGCAGCACCGCCACCTTTCGCGTTTGCCGAAACCTCAGTGGACGTACCAACCCTTTCACCCGCCAGCACTGTTATTTCTGCGCTCTGCTGCTCTGTCGCGTGACTCTGCCGCCGCGTCTTGATACCGCTTGGGGAGCACTGCTGATAGGTGCTGCCGTTTCCATGGTGCGCGCGGCCCTGGTGACGCTCCTTGATGTCGCTCGCTTGTAGCCATTGGTCCAGTCTGCTGTCCTGCTCTACGTAGCGGACGTAGTAGAGAAAGCCGCCGCGTGTGGCGTCCTCTGCGACCTCAAGCACAATCGCCGCGTGGAAGGTGCCATTAAGGAGAGCGTACACCTTTTGTTTCTCCTCGTACGCAGGGACGGCGCTGGTCGACATGACTGGCGACGGCAGGAGACTCCACACCGACTGGCCCTCACTTTGCCAGCACCTCTTCCCTGACTAGGCCCGTGCTCTCTGTATGTATATGCTTGCGTGCCCGTGCCCAGATGTGGTAGCGTGTTTTAAGCCAGTAGTGGGCAGACACACGTGCGGACTGTCCGCACGCACCCCCCACAGAAAGAGAGATGTATACCCCCCTATGCACCTACCAACGGGGTGGAGGCGATGCCGGCGAGGAGTGCACGAGCTGGAAAAGACACGGGGAGATGTGACGAGGGATGTGAAGGGCTGGAGGAGGAAGTGGCGGCCGTTGCACTCAGCCCAATGTCATCACCATTACCAAACTCCAGGGAGACTGCCAATTTGCTCCCTTTGCGGCTACTCTCAGTTCTCGCCCTTCACCTTTCCGGGCTGTGGAGACCGCTGCGGCGCCACACATGTGAACATACATTAGGGGATACGCGCATAGGGAGGGGCATGCATCATGGAGCTGCGTGAGACGCTTGCAATGTGCCATTGAATCCTTTTCCTTTGTGAGTTTAGGTGAGCCGCATCTGCACCGGGTCGAAGGCAAGGACGAGAATGGAAAACTAAAGATCCACAACAATCAAACAAACTAGTACAGTCAAAACACCAGCGCCCCCCTTTGTTTTCAGCTTGTAGTTCTCTAGAGACTCAGCCATCCCCTTCCACATACGCCGTGCTACAGCCGTGCCTCTCCTCTTCATCTGCTGCTTAAAGGTTGGTCGGCGTTACACTCTGCTCTGCGGAGTCGATGTGAGGCAGAACTGAGAAAGGAGAGGCGGCACTGGGGCGATACAAGACGTCTGAACACCACACCGCGTGTGAGAGAGGAGAGGGGGAGGGAGGGGGGGGGACAACAGGAGCACTGTCAGTTGGCCAGTCTTGTAAGCGTATTCAACTATTGCCAGCAAAAGTACCGAAGCGAAACAGCTGCGGACACACACACACACACACACAGAATACGAGGAGCAAAAGAAAAGACCCAAAAGATGCCTCACTGTGCGTGCGTATATACGATGGCCACACAACTCTGCCTCTCGCCCCTTTCCTCTCCTGAGATTAACACCGTCAACTTTTCCTCTGCGCGCTCAACCAAGTAGTGGGATTCGCGCCTTGAAAGAACAACAGCCCATCAGAGGAAGCGCCTGTGCCTCTTCACGTCTGGCGACCCTTACTAGCAGAGAGGAGAGGAAGGGGCTGAGCTTTGAGGAAGGTGGGCCTCTGATATGACGAGCACCTTCCACCAAAAGAGAAAGACATCCACAGCTGTTTCACACAATTACGTCAACGAATGTGTATATCACCTATTTGCATTGCACGTGGGTGTGTGAGCGTGTGTAGGTACATATGTGAGTTTGTCTGCGTGCGATGGCCAGGTGATGGCCATAGAGCATACGCCTCACACTTAAGTGGCGTGCTCACATGCGCGTCCGCGTCGGGGGAGAAGAAATGAGGAAGCAAAAACGAAAAAGCAATTACACACACACACAGACAGACAGACAGACCAGCTCAGCAACTTGAGCATTCGATTCGCTTTTAGCTTCCTTCATCCCCCAGTAGATGCAAATTCCCAGGACGACGACAGCGGGTGAACGGGGTAAAGGCGGCCTGGGGAGGGGGGTAGGCAACGTCCTGGAGAATGCGGGTCCCATCAAACGACGCAAGAGAAGACAAAAAGAGCCTTACAAGGTTGCCATGCAGCACAGACGTGAGGAATCGAATGGCTCGCCTTTCCTTGCACCCTCGACTCGAAAGCCACGTACGGCCACACATGCACGACTGCCGCAAGGGGTGCGATGGGAGATAAACGAAGAGGCCGACATCGTGGTGTTTGTATCGTCCTCAACGCGACGGATGCATAAAAACTACACTGGGTGATTGATAATGCCATTCATCACTTCTAAGAAGCGATTGTTATCAACACGGGTGATGAGCTCGCAGTTGCGCCACCGCCCTCGCTTCGCCATCGACTGCTCGGTGCCGTACCAGTCCAGGCAGGTTTGACCACGCGTCTCACGTCCGTGCAGCTCTACGGTGCAATGGGTGAGGAAGCGATCCAGAATGCTGTCAGGGTACAGGGCGGCCACCATCGCCACCGCGTCAGGAATGACGCACGTGTTGTCTTGCGTCACCTCCGCGTCGCCGGCGTCCGCCTTAGTGCCGTCGGGAAGCGGGCGGGTGAAGGCCTCCAGCCGCTGGAACACCTTCTCAATAAACACCTGAACCTGTTCTGCTCCTTCGTCCCATCTTTCTGGCGGCCGAGCCACTCGTCAAAGAATGTCCACGTCATGCAGCACTCCACCGTCACTTCCCACGAAACGACACGAACGGGACGCATGTTGCGCTGATTGAAGACGACATAGGCGGCCTCAGGGTCACAGTGGATGTTGAACTCCGCCGTTAAGCTTGAGTTGCCTTTCGCCTCGCTCGTACCACCCATGATTGTGATGGCCGGCTCCGTCTCACTGCCCAGTACGTCAAACACGCCTGGTTCAAGTCGCATCGCCAGAGCAATATTGGTGAGGGGACCCAGGCAGACGAGCTGATAGACGGTGTCCTTCTCTGGCTTGGCCGTTCGCAGCAGCTCGGTGATGGCAACGGCGGCGTGCGTCTTGGATTGCTCCGGCACCCGCGTGGACGGCGGAAAATCCGCGTCGCCAAAGCCATCCTTGCCGAAGCCCCCCCACTGCACCGTCTCGGGATCCGACACGAGTGGCGTCTCCGCACCCTTGTAGAAGGGAATATCGCGCTCAAACACGCAGAGGAGCTTGCCCAGGTTCTCCATTCCTTGATCCGCGTTGACATTGCCCCAGACGACTGTCATAGCGATGACGTCGGTGTTGGGGTCCGCCAGCGCGGTCATGATGCCAATGGCATCGTCACCGCCGCAGTCCGTGTCAATAATGATCCTTCGCGAGGCATGCCGCAAGAGAGAAAAGTGAATTTGGGCGCAAGCGGCGTGCAGGGGTGTAGGCGAGGGTACTCTCCTCGTGAAAGCGCCTCTGTATGTGTGCGTGTATGTGTGTGCGTGTAGGCACGCGCACGCGGGTATTTGTATGTGGGTCAGACTGATGGAGTGCTTGTACTAGGAGGGTTGAGAGAGAGGGGAGGGGCGGGGAGTGCACTGGACAGAAGGCCCCACAAGTGGCATCGACAGGAGTGCCTTCCGAAATGGCACAAGAGAAAAAAGGGAAGAGGGCGCTGGAGAGCGGCGCCTCTGGCTTGAAACGGTGCCCACCACTAGCGGAGGGTATGTCTCATCGGAGACCATCGTGGATGAATCGAGGCCACAGCAGCGTGGCAGTAGAGTGCATCAATGGAAGCTGGTCGACACAATTCGTCTAGAGAACTTTTTCATTGGCGCGTGGAGTGCACAGCTGAGGACATCAGTGCGCCGCAGTTGCCACTTACCAAACGCGCCTGCCCATTGACAGGACGTGTGCAATGCTAACTGCGCTATATCTACACCGCCAGGTTTATTCTGTATCTCGGGCCCATCAATTCCTTGCTCTAATGCAACTTCACACCGCGTGCCTGCACAGCTACACACGCCGAGCACGCAGGCGTAAACACGCGCAGGCCCGCTCGCGCGGTGAGGATAGGGGAGGGGTGCAAGGAGGAAGTGAGGCCTATCTATGCAGTGCTAGAGATTTGTGATGCGTGGTAATTAGGCCCCGAAGAGGTGTGCAACACACACCTCTTTCCGACCACCTCGCTGTTGGTGCGCCACACTGGCTGTATGTGTGTGTGTGTGTGTGTGTGGTGTGTGCTCTATTACGCCTCCCCGCTGCGCAGAACAAAATACCTCACTTCGATGGAGGAAGGCCGTAGTAGCGGTAATGGCTATAGCGGCGCTGCTGATCGTACGTGCCCCGTAGCGCCGCAGCAGATAGCTGCCGTTGTAGGAGGTAGGATGCTCACCACACCCCGCCCCACCCGCTGCGCGCTTCCGCCGCCCCTCTGGCGAGGAGATGCGACGGTTCTGTGGGCTGCAGCCGCGGCGAGTGGCTGCGATTTGCTCCATCAGCAGTTCGTAAGCGCTTTTGCGGAACATCGGCACTGCAGCGGGGGAGGCAGCCGTCACTGGTGCTGCCGGAAGCGCAGCCGGTGTCACCCGTTGTGCCACCTCAGCAAACGCACGTTCGGCTTTGCTGCCAGTCTGGTTGATGCGCTCGACCGCATCGGCAACAGCGTGGCGTCGCTCCTCCACCGGGGTGTTCCTTTGCCGCGCGTACGCGGTGGACTGAGTGACAGTGAAGGCCGTGCTCATCTGGTTCCGTAGCAGACCCACGTCATGACGTCCCACATGCTGGAGGCTTTGGACGACGTTTACCATGAGGGTACCAACATCGTAGTCAGAAAGGATAAAGAGCCGACACACCTCATCTCGCACCCGCTCCTCCACCGCCAGGTAGCGGGTGGCCTCCATGTTGGCACCGGTTCACGGGTTGTGGCTTCCAGAGTCCGCCAAGCCTCAACGGAGATGGGTTGCACAGGCGGTTGCGTTGCTGCCACCTGTACGGACGCAGGTGGGGCCACCACACTTGTTGGAGCAAGGGGTGCGGCTGTCGGAGGCAGTGGGTCCGCAGGAATTGCTGAGAGTGGTGGTGTGGGCACCGCTACATTGACGCCTGGCAGCTGTGGCAGAGGAGCGATGCTCGCTGGTGGAGGCAGAGCCAATGACGCGAGCGGTGGCGGAGGTGCTGCTTCTAACGGGTGAGGAGGCAAGGCCGTGGCAGGCGGCGGAGGAACGGTTGCCATGGGTGGCGGCGGTGGAGCCGCGCTTGCTGACGGAGGCAGCGGTATCGCTGCTGGGGGCGGTAGTGGCACAGACATGAATGAAGGCACTATGCAGAGGGCCCGAAGAGAGTGAGAGGGGATGCTGTCGTGAAGTTTACGACAGCGCTAGGGTGCGTGCGTAACAGTTTCGGTGGCGAATGGCTAATACCAACGGTGAACAACAGAAGTCAGCACAACACACTCACGGGAGAGGGGAAAGCGGATCAAAGAGAGGCGAGGTGAGAAGGGAGGGGATGGGGTGTGTAAGCCAATGCTTGAGCGGTTCGTGGGGGATGTGCGTTTTTCGCCTCGAAGGCCCGGTAACCGCTTCTCCCTCACCGGTGCCGCTCTCAGAAGCACGACTCCAGCACTGTGAAAATCAACACGCGGCATGGCGCCCCTCGCACAACAACAAATCTCTTGCTCACGGAGGGTAGGGGGGTGTTTGTCCAGCATGCATACCTATTGATGTCACCACGTCGTGCCGTCGCACACGCTTTCAGGAGAACAGCGCAGAGGCGGGCTTAAGGGTGGAGGGGTACGCCGACACGGAACGAGCAAATGACATGCGACTTACTCCGCCTGTGGTCGAACTTGACTACAACGCACGTACGCATACATGCGAGAGAGTAAAACAGGATTGCATAGGGTCGGTGAAATGGTGGTGGTGGCCAGAGGGAGAACGTGCAGGGATTCATGCGCAGGTAGCGGAATACAGACATACATGGCTGAAGTTCTCACGTTGGCCCTCCTCCTACGTCATACGTCGGAGCTTTCATGCGACTTGCCGCTCATCTCGCCAGAATCGTACGACTTCTTCGTTTTGGGGTTGTGCAGAATTTTGTACGCTTCGATGATGCGCTGCATGTGGCGCTTCTTAGTCTCCGCCTCGGCCTCTGAGTGGAGGTCCGGGTGATGCATTCGCACCGCCTCACGGAACGCTTTCGTGACGTCCTTCGTAGTGGCAGAGCCCTCCTTCCCCTTCAGTCCGAGCAGCTCGTAGTAGCCGCGTGGGTCCACATCGGCCAAGTCCGTGCGGCGGCGGTTCTTTGGGTCGAAGTGGTTGCCACGGGCTCGGGCCTGGTCGCGTGCCGCCTCCTCCTTCACGCGCTGCTCAAAGGCGTCCCTTGCGCGTGCCTGACGACGCAGCTCCTCGCGGTATTCGTACTCCTCTTTTTCTTCCTCCTCTGGTGTCCAGCGATAGCCCGCGCTGTCGGCGACGAGGTTCAGAACGCCGACAGACCTGAGCTGCGCCATTTCGTGTGCCTGTTTCCGCATGAAGTGCGCCTGCTGCACTGCCTGCAGCACAAAGCCAGAGGAGACGCCGGCCGCCAACGCAGCGGCGGTGGCCACGCCGGGCTCTACGAGGGGTGCGAGGCTCAGCAACGTACCAACAACTGCGGCAACGGCCAGTCCCAGTCGCTTTCGGCGCTGCACATGCAGCACCGGCCCTACCACCTTGCCAGTGGCACCGCAGATGAACGCCGGCACTGGTGTCGAGTGAGACACGGTGGTCACGGTCAGCTTGAGGAGTGGCAGAAATACGGGCCGAATGCTTGATGCTGCCATGTGCAGGTTCACCACGGTTACGTTGCTCTTCAAAAAGGAGCCATGAAACTTGCGAAGTTCGCGGTCGATACGGTCCATCACGACGCGGCGGCTGACGCGCTGCTCCATTACAGAGAGGGCGGTTATAGTTGACATGGTGAAAGGGATAACAGTGGGCCGGTGTTCCATCTTCTCCACTTCATTCAGTAGCTCAAATCGCGAGAGCAGCATCGACGGCACATGGGTGCCAGTGAGGCAGCGCTCCACCGCTTTGAGAGGCTCCCGGTAGGACGCAGAGACTTGATTCATTGGCATGTATTCGCCAAAGGGGTAGTTGAACTGGTACCGGGGTCCCTCCAGCCACACAAAGCAGTGCGGCTGGGTGATGTTCGTACGATCGTGCTGGAGGATATCTGCCTTGAAAGTGCCAGCGACAGCCGTTTCAGTGAGCCAGAAGGGCATGAGAAAGCGTTCCACACTGTGGATCTCGACCGCAGTCCGTGGTGGCGGCACACGTTGTCGACTGCCTCGTTATCAGATATATGGAAAGGAATTCCGTACGCTTTCTTGTTGATGATCGTCTTGCTCTTCTCCAGTCTGTCAGCATTGATGGCAAAAGCAGCGACAGCCTTGTCTTCTGTGTTCTGCTGACCCCTGCCGGGCTGCTCTTCGAACCACGACGAGAAATGACGCTGAGGTGACGCCAAAGACGTGCAGCATGTGAGTCCAGTCTGAGCCACGCCATTACGCCTGACACGCGCGATGGCGGAGGTTGACGCGTTCCACATGAGCAAGACGACAGGGGGCGGTGGGCAGAGCAGCTCTTTCCTTGGCACCCACAGGCAAAGGGGAATACACAAGGAAGAAGGCTTGCGTCCGAGGACGGCGGCGCCGAAGCCACAGTTCTAATCCGGATTCATCTACGTGCACTTGTCAGGTGATGGGGCAGGTGTAAAGGTGAGAGGGGGGGGGAGAGTGCAAACCGTTAGAAGAATAGCGAACAGGAAAGGAGACCAGAAGAAAATGAGGAAGTGAAATGGCAAAGACACAAGGACAGCGGCACTGTCTGCTGTACTGCGCAGACCAAACAGACTCGCTCAAGAGCGCCACCGTGCGCGACGGAGTAGGTGGAGGCGCAATTGCCTCTACTTTCTCCTTTTCATGCTTGTCGGCCAATAGAGGCGTGAAAGCGCCACCGACAAAGAGTGAAGGGAGGCGCGCTGGCGTGTGTGCAAGCGGAATCGCGCATCAGCGCTGGCGCTCCGTGAGTGTCTTCGAGAAGAATGCGGGTAAAGGGGTGAGAAGTGGCAGAGGCTTGATGTGTACATGGGTGAGGAGCGAGGAGGGGTCAAAGAACAACGAAGGAATCGAAGATGTACAAAAGGACAACTGGCAGGGGAGGGAGAGGAGTGAGCTGCGGCACGGGATAGAAGGGAGTATGCGCCTTTGGCAGCACACAGCAGAGTTGCAGTTATGTACACAGATGCGCGTACAGGATGCCGGCAGATGTACTTGGCACAGTGGCGAGAAAGATGGTACAAGTGACATGCACCTCCGTTGCTGTACTTTCTCGCTCGTTCTCGCCCAGGTGTTTACCTCCAAGGCAGCACAACGCCGGTTCGAACAGCTAGGCGGCTGTGCCTGGTGCTGGGCGCGCTTCATACGAGAAGTCCACGCTTCTGGGTCCCTCCAGCCTAATTGTCGGAACAATGCCCAACAGTAGCGTAGAATTAATGTGGCGCGCACTTAGCTGCTGTATCGTGTGAGCAAGGAAGCCGGCGAGGCGCCGTGGTTCTGGCACGAGCGGGTCGGGGCACCAGTGATACGCCAGCCCCGCGAGCGTCTCCACAAAGAGGTTAAACGAGAGTCCACCGCTCATGGCGCCCTTGCAAAGACGCTCCAACTCAGAGACCAGTTTTCGCACTTGTGCGGCATTAATGAAGAAGCGCGGTCGCGTGGAATCAGCTAAGGCGTTGATCGGAGCGCTTCCCCGCCCACTGTTGTCGGAGAGGAATCGGCAGTCTTCGAGCATGGTGAGGAGTATTGTCATCGACATCTGCGAGGCGAAACGGCCGCCGCATTGATTGGCCAGCGACGCATCCCGCATATTGCGTGAGGACTCCTGCTTCTTCACGTAGAATAGGTACACGCGGAGCAGATCCTCGTTGAAAAAGCACAAGACATGCTGCGCTTCCTGCGTGTGCAGCTCGCGTGCCACCGGAGACATCCCTCTGTCGAGCAGCTTCAGTCTCTCTAGGAGGCGGCGCGTGCCTTCGACGAGACCGTGCTCACCCTTCTCCGACGCCACGGCCAGTCGCACAAGTAGCTCGGCAAACTGCGGTGGTGTTGAGCAGCGGATGTCCATTTCTTGGTAGGCGACCTGGCGCAGCTTCTGCAAATTCATCTCGCTCTGATTGCGTGCCATCGTCCTCAGGGCTGCGTCAAGCTGCGGCGTTACAACGTGGTCATACTGCGTCGCAATCCAGTCCATGGGCACATTCATCTCACCACCCAACATGCCGCTGTACTCGACAAAGCTCCAGAACGCCACTTCTGAAAGTGTCTTGGCGTTCTCTCCAGCGAAGCGAAAGAAGAGGCGTGACGTTGTGTCGACGTTCTCCTGCAGCAACTCCGGGAGCGTTTGCGTCACGATAAGATCCCATATCTTCTCCTCAGAGTTGAACTTCAGGGTTCCGCGCAGGTCATCCAGCGCGCCAGCTGGCAGCTCCCAGAAAGCGCGCCTGTCAGCTTCACCGACAACCAGGATTGGCGTCCCCTGCAGCCGCTCGCCGCCGAGGTGCGCCTCCTGCGCTGCAATAGCGCCACTGGTCTTGACTAGTTCGTTTGCCGCTGCGAGTGACGTGCTGAAGCTTTCGCTGATGGCCTTCACTCGCTCGACATAGTCACCAATGTGCACTCTCACTACGGCTTCATCCAGCTGCTCGGTTGGAACGTCGGCAGCCCCCTCCACTGGTGATGAGTCCGTGCACCCAAGCAATGCTGCTTTCATGTTACCCTCCCTAAAGGTGTCCAGCTCCGCAGTGGATCGCAATACAATCTGATCCCACTTACGCAGTAAGTGCTGCTGGTAGAGCTCGCTCAGGGAGCACACGAGCAGATCCTCACGCTCATTTAGGAGGTCCGATGGCATTAGCCTGTAGCGAAGGGCACAGTCCACAGCGTAGCCACGAATGCGGCGCAGCCTGGACTCGACGTCCATCTTGTGGATCGAGAGCACCGAGGAAACCACCTCGGGGAACACGTGCTGAAGCAGGTAGAGATAGCGCTCGCCGTTTGAGAAGTCAGCCCCGAAGGCACGAATCGGCGGGAATGGAGCCTCACGTTCGCTAACTTGTGCTAGCACCTCATCGCACCACTTCCGCAGCAGCTGTAGCGCTGAGCTGGACAAGTTTTCCACGCTCGCCTCGGCGGCGGCGTTCGCCACAAGCGACTGACCTTCGTTTTCCAAAGGTTCCTCACTGCCGTCACAACACTGAGGGAGCTGAGCTGATGGTGGATTCTCCGACATAAAAGACTCGGCAGTCTGATTCGAGCGCAGCAACACGTGCGCCAGCGAATCGTACGTGCCCAACAGCTTCAGCAGCTGCGCCACGTTTCGCGTCAGCTTCTCGTTATATTCCCTCTCCTTGCGCACCTGCTCTGCCTTCAGCTCAGCCACCTGCCGCTGAAGGTCCTCGTTGATCTCCGACACTCGCTTCATCTCTTCTGTTGCCTCCTTCGCAGTTTGCACCAAGCGGTCGGCGCGGTAGCACTGCAGCTGAAACTGATTCTTTGCGTTTTCCAGCTGGAACGCAGCGTCGTGTAGTCGCTCTGTCAAGTAAGTGCTTCGCGATCGTTCCACAAGTAGCTTCCAGTGATAAAAGGCTGACTGAACACAGAGCCGTGACATCTCTTCTTCCCACTGCTTCGCTGTGTTGTCACCCATCATGCACAAAAGGTGCTGCTGACGCACACGGTGGCGCCAGCTGCGGAAGGCGACTTTAAGTTGTTGCTGTCTTTGGCGCTCAATAAGGCGGCACGCCATATTTCTGCGCTCGTCATTCGCGTGGGCCGCTGCCTCCAGCGACCTTTGGAGATGGAGAGCACATCGCTTGTCTGCCTGCACCTCATCCACAAACATGGAGTGTGTAAAGTACGGGTTGTCGCGGAGTGCATCTTGATCGCGCACCTGCAGTTGCACGGCGGAGGGTGCGCTGCAGAGCTTCTCTGGGTTGTACTCGCAATAGAGAGCCGGCAAAAGCAGCTCGAGAGCCGTGTTAATGACGCTGTGACCGGCGTTCTTGGCCAGGAGTTTGAGGCCCCACGTCGCTGCCGCCGCCTTGATCGAAACCCCGGCTTCGGTGGAGTGGTGAACCTCCTTCAGCATTGTTTCCACAAACACAGCTGTAGATTGGTATAGGCTGCGCTGTATACTCAGTGTCCAACAAACCGTGCGTAGTAGCTGCGGCGGATTCGCCTGTCCGTGGCGTCCTCGTCGCCTACGCGGCGCTGCATCTCGTGCAGTGAGTGCACTGTGTCGAAGGTGGAGTGCACATCGAAGCTGACGGACACCGTGCGCCTCGTCTCGTCACTGTTTGTAGGGACTGCCCCCACTGGAAAGACACTTTGCTCTACTGCGGCAGCTTCCGAATTGTCGAGAACTTCGTGGCACTTGGGGTAGTGGAAACTTTCGACGCTTGCCGTGACACGCTCATGGAGGGCATTCTTCTCCTTGGCCCAAGAGGTCCTGGCAGGGGCGGCGACGGGGAGAAAAACAAAGCAAACATTGAAGAGTTTTGTAAACACCCCCGCACACGCAAATACAGCCGTCACATTGCGCGTAACGCCGCGCGCCGGTTCCAACAGAGAAATCCACGAGAGCGTGCCGCATGTACACGAGGGGAAAACGAAGGAAGTGGAGAGAAAGATGGCGATGAGATGTGCAGTGTTGTGGAGGCAGACAGGGCTCCATAGCGGCGAGAAGGTGCTGCGACAACAACTCCACAAGGACTTCCGCTGTACTTCTGTGCCACCACCACTTCTCGTTCAACGGCGGCGGGGGAGGAAGTAACGCAATGCTCTTGAGCGGCTGGATGAACTGCCAGTGCAGTGAGCGTACAGACAGGCCTGCACTTCTGTGGCAGCTGTAGAAGTCAAGAGCAAGCTGCGTATCAGGGGGAGAGGGAGAGGCTACTTTAGTGCAGATTTCAGAGTATGTTGGTCGGGAGCTCATGATGGAGTAAACGAGACCTTTTCAAGGGAGATGATGGCGAGGATGTGAAGAATTCGACCTGAGAGCGGCGGGAGTGAAGAGCGAAGCAAGCGATCCACTGCTTCTCTCCTCGTCGCTCCGAATTCGCTTACTCTTCCGTTGCCCCCCCCATTGCCCACCAAGAGACGCCACAAGTGCCAAAGAAGTCAGTCACCGGTATAGGTAGCAGAGAGAAAACAAAGAAGCAGCATACCCGACATACACTCATACTACACGTTCTTTGTGAGCTACTGTGAGCACGAGAGAGAGAGGGGGACCCATACTGGAGAGCGGTAAAAGAGAAAGAGAGCTGAGGAGAGGCATATATACAGACGCATGCATATACATACGTGTGCTCTACAAGCGCAGAAAGTGAACGTTTTGCGCATCCTTGTGTGTATATGTGTGTGCGGGTGTAGCAGGTCGCTGTCATCGATGTCCCAGTTCGCTTGCCATGGGGTTTCGGGTTTCACAGGATACGTCACCACACGTGTATGGCTGTTGAGCGTTGTGCTGTATTCGTGTGTGCCAGTGGTCTCCCTCCCTCCCTTTCCTTTTCTATTTACCTGCCCTCTTTGCAGAAAAAACAGTCGACTACTTACATCAAGCGGGTGCTCGTAAGCGGTCTGCCTCCCCTCCGCAGCCTTCCCTCGCCATCCATTGTCCATCTCGCCGGTACTGAGGCAGCCTCACGCACATTTGTAGCTAACAGCTCGTTCGATCTAGCTGGCACTCCAACGTCCCCCCGAATGCACACGGCTGAGAGCCTCGGGCAGGCGTAGCATATTTGCTCACTGTGACTGCTTGCTGCGCTCATACGCTTCAAAGCTAAGGTCAAGATCGAGACGCACCTTCGTGTGCTGCAGTCGCATCTCTCGCAGGCGAACGCACGCTTCATCAATCTGCCGCCGAATCGCATCACTGTCAGTGGCGACAGCATCAGTGGGGACGGATGGTGAGTGGAGAACTGAGGCATCGAGAGCACTGTCACCGCCACCCTTGACGCTCATGGTGTGACTTTCAACCTCTAGAGGCGATTGAAGCGGCGGCGTATGCGTGGACACTGGCATCACGTCATAGACGCTGCTGGGCAGGAATGGGTTCGAGTTGGGGTGCGCCGTACGAGGTACAGTTGCTACCTTCTGCCGGGCGCTGGACGGCAGTCGCTGACGACTCGCACACTGCGTTCTCTCCTTCGTGAGTATCACCGGCACTGTGGCGGCGAGGTGAGCTTCATCCATGTCACTGAGACTCACCTCCGACTGCACTGCGGTGGAGCGCTGCGTGGAGCTGAAAATTTCGAAATCGTCCGCGATGTTCTTCCGCTTCAGCGCGTTCAGCGTAATTCTTGTACTTCGCAGTTGAGCAATGTTGGTGAAGACCGCAGCAGCGGTGACGTCCGAAGTAGCTGCGGTGGAGGCTGCTGGTACAGCGGCCCCTGGCTTCCGCTGCCGTCTGTGAGCTACGGTCGGTATGACAGGGCCGAAGCGCGGCATATTGGTCTTTCCCCTGCGCTCATTCGAGGTTGAAGCTTTACCAGGTGGGACCTCGGCTGCTCCATCGCATTTTCGCACCGCTCCATCCCGCAGCAGTGCCAGCGCCTTGTCCTTCATCACCGTTAGCCTAAGAAAGGCTTCGTTGGCGTTCGGGTTGGGGTTCTTGTCGGGATGGGTGCACACGGCCAGGCACTGAAATAACTTCTGCACGCTCTCCGCTGAGTCACGAAGCAGCACTTCTGGGGACACGAGAGGATCCAGAAGCGCCTCGCAAATGTCACGGTGGCGGTGTGGCAGCGGCACCTTTTGGGGGTTGAGAAGCACACGACAGATGCGTGCCATACGACTGTACCTGGTTGGGTTCAGTTTTTCTAACGAGTTGTACAGGGACGAAGCGTTGGCGACATCGCCGTTGCTCAAGAAACTTCCTGCGAGTCGGTCCATCTATCCCTCTACTGTTGCAAACACACCCACACAGTGTGCTGCTCGAGTGTAGGGTGGCGCCACTCCCCATGACAGTCCTGGAGGTGACGAGACAACAAGCGACGCAGAGAGAAAAGGTTCGCATAGGGGGAACCACAGGTGGGGAAGGGGGCAGCGAGGGAAAGGGCAGACGAGAACTGGAGAGGGTGATGGGAGTAAGAG
Source organism: Leishmania lainsoni (assembly GCA_003664395.1). Classification (NCBI taxonomy): domain Eukaryota; phylum Euglenozoa; class Kinetoplastea; order Trypanosomatida; family Trypanosomatidae; genus Leishmania; species Leishmania lainsoni. The sequence continues at coordinate 20,071 of RAIA01000052.1, read as the reverse complement.
GCGCGAGGGGTGTGTGTGGAAGGGGTAACACTTGCTCAGCGTCTGCTGGAGGATGCTCACAGACAGTCAGAATCCAAGGCTCTCGGTGTTGTTGCATGAAGCTGTGAAGAGTAGGTCTGGGGTGGTTGGTGTCCCATCACCTGTTTGTGCCCTTTCTACCACGACATGTGCGCGCCGTTGCGCCTTTGTTTGACTTAGACGACAACGGCTACGCAGCTCAGCACGATTTACAACTGGAGATGTGAGGCAGCAACAGTGGCCCAAAGAGCGCAGAGACACACAGAAGAGAGTATGAGAATGGGAAAATTCGCTCACCGGGGTGCATGTGCATGCCCTGCGACTGGAAGGGGAGCTCACATCTTCACACAAGAGAGGAAAAGGATGGGCGCATTTGCTTTACTCATCGGTGTCTCAGAACCACCGCCCTGTTCGGTCAAACTGCTTGCGAAGATCGGCGGCGTCTTGTGAGTCTTTGCCGTAGCGCGTACCATCTTTCTTGAGCACTCCTACAACGATGAACGGATGGGTGTTTGGGGTCTTCACACCGTCTCCCAGTCGCACCTCAAACACTGGGTACTCTATCAGCATCTCCCAGTCGTACTCCTTGCCGGAACGCTGGCGGAACTCGCAGCGATATGTAATTTGTAGCCAGTCGTCCTGTGACATCTGCCCCATGTAGCATGTCACCAAATTGAACGAGTCCACCTCTATCTCGTATGTGCTTTTCGCCCCTTGCTGCTTCAACGACCGCCAGCTCTTCTTAGCAAAGTCCTCGTTCATGCGTCCCCTGATTTCTTTAAGGATCCGGTCTGCCTCTCCGTGCGTGGTGATGCGCTGCAGTGTTTTGAAGCAGTCCGGGCTCTTTTCATACGAGAGTGTCTTGAACTGGATGAACAGCTCCTTCAGCTGGGCAGGGTCGAAATCTGGGCGGCGGTCCATTAGCTTGCGCATTGTCACGAAACGCCGGAACGCTTTCTTCACTCCCGCGAAGGACGTGTAGCGTATGGGTGTTATGTCTGGGTCCATGATGCAGTCCATAGACGCAAATCGCATCTGCTTCATCCACTGCTCCTTGTCAAAGTCGTAGTCAGTTCGCTTCTGTGAGGCAGTCTGGCTATCAATTTCCCACCGCGTCTGCACGCTTCGATTCATGTTCATAAAACACTGCTGAACACCAAGCAGTGGTGGCGCAGCCACTCCCGCCATGTGCGCTGCTTGCCGCACGGGCATTGCAAACTGACGAAGCATGGTGGCGTTTCGTGTGTGTCGGCTACAGCTATAGGCAGATGCGTTGCGTGTGCGTGTGGAGGAGGCGAGAGAGGCCGAGGGAGGAGGGACAACACCGCTCCTTTGGCAGAAGAGTTGAGGAGGAAAGAAAGCCGAAAAGAGTTGTAGCAGTGTGTGGAGTTGGCGGCTGTGGGCATAGCAGCGAGTGAGTCACGGCAGTTGTCGCATACGCATTCTGTTGCTGCTGTTTCCCTCAATTAGCGCAGTTGTCCACATACATCATGGCCACAGGCGAGAAGGTGGAGGGGGGGGCGCTAAAGACTTTGGATTCAGCAGAGAGCCGTTCTGTAGTGTTGCCTTTCGCTGAACCGCTCCGCGCACAAGAACAAGTAAAGAGGATGAGCAAAACAAAGAAAAGATCGAAATCAACGTGAAATCAAGCCAACGAGAAATGCGACCGAAATAGTTTTGTTGAGCACAGAGCGCCCATTCTCTGTCGTAGAGCACAAGCGCAGACTCTCCACTCCGCCCGGCCTGTCACAGGCTCACCATCCGCGTGGTGTAACGCAGCGCCATCCAGTACGGGGATTCTTCCCACAGAGTGTGGACACTGGAGCCTGGGCAGCCACGCGCTGAGGGGTGTCCCCCCGCCATGTGGGGTTTTGACATCTGCTCAAATGGAAAACGAGAGAACATCCGGGGGAAGGCGCTAGATAGGATGGCGCCAAAGGTGATCAGCCCCACTCCTTCCTGGGGAAGAAAACTAGCATTAGGTTAGTAGCAAAGCTAGCGCGACTTCGATTGCGCGAGTGGGCGCCACTCACGTACTCACGATGCAGCAATCCCATGCGGATCAGGCGGAGGTTGTGCAGCAGGTACCCGGCAGAAATCAAACCGAGAAGCACAGTGGTGGCGAGGCCGACGGTGGAGAATATGCACCGCAGAAAGCTTTTCTTCGGGGGCACAACGATGAGAAAATACGCAAGACACACGGCAATAAACGCGCTGTATAGGGCGATGCTAAAGAGAAAGAGAAGCAAGTAGCGCTTATTGAGCTCACCAATGCAGCACCCCAAAAGGCGGCAGTGGTGATCAAACTGCGCAATGCAGTTATTACACCGCCTACAGTGACCTGCCTGTGAGGGACGGTGAATGTGACAAATCATGCAGTACGGGAGCGTCGTGCAGTACTCCTTCGTGGCTGGACTGCTCAGCAGCGGGGGAAGGTTGTTTTTGGGCAAAATACCTGGATTTGTGAGTGATGTGCACAGGAGAAGTGTGGCACACACCACTGCCAGCAGCACGACAATGATGTCGGGTAACTGCGTCATCCACCGATTGGGCAGGAGGTTGGGGTCTGTGAAACGGAGCGAGCCCCAGAGAAGCGCAAAGAGTAGCGTTCCACCTGCCAGAGTGAGCAGAACGAGTATCCAGTGCGATGCCTCCGGCGACCACAGCAGCTTTCCTTTGCAGAACGGGTGCAGGTGCCCATACGGCGGCATCTCCGCAGACCTTCCGACGGTGATCATGCCTGCTTCCTCATCTTCGGAAGAGACCACTTCGAAGTCGCTCATGAGGAGTGGAGATCTACGATGGTGGTGGGTACTCGCACGTTGATGGAAGTAGAATGCGCTATCCGAAGATAAAAACACGCTAGGCGAATAGCAGAATCGATTACGAGTACAGTGAGTTGCCTGAGAAGGCCATTGATGCACGTCCTAGTAGGCGTGCGTACAAAGAGGAGCACAAGTGAGCACAGTAAAAGGAGGCGCTAAAGAGAAAGGAGCCTCGATTGAGGGCGTGGCCGTCGAGAAAGGGGAAAAGAGGAGAGAGGCGGGGATGGGATAACAAAAGACGTAATCGCGTTTTGCTAAAGAGCACAGTAACCCCTGAGGGACCGCATTCAATGACAGGCCGTTATGATGGGAGAACAAGCCCAACGTTGCAGCAGAAGTGCTCCCGTGTTAAAGTCCTTTCTGTGGGATCTCGGAAAGATTTCCTTTTCTTTCTGTTGTGCATATGCGTTTACTTTTGAGAGAGCGAGGAAGCAACGGCGGGTAGTACCCGGCTTCCCACCTCTCCCCACATACGTACGTATGCACACTGGCGCGCATGCAACATGAGACGCTCAAGTACGCGGACATGCAAAGAGGCCAAGACACCATTGCTATCGAGGAGCACCAAAGACTGCTTCAATTCCCCTGAGTACGTCCCCTGCGCCGATTCCATTCCACGAGTCTACTTCAACAACATCGACGTTTGACGGTGTACTCACTTCGTCCAGGAAGAAGCCCCGTACTTCATCTGCCGTGACGGCGTTTACACTGGCGCATTTCTGCACGGCGATGAGCGTTGGCCATCCTGCACAAGGTGCATGGCGGCCCTGCGTGAGATAACGAAACATTGTGGACGCCAACGGCAGCTGGTGGGGGGCCACACCATCGACCACATAGAGCAGAAGAAACGCTGTGGCACCGCCATCAATCTCCTTGGCCTTTCGAGACTCGATGAAGCTTTCCCACACGTTCACCAGCGATCCTCCCAGCTCTCTCACCTCGACTGTAACCTTCCCTTCGCCTGCGGGAGAACGGATAGTGAGCTCCGTCACTTCCTGCCCCATCGTGGGCGTACACGAAGTCGGGACAGTGCGCACGACACCCTGGCTGAGGTACTCTAGCTGGCGGACGAGGTCTGTTTTTCCACAGCTCTCCGTCCCCAAGACGTAGGCGACACTTGATAACATTGCTACCGCATGAGGGCAGGCGACGTGGTGCGCTATTCCCGTTCACACGCGAGCGAAGTAACATACACGTGCACACACGCAACAGGCGTCTCGCAATGTCCCTTTCTTCTCTTTGGTCTGCGGAATGTCACAGACGTGCGGGGGGCAGGTTCGATACGATCGACTGCCCTGCACCGCGCCTGCCTTTCTCCAAGATGCAAATTTCTTCGGGAGTCGTTAGATCCAATGCACCCAACCCACAGGGAGGAATGTAAAGGAAGGAGAGAAGGGGAGATGGTGTGTGTGTGTGTGTGCTGGGAGCGGGTCAGTGAGGAAAGTGGTGTAGGCAAAGGGGGCACCGCAACCGGTACACAGGGTGAGGGTACAAAGGAACACAGTGGGCAATTTCAGCAACACGTTAGGCCACTCAGACCCCTGATCCAGGGAAGAGATGAAGCGCACTGTCGAACGATCAACGCTACTCTACGCAAGGGTGCCGATGTGGTTGCAGAGCAAAAAAGAGAAGTGGGGGACGTGCACACGTGCTACCCTAGAAGGCGTAGTGCAGAATTACAGAGAGTGCTTCAGACGCAACAGCTGATGTTTCTGCTCCCTTCGCCCGTCCACATCATTCGCTTCTTCTCGGGGGCGTGTTGCGGTGGCACGCAGCACAGTAAGACGAGGGGGCGGCACCCTACACTGTTCAATTGTCGTGGGGACCGTCGCGTGCACCGCCGTGCGCCGCGATCGCGATACAACCGGTACTGTCGCCTGTGTTGAGGCAAGCTTTTTTTTCCGTTCTCCCTCGCTGCTGCAATGAAGCAGCGCCGACGTCGGTTTTTGGAGCAAAAACAATGACTGAGGGAGCAGCAGGGGCAATTGGTGCTGGTGATGTACAGATGACAAGTTTCCCCTCGTCGTCAAGGGAAAAGCACTCTGCAGTTGGGCGAAACTTGCTTAGGACGTCGTCGTCCCCTATCGCTAGCTGTCCTTCTAGAAGAACGCCAAATTTCGCTTCGTTGGTAGTGTCAAGGTGCAGTGCCTGCAACTGCAATGTCAGGCTAACCAGGAGTTCATTCTCCATCAAGGCGAGGGTGTCGATGGTGTCGATGTTGGAGCCTGGTGGAAACGCTGTCGACGCAGCTTCCGCTCAGCAGTGCTTAAAGTCCCTTACACGCTCAGCTGCAGCATTTTGCGCCTTGCTGAGGTCGCTGGCCCCAGTCCCATATCGGCCATTCACGTATTCTTGTGCACTGTCAAGCATGATCCTAATGTCGTCCAACGCGGGTTTGAGTTCCTCCATAAGTTCAAGTATTATTCCAGGAGACCCGTGCAACACAATAGAGTTGCTCTGCGAGACCACAGACTCCTCTAGCGCCATCTTCACAAAGCATTCGCGGAAGTAGCGAGATTGGCCCCTGCACAGGCGCTGGGGAGGTGTTTTCTTGTCCGAGTGCACGAACAACATCCCCGCTACCACGAGAATGCCTGTTCTAGGCGATCGTTTTGAGGCGACGATCGTGTCACCTGCCCAGTACACACGCGCCTGCAGAGCTTGCGCGACGGCAGTGATGGCAGCCTCGGAAACTCCAGCGAAGCAAGGGCATGTGCGTAGCGCGGATGCTAGCGCGAGGCGACTCGTGTCACTGCCCAAGAGTTGCGTAGCTGCGTGCGCGCAGCGGAGCTGTATTGCAACGTCGCACATGGCAAGCAGCGCGTCGGTGGGGATGTACCACATTTCACAGTACGTAACCGCTTTTGCCCGAAGCTTCTGGTCGTAGTAGTCCGGAAGGCGGCCCGGCACAAACGTCTCCAGCCCGACAGCGGTCCACGCCTTTGACGTAATCGTTGAAAAGCACCCGCTGCTGTCTTCCATGAGTACTCTGCCTCGACTGAGAAAGAAGAGTTTATCCGAGTTCGCCACATCGTGACAAAGGACATCGAATTGTAGAAACACAAGCGGCTTCAGCTGGAGACGCAGTGCCCGCAGCGTTCTTAGCGGAAGGGCTTGTAGGATCGGATTTGCTGAGGTAAGGGAGTGCACGGACGGCATCTCTGCCAACTGCACCATTCCATGTTGAACAACGGTGTGTGCAACATCGATGACGTGGCTGTGCAGGGGGCTGAGTAAACACTGAACTTCCCGCAAAAAACGAAAAAGGAAAGCTCAGCATAACAGCGTCTGTTTGGCATCGCAATGACCGCTGCCTTTCACCACCAAGTAGCAGCCTCTCAGCAGCGACGAGGTGACCCGCACGGTGCACTGCCAGCGATTTCCAGATGCGTTCCTGGGTGGATGTGAGATAAGGCAGTGCTGCCTTGGGTGCACCCTCAAGACAACGAGAGTAGCACTGACGGGCCAGTCGTCGGTGCGTTTAGTAACAGGTGTGGGAGCTCACCACAGCACTCGCGTCGCTCGCTCTTCGTCGGTAACTGAGCGACTTCACCGGAGAGCACCCAGTAAACACGTGCTACTTGCGGTGGCTCACGCGCGAAACCAATGCACGTCCCTATCTTATGAACCACCATCACTCCCTACAACAACAACTCCTTCAGTGCTGAGGCTGGCCACTTCGAAATAAACGGCAGTGCTTTAAGCGCGTCTATGGTGGGTGCACGATACCGCGACACCACATATGCCACATCAGCTTTTGCTCGGCGTCTCGAAATACACAGCAAAAGCGCGGGGCCCAGAAGCCTCTGCAGCACATGGAAGCTCTTAGTCTGCACCACCTCTGACTTCATGACAATAGTGAGCACGCGGCCTGAGTGGCCCTACCAAAAAAACGCCTTGCGCAGGGCTGCGAGAGCCCCGACACAGCCTTACACGTGCGGGAACGATTGCTGTATTGCATTCACAGGAAAGGTGAGGGGGGGGAAAGGGCAGATATAGAGTATGGTGAACCATTGAGACAGCTGGCAGCTGATAACCACTGCAATCTTCAGCTCAAGGAGGCTTTCCTCAGAGAACAAGCCTCTGAACAGTTGTATGCAACACTTTCCTCGTCGTTGCAAACTTCATATCTCCGCTCATTGAGGAGTAATTCCAACCCGGAAAAAGATGTGTTGTTCATCAAATTGTCAAATCAGCGAGTTCGCCGTCTGAAAACACCCGCTCAGAGAAGCGCTTTTAACCCGATAACCGACCTTAAAGTATCTATGATACTGCCGATGTTCTTCACCGTCATAGAGGCACGCCCACTCACGCGTACGCCAGCGACGGGATCATCAAGGCAGAGCGAAACAGAGAGAGGGGGAGGAAGAGGGGATATATATATTATGTATGTATGGAGAAGGGGAGGGAGATTGTCAAACAGACAAACGAAAAGACCAGACGCAGCACATCAAGCTACTACCTCCAAAAGAGAGACAAACGACGCACACAGACACGGCCAAAATGCCACACACACACACACACGCACGCACGCACACACACACACGCACGCACGCACACACACACACACACACACACACACGCACAAACACGATAGGCAATTTAAACGGGGATGTGGGGAATTGCCGTTCATGGGACCCTACGCGCACCGCAGCAGCTGCCCAACGGCTCATCAAGAAAGCAAAAAAAAAAAGAGCAGTCAACAGGAGAAGGTAAGTTGGTAGCGCAGAGCAGGTAGTAAAGCAGAATGACGCGACGCACAATACGGGAGAGGAGTTTGACAACGGCCACAGAGGGTGAGCACACCGCACAAAAGCAGAAAAGGAAAAGACAAAGCGGGGGGCACACCGTTGCTCACGTCAATCACCACCACGCACACCTCCACTCCGCCCCCAGGTCCTTTATTCTCCCTTACTACGTCATATGCGTGCAGCTTGCGGCAGCAGCCTTTCAGAAAGGCCGGCTGGCACGCGCGAGAATGAGTGCACTGTATGACTATTCTCTTGAACAGACACATGTGCACACACAAAGGGTACAAACGCCAAAAAAGAAATTAGAAGGAATACAGGAGCAGATGAGGAGGGGGGAACAGGATGCGATAAAATTATAGACACACGCGCACTCACGCGTACGCCAGCGAGGGGATCAAGGCAGAGCGAAACAGAGAGAGGGGGGGAAGAGGGGATATATATATTATGTATGTATGGAGAAGGGGAGGGAGATTGTCAAACAGACAAACGAAAAGACCAGACGCAGCACATCAAGCTACTACCTCCAAAAGAGAGACAAACGACGCACACAGACACGGCCAAAATGCCACACACACACACACACACACACACGCACACACACACACGCACGCACACACACACACACACGCACAAACACGATAGGCAATTTAAACGGGGATGTGGGGAATTGCCGTTCATGGGACCCTACGCGCACCGCAGCAGCTGCCCAACGGCTCATCAAGAAAGCAAAAAAAAAAGAGCAGTCAACAGGAGAAGGTAAGTTGGTAGCGCAGAGCAGGTAGTAAAGCAGAATGACGCGACGCACAATACGGGAGAGGAGTTTGACAACGGCCACAGAGGGTGAGCACACCGCACAAAAGCAGAAAAGGAAAAGACAAAGCGGGGGGCACACCGTTGCTCACGTCAATCACCACCACGCACACCTCCACTCCGCCCCCAGGTCCTTTATTCTCCCTTACTACGTCATATGCGTGCAGCTTGCGGCAGCAGCCTTTCAGAAAGGCCGGCTGGCACGCGCGAGAATGAGTGCACTGTATGACTATTCTCTTGAACAGACACATGTGCACACACAAAGGGTACAAACGCCAAAAAAGAAATTAGAAGGAATACAGGAGCAGATGAGGAGGGGGGAACAGGATGCGATAAAGTTATAGACACACGCGCTCGCGCATGATACAATGGATTAAAGGAGAAACTCCTGTGCTGTGTTGTCGCTGAAGGTAGGGTATTTTATTCTTAAGGGGTGCGGTCATTGGCTTTCGCGGACGCTCTCTTGGTACCGATACACGTTAAGCAAAGCTTGAGTATCACCAACAAGATGGGTCGCCTTCAGCTTTGCCCAGAAGTCCCGCCGCTCGTTATCGGTCTCGTTAGCTGAGCAGTCCTCTAGTTCACTTGGTAGCGCCTGTCGGGTGGTGCGCTCGTGAAAGATGCACTTGAACAAGGCAACTTTTCGTGTCTGTGAGCGTAACACGAACTTGTTTTCGGTTGCAGAGATAAGGCGGTACACGGTCACCGGCTTCCGTTGATTTCGCCTGTAGGCGCGGGCGATTGCTTGTGCGTCCGCCTGCGGATTCCACCACGAGTCGAACAGAACGACGTGATTAGCAGCGGTGAATTCGAGACCATAGGCAGCGATCTTTGTTGACAATACCAGCACAGTGAGGTCTTTGTTTTCGCTGAACTCATGCATGGCGCGGCGGCGGCGGTCTTGTGAGTCTCGGCCACGAACCGTAAATGTGCAGACCCGCAGCGCTGTGAGAGTTCGATGAATGAGATCTTGCGATCCCACATAGAGGGAGAAAATGATGAGCTTCTCCTTGCGGGCCTGCACGCGAAGTACAATATCGACGAGCACCCGCATCTTGCCACTCACGTTGATGAAGGCGTCGAGTTGCTCGTTTTCAATCATCTGGGCGTACTGCTCAAGGCGCATGGCATCGATCTCTTCCAGCTGGGTTGTTCGCAGTCGTGACGTATTAGACTGCGCACGCACTGTCCACCCGCTTACCATCGATTGGTAGCAGTTGGAGATGAAGGCCAGGTAGCACGCGGGATGTGTGGAGAGGTGATGTGGTCGGTGCTCCGTTGCTCTCAAGGCTGTCATGGCTGTCTCTGTGAGGCCCAACTTCTCTTCATACTCCCTCTGCACATTGGAGGAACCGCATACCAACAGGTAATCGTGCAGTGGTGGCAGGTCGTTTTCCATTTCACGAAACACGAACCCACGCATCCAGTCTTGGATGTATTCTTGCGCCATCACTGCATTGTAGAAGGCCGCATCATCGCCCTCGACGAACTGGTTGATGCTATTAGCAAGCTCCTGAAAGCGCTTCGGCGGCAGTACCTTGCTGACGCCTTTGTTCACCCACCCCACTAGCCGGTAGAGTTCGCTGGCATCGTTTTGCAAAGGCGTCCCGGACAACACAACACGGAGGTTGCACCGTAGGCGATCGAGTGACTCCGTCAGCTTATTTCCCTTCGCTGCAACTCGGTGACCCTCGTCCACTATAATGAGGAGGGGCGTAAATCGCCTGAAGCGTCGCAGAAACCCTGCCAGGTACTCGCTGTTGATGACGAAGACGTGGCCTGCCTTTGGTTTCTCGTTGTTCTTCTGCCGCTCGTACTCGAGGAGCTGCTGCTCGAACTCTAAGGAGTTGAGCCCGTCAGAGGCGACGAAGTGAGGAAAATGGAGTCCGTACATGCCCCACTTGTTCTTCTCGTCCACCCAATGACTGATAATCGGCTTTGGAGTGAGGATGAGGATGTCCGCCTGCGGTGCAAGATGCAGTTGTGAGAAGCACAACGTTAGTGCCACGAGGGTTTTGCCCAGCCCCATCGTCATCGCCACCACACATCCGCTCTGCTTGTTCGTCCGCTCCACAATGAAGCCGAGAGCGGCGAGCTGCACTGGAGCCAACTGGCTCGCTAGGCGAGTCGGCACAAAGAGCGGCGGCAGGCTGCTGTCGGCTTCATTGATATTGACGGTGGTGTTGCGAATCTCCGTGTTGAGCAGCTGCTGAAGAATGAGTCGATTTAAATGCTTTCGTCGCTCCAACTCGCACACAGAGGACATTAGTCCAGTGCGCAGGTAGCACACAATGCTGGTCCGCTGCCAGTGATTTTCTGGGTGCACCACCTCCGTGTTGCCGTGCTCCAGAGACGTGTCGAAAAGAAGAACATCGCCAACTTTGAGCTGAAACGCCTTTTTCAGACTTTTGATGGCGAGATGACAGCCCTCGAACTCGCCGTTGATTACTGAGAGAACCCCCAAGCCGCTCCGAAAGTCACCCTTGTCAGTGTGCACGGCGGTACGGAAGTTTCGGTTGACAGTGATGGTGCTGAAGACTGTGCCGCACAGCTGATACTGCGACGGGATCGCTACTCGCTGCAGATGATGGTGCGTTGGGGCCAACTGGCTGTACAGCTTGTCGAGATGCTTTAGTAGCGACTCACTCTGTGAGAAGAGGCCCCAGTTCCTGCGGCTGAATTCTGTCTCTCTGCATTTGTGTTGGGTAGGATTTGTGAGGTAGTCATAGTAGCCCACGATTCCGGAGTCCGGTGGCAGACCACCGTTCGTGGCCGCCCGCAAATTCTTTTTTGTCACTGCAAGCTCTAGGACAGCTGCTGCTGCGCGGCACGTGTCCTTTGGCACACCTCCTGGAATGTACACCGCAACGACGCGCTGTCCCTCTCCTTCGTGGTCGTAGAAGATGGATGCTTTTGTCACTAACTCAAACCCGTTCAATGTCAAGTACTCTGAATGAAAGCTGTGCACCGCATCTACTGTCTCCTCGCCAGTGAGATCCTCGACGGTCTCCTCAGTGTCCAGGTCCACTTCTTCCACTGCCCCTTTCTGAAACAGCGCCGACGGCGCAACGCCGGTGAAGAGAGAGAGCGGCTCCGTCTCTGAGGCGCCGCCACTGCTTGCTGCGATGGACAAAGCGCGCGCACGCTCGGCTGCAAGCTTCTCCGCGTCAGACTCTGCATGAAAGTGCAGCTGCTCTGGCACCGGCGACTCGGACTCATCTGGTGCTGCTGGAGTGCCACGGACGATGTGACGGAGATGTACGCAAATTTCTTTGACGGGGGAGATGTGAAGAAAGGGACTCCTGTCCTGTAGCGATAAAACGTCTTCGTCGGGCACCTGAGCATAATGGAAGCAGAACTGGAGAATGCGGCTTACGTAGTCAGCAGGGTGAAACAGTGCTCTCTGATTGCGCATGCTGTACGCGAATAGTGGGTATTCTCGCGTATACAGGGTGTTCCGAATTTCCACCTTCTCGTATTCATTCGCGGCGGTGTACCGCTCACACATCTGAAGCAGCTCGTCATCGTATAGCGGAATAGCGGGGAGGATGGTGTACCCACCCCGAGGAATCCCAGCGATGCGCAGCTGACGACGCTGCGTTTCGCTTGTAATCGTCTCCAAATCGCCAATGCTCGGCGAAGTGAAGACAACTGCGATTTCGCCGGACGATTGCACGATATCCAGTATCGACTCCAGCTCCGTGCTGGTGTTCGCCCGCGTCAGACCACTTGGCATGGCAACTTTCCCTCAGTTGATCAGAAAGGGAGAGGAGATAGCTGAGAGGGGAGGGCAACAACTTCAACGCCACGACCACTATGATTCCACTTGATGGCAGTACTGAGATTACGTGACGTGTTTGTACACACTAGTGAAAGTGACAAAATAGTTAACAAAACAACAAAAGAAAGGCGGCAGTGTAAAGAGCGCGTAGTGTCCAGTCTTTCTTTGATAACAGAAGAGAGCAGCTAGAGGGGTGGGGGGTGAAGGCCATGCAGGGATGTAGAGCATCAGGAGGGTAAGACCAGCGCTACGAAGCGGCGAAGCACAATGCCGAACGAACCAGCTCGACAACACTGTATTCCTTCCCTCGAGGACGGAGTGGGAGGCAGCACCTATTTCCAGCGGTTGTCTCGTAACGTCCGCAAATATCTACCAACATCAATGGAAAAATACGCATTGTTTCTTCTTGCCACGCTTCGGGTATTAGGCAACATCAGGACATGGTTAAGCTGTTGCAGCAGACAACGAGCAAGTAGACGGGAAGAAAAAGGAAATGGCTCTGTGAGAACACCTGGAGCGGGAGCTATGCGGGTCGGCCGTAGAAGAACAGCAAGAGGGAGAGGTGCGGCACAGGTGAGGACCTTACAACGGACAAGAGGACGCACTTCCTGTGAGTGCCTCTCTCTCGAGAGAGGACGTGAACGAGGTCTCATCGCCCATTTTCACCAGAAAGGATGTTTCGAAGTTGATTTGCGCACTGCCATCGGAGGTCCGAAACACATCCTTGTGCATGTCATTAAACGACTGCTGTGCATCTGGTTGCTGCTTGATACTAACCGTGTCGTCAAAGAGTGAAGAAGATGTCTGCCAAGACTGAGCCGGCCTCGATGCTGCTGTGCCATGCTCTGTGAGGCTGCCCTGAACGGCATGATGCGGCGGTACACTTCGAGGAATATTGTCACGCATGGTATCATTAGGGGCCTCCGCATTGAATATGGATTGCTCCACCACGGCTTCTTTTCCTTTCGGCGCTTCTCCTTGCGCTCTGCCTCGGTGCTTGGCGTCTCCTCGGTAAGGTAGTGGATGCCACGCCTTACTGAGTGCCAGAGCATTGGGCTAACTTGAGCAAAGATGAGGATGGCCATAAGATTTGCAGTGATGAAGCTCATTACGCCAGCCTTGCGCTTGTGCCAGCTGTTGTTGATCCTACGCCTCCACGTGTTGAACGTCGATTCCTCTGTACTACCACTCGCCTTCGCGCCCACCTTATCAAATGCTGAGTAGGCGCTTTCCTTTGCTTTCCGAAACATCGGGTGAGCCACCACGCGTTGCCCCGTCTTCCTTACGGCTTGCTGGAACTGTGGATGGCGCGCAATGTAGGCCATCAGCTGCCGCTGCAATGGACCCCACACAACCATCTTTTATTTATGTGTACGTGCGTGCTCGCAGGCGTGGTTTTGCTGATGCTGACAACGTGCAGCTTTAGTGAACGGAGGTAGAAGTGCGGGGAAACTGCGTGTGAAGAAGCCCAAGGCGGAGCCGCGAAGAAAGAGTGTGCAGTGCCCGGGGGGTACCTAAGAGGTCTGAAAAAAAGAAACTGCAGATGCGCGTCTGGAAGTGTGTGCGTTTTTCTTTGTGTTCTCTCTTTTTCAGTGCAGCTCAAAATAGAAACGCAAGCAAAAAAAAAAATAGGAAAGCACAAGAGATGATATCATAGCTAAAACACACAAATGATGATGCCTGGAGTACATGGCGCCGGTCTCTGTGGGGCGTTGATGAGTCTCTTGCAGTGCTCGGAGGTTTTCTCATCTGTGCAGCTGGGAAAAAGTACTGCGCGCAGTCACTTAATACAACCCACGCTTTGCAGTTCCGCTATGCTAGTAGAAACTATTAGCACAAAGAGCACGATGAGTGTGCTCCTCTGTGCTGCAGCACGTTGTTCGCTTGGCATGCTACGTCCACAAACTATTTGAATGTTCTCGATTCACCCATAGCAACCAGGTAAATGTGAGTACAAATAAAAGGTGCCTTCTCACGCTTGATGCCGAGCATTATCTTTAAGTTGCCGAGAACGTGGCCAAAAATTGATCTGAAAGAGGGTGCCGTCCTGGCGGAGCATGCTGTTGCCATTGCGTTTGTCAGCGATATCCAAGAAACAGGTGACCACCGTGTAACCAGTGACATTGAGAACGAAATTCTACGGTCACTGCTCGACTTCAGTTCGGTCATGGTTGAACTAGCGCAACTAATTTATGATCGGGTCGTTGTAGAACGCAGCCTCAGCCACCACCTCACGCCCCATGATGCTGGCAACGGTGCCGCTGTTCAATACCACTTCAATCATGGCAACACTTTTTCCCGTAGCGATGGAGCCGTATGAGGTAAGATGAGGGTCGAACACTGCCGCTTTCCACAGACTGTCGATGAGCTACAACAGCTACAGTGTAGGCAGTTCTTCTCTGAGTTCGTCACTAGGCTTAAATATGACGAAAAAGGAATCGCCTTGATCGAGGTAGTTCTGGAAAGAAAACCATAACGGGAGCTTTTGTTCATGCAGCGCTTTGCACCGATTGATTTCCACCTTGCAACACTCCACTAAGGGGCGCACACACAGACACTTGACATAATCTTTCTTCGGTATTCGTCGCACTTTTAGTGCACACTGAAGCAGCGTCAGTACGTGAAACGCAGTCAGTGGGCCCCAACGATGAAGAGACCAGTACACGACGTGAACATCGAACGTCATTAACTAGTTCATCACGCAGAGGACCTTGACCATCGCCATTAGTCAGCCGAGAAGTATCCTCCGGTATCCCCCAAACATAGTCACATCATTCATCGTGAAACGTACCAGGGGGTTGGTACATCAATCCCCGCTTCAGAGAGTGCAGTTAATCCACTTTGTTATTCACCAGGCCATTGCACAGGGCGGCATCACGAAATGCAAAGCTTCGCTAAGCATTCTTCTCACCTTGCCGTGAAAGTCCATCACTGGGAAAGACTAGGTTTGTAGAAAGACACTAACTCAGCTTCAAGCATGTATGTGTTGGCATCGAGGTTGACGGTGTTCAAGCCCATCACATTGGTGCGGGTGTTGCCATCCCACAGATAGATACGCCTTTCAGCCGTCCGCATTTTCGCTCCGTAATCGAAAAGCTGCGTTACTGCTATTCCTCCTCATAAATCACACACGCAGACACAAAGTGGCACACCTTTTCAGTTTTCCTGGTGTATACCACAGAAGCTGCCGTAGTGCTGGTGATTCTGTACGTTAAGGTAGCCAGCAGTACAAATCACTACTTTAACAATCTCAGCACATTCGAAAGATCGATGCTGAAGCTTACAGTTCCACCAGCCATGCAGTGCATTTTTGTAGTCGATTCGTAGCTTTTCGTTGCATTCACACGCACCTGCCAACATACATTCCCAGAAGAACTGCAAGATAAAGGTCCAAAAAATCACGCACCCTTCCCTCGTTCATGGACGAATCACAGATGAGGAGTATTTCAAACAAGCGAAGAACATAAAAAGGAGCTTTCTATTCACGTTTCACAAACATATTTCATGGGTATTACTCTTGTGCAGCTCTTCATGCAAAGAATAAAGAGGCTGAGGCAAGTAAGTCGTACAAAACGGTGGCGCAATAGGAAAGGTTTCTTCCACAGGTTCTACAATCACATTAATATCACGCTGCTTGCTTACAGTCACGTAAGCCGCTAAAGTTGATCAGAGACTGCGACCGTGAATTAACTCTCTTTGTCCCTTAACACAAAGATCAGCTTCGTTCTGAACTTTTTCCCTTCATCCTTGTGGCATCCAGCAGGAGGGCTGCGACTAGCTGGAGAGTGTCATCAGCAAAACAGTCAAAGAGAAATCCTCGCAACGTGGAGACCCTGCAACACACAAGACACCATTACCACAGATGCATCATAAACGATGGTATACCTGTCGCAGCTTTCCTCGTGCTCAGCTAGATCAGCAGATGAGCTTGTGCCTTCTGTGGCGGAAGTACACAGCACAACGGCAGCAGACCACATACTGCAAAAATCATTGACACCGTTGGTTTGATAAATTTGAAAAGATTTAATTCGTCCAGATACACTCTGTCATGCAAGCATCAAAAAAAAAAATTGTGGACCTATTCATCGCCAATGTACCATATGTTCTGGGGTAGCAGTATATGCTCGACAGCAGCATCAGCATCTCGAGAGAAAGTGATGCTCTCTTCCTTCCTAGATGCGAGCAGGCGCAAGTAATCACTGAGCGGCGAGTTGCGGAGAAAGCTTGTGACAGAAATCATCACTTTCTGCGTTACCAGCAGCCTTTTTCATTTCCTCAGAGAGAGTTCCCTCAGTACTGCGCAATACAAAAAATAGCCCATTCCCTGCGCAGGCGTGACTCTCGGTTTTCACATTCCACACGGAAAAAAAAAGAATCAATGAGCAGCATTACAAAGGTCCAATCTGGGGTTGACCTTCGATGTGTTTAAAGAAATAAGAAGAGGTAGGCACATGTTGCGTAGCTTGCGAAAAGAAAACGAAGCAGGAGGTCGTCATGTGCATACAAAACAGCGGAATGGCCCTCATGGGACGCCCATGGAAATTCAACATGCCTTTTGAACTAAAAAGATCATGATTGAAACAATAACGCACATTTTCTCTAATAAATATTTTCTCGTGTGATTCTTATCACTTTCGTAACTCTGTCTCTAGAACACCTGTTAATTATCGCTTAAAGATAACTGTGTTTACTCTTCCTCACCGCTTTGCGAAGAGCAGCTTGACCACCTACCCTTACGAAGGCACAATTATCCCACACAACATAACATCCAATAGGGTAACATAACAACAAAAAGCTATCGCGCCAAAGCGCCGTCGTCCTCGCGACGGCGCTTCATCCGTACCACGTCGACGGCGTGTACCACAAGCGCATCTCGGTGCTTGTCAAGCGAAACATCAAATGCTGACAAGCCTGCCTCTAACGACGCTGCCACGGTGGCCTTTATCGCTGCTGGGTAAATTTGCATTTGCGCAGCTCCGAGTGCTTTGATGCAGTTTGCGACACGTGCTACATTTTGATATGTGTCCACGGCGTGGTCTTGTTCTTCCGTGTCGGTAGCATAGGACTGCATCGAGCAGATCCATATATTTCCATTCATACCAACGATTAGTTGCGTGTTGTAGTCGGTAAGTTCCACAAACTGGTGCTTCGCGCGTTTCACCAAAGAGGGACGCACACTCACCAAAATACCCGCCCTAAAAGCCGACCATATTTCTCGGCTGCACGTGTGTGCAATGACATCACACCATCAGGAGAGATGCGCTGAACCTCCGCCGCAACTAGATCATCCTGATCGAAAAGCTGACGCATACCTAGCTCATCACCGCGACCTCGACGTCGCAGTATGCCTCCAGGCTCTGTTACGTTAGAAAGAAGCATAATTGCTGCTTGGGAAGAGTTTACATCACTTGCCACTTGTTGCCTGTTACCTCTAAGATCCGACCCACCACCACATCACCGATTTCGGGTTGGTACCGCGGCAGCAGTCCCTTCACCGATATCACACGATCCGTTACTTCTATATGCCCGTTGATAGCAGCCACAATTTCACCGGCCCCTTCGTGGAGCAGTGCCAGGTCGCTTGGCTTATTCCCCGCAAAAGTATTAAACCCGCGCAGATACACTTCGTCGGAGCTCGTGCTCAACTTTTGACCAACTTCGCCTCCACAGATGGAGTCACCCACAATCACGACACCAGATGACATGGTGAAAAATTACACTGACTCTCCCAGCAAAATGCAAAGCACGTGAGTTTAGTCTGAGAGGCTATTACTATCTCCTGGGAAAAAAAAAAGAGGAGGCAAGGGAGGAGTGCAACACAGTATTTTGAAGTCATGAGTCATTGCCTCTGGAATTCTGCGGGGGCAGCTCCAGGAGGCGATCCTGCTGACATTTAGCTGTGCATCGGGAACTCGAAGACGTGGAAAAAAGACAGCGAAGGACCTCAGGTGAGGTGTCCTCGTGGCTGTCAGCATTGGGAATAGGGAGGGGGTCGCAAAAGCGAATGCCGGGGCGCTCCTTTTTGCTCGGGGTGGGCTGCGGGCCGCGGCGCGCGGAACAAAGTGCCCCCCAGGCAGGGCGCAGCGCCACCAAAAAATCCCCTTCTTAAGAACACAACCGCGAGTCCACTTCCTCCTGTTTCGCGTTCGGGCTCTGGCTTCCCGATGTTCTTCAAGCGCTGGGAAATAACATCCGAGGGGGGGGGGAAGCATAAGCGTTTCTTTCAAACATATTGTCGAGGTAATGTTTTTGGCTGCCGACTCATATTTGTCACCTTTCGATTTCCTCTTCTGTCGCTTGGTCGTTCCCAAGGTGTGTGCAGCACCAAGGACAACGCTAGCCACGCGCAGTTCTCTAACACACACAATTGCCCATTCGGAGTTCACGTGGCACCGGCTGGGGGGGTGCGCCTCCCGTTTTCTTGCCACGGGGGTGGGCTGCACGTTCAGTTGTTGCAATTCCAAAAGGCCCGGCGACGAGACATAAACAGTAGTTCCGTTCCCAAGGCCGTCATTATGTCAGTCCACGAATGAGAGATAGTTGTCGTTCCTCAACCACGTCTTCTGCATGTTTCCTTGTCTCAGTTTCCTCACCAATGAGCCGTTCTTTTCTACCGCTGACGTGGGTGATGCGCGTGCGTAACGGTTGTTTGAAATAACTGACTTGGGCTGCCCAAATGTCGTGCGAAAATGATTTCGGCTGCGGCCACACGTTGCTTGTATTTCTGGTTTTCGGACTCGCAGCACTTTTCCCGCTCAGCTGCGCCTCCCTTATCCTGAAGTCTTCACGCCAACGCCATCAAGGCCATAGAAAATTTCCTAAATCTGGCGCTAAGGGGAATGAAAAGAGCCAATTCGATGTCGGCAAGTTGGTGGGGTCGCTTCTTTGCTTCTGTTAGTGTATACCACTTCGAGCTTGATCGCTTTAAATCGCGACGCTTCAAAGTTCATTCTGCCGCTCGGTGTGCTGATGTGTGTGCGAGCGCCCCTCTCTTTCTTCGGCTTGCAAACGCTGTGAGCACACTCAAACCACTACAAACAGAATTGGCCTTCGAGCGCCCTGTATCCGATTCCGATTCCTAGACCATCGCGCAGCAGTAACAAAGAAAACGCTATGCGTGTAAGGCTTTTTTGCTTGTACTGCACAATGGCTCGGCATGACCGGCTAGCACAAAAAAGTTAACTCGAGCCTTTCTTTCAACTTCAATATGAGTATTACATGCGAACCCCTGCTAGCTGAGCGCACTTTTCAAAAAACACGGACAACTTTCGAAGACTAAACACGCAGGCTGCGCAAAATTGGTGGTGTTTTTATGGGGAGAAGCCATAACCAGCCGCAACAACAGCACCGCGCACAGCTCCGCGGCGGAATACGCAAACAGGGTTTGAACATTCACTATTTGCTTTGCCCTGTTCTACACATAGGTGAAACACGCAAATGTCACTAAACTTAAAAGATCGCCTTCCTCAATACACTCCCGCTCTCGTAAAAAATATTAAAAGTCCTTCCCACCCAACCCCCTCTCTTCCTTAGGGTGATTTCTCCTCTCCAGAGCTTTCCTTTGATGCAACAAAAACAAAGTATGTGAATATCTAGGCATCAGATGTTGTTTCCCTTCGCAGCCGTGGAAGCCAGGATGTCAAACAAAGCATGCACTTCGTTCCCCATGATTCTCACTCTCGACCAAAGAAGCTAGGATCTTCCGCAGTGCGCATTTAGCTCCTGATGCGCGCAAAGAGCATATTTTCTTAATTACTATTCAAGCCTCACTAAGCCTTCCCACTCCTTTGCGCGCGGCAAGGTTTCATCCTTTCTTCCCGGAGTATAGGGTCAGTTTTAGGGTCAGTTTTAGGGTTAGTTTTAGGATTAGTTTTTGGGCAGTTTTA